>LNAC01000131.1:1402862-1508503 GCA_002007465.1 Ailurus styani | reverse complement strand
GAAATAAGTCAATCAGAGAAAGACAATTATCATATGATCTCTCTGATATGAGGAACTGGAGGGGCAGGGTTGGGGGTCGTGGGGGGTAGGGAGGGAAAAATAATGAAACAAGATGGGATGGGGAAGGAGACAAACCATAAGAGACTCCTAATCTCACAAAACAAACTGAGGGTTACTGGGGGGTGGGAGGGTAGGGATAGGGTGGATGGGTTATGGACATTGGGGAGGGTTTGTGCTTTGGTGAATGCTGTGAAAGATGTAAGCCTGATGATTCACAGACCTGTACCCCTTGGGCAAATAAAAAAAAAAAATCATCATCTTAATCTATGTAGCTCTTTCAAGCCTGATTCTTACCAAAGCAATAAATAAATAAATAAATAAATCTATAGTAAAAAAAAAAAAAANTAGGAAGATTAGAGCCTTATTAGAACAATCCAATTTATATTAAAAATATAAAAGAAAGAATCAAGAACTTAAGAAAAGAATAAAATACTNTAGGAAGATTAGAGCCTTATTAGAACAATCCAATTTATATTAAAAATATAAAAGAAAGAATCGAGAACTTAAGAAAAGAATAAAATACTATGATAAACAGATAAGAAGAAAATCAAGTAGAATTTCTAGAAATGAAATTGGTTTGTTATAGACTCAATTGCTGAATTATTGGTCAGTTTGCATCTGCAAATAGGTAGCACTGTGCTGCATAATGGAGATATAATTATGAGACTGTCACTGTCGTGGAGCCTGTAGTCTTGTGGGGCATGACTGTCATGATTCAAATCAATAGAAAAACAAAAGTAATCAGTTAATCCATTAACTAACATTAGTTAGTTATTAGAATAACTAAGAATTAAATTAACTAAATAAAATTGAAGAAAGTCTTGGCAAACTTAAAGACATATATCTGAAATAGAAAACAAAGAAATAATTTAGATACCCAGAACATGGTTTGGAAATATAAATAGATACAAATGTAAAAGAAAGTTTCAAAAGTATGGAGAATAGAATTAGAAAGATCAGCATACATTTAATAATAGTTCCAGAAAATGTGATTAAAAATAAGAGGCAATATTAAAAAAGGCAATGGCTTAGAATTTTCTAGAACTGATATATAGACATGAAGCTATCAATTCAAGAAACATGATGTATTCCAAGAAAGATAAATAAAAATACAATCACATAAATATATCATAGTGAATCTGCAGAACCCTAAAGACAAAGAGAAGATTATAAAAGTAGCCAGAGAGAAAAGATAGATTTTCTAAAAACAAAAGAAATTTAAACAGAGAGTAGATTTCTAATTAATAACAGTATTTACAAATGCAGAAAACAATGGAACATCATCTTCAAAATACTATAAAAAAACTCTGTCAACTTAGAACTTAACTTGTATCTAAAATATAGATCTGAAACCTAAAAAAAAAAAATCTCCCCAAATATCTCATTGACTGCTAAGTTATAAATACAAATGAGAAATTTCCCAAGAGCCCAGAGAAGAAACACACAAAGATAGAGGTCTATCTTTGAAAGGCAAGACAGTTCTGATATGGGTGTGAGTTTAGACTTTGACAAATTGAGGCTGAGTATATCTATTTCCAAATCCTTGGATTATTACTAAATAACTCACAAGGAGAGGAGAAAGGGAGATGGCTGGGGGGTGGGGGAAGGCTAAAAATCAGAAGCAGGAAGAAAAAACCTGAGCAAAGACATCAGTCACTATATACCACTGGGGGACAGATTCTTCAGTTAGGATCCAGGAATTTAACTCCTGGTTGTCAGAAGAACAAAACAGAATCCATACTCTCCAATATATTACACACACTTTTAGTTTTGACCAACTTACTAGACATTCAAGGAAACAGGAAATTTTGAGCCGTACTCAAGGGAAAAGCACAGTTAATAGACACTTGCTCTGACTGGGCCTAGATATTGTATTTAGCAGATGAAACCTCCTAAATAAATCTTACATTTAAAGATGTAGATTAAAATATGTTCAAGGGATTAAAATAAAACATGATAAAATAAGAGAATCAATAGGGAATTACAACAGCAAAATAGAAACTGCAAAGAACCAATTGGAAATTATAGATGAAAACTATAAGAACTGAAATGAAAAAACCACTAGATGTACTAAAAACTTATTTGAAATATCATGGAAAAGAATTGATGAACACAGAAATTACCCAGTCCAAAAAACAGGAAAAAAAATATAAAGATAAATAAACATATCCAAGAGCTGTGAGAAAATATTAATAATTCCGACATATGTTTTATTAGAAATCTAGAAGGAGAACAGAGAATTGTGTAGAAAAATTATTTGATGAAATAAAGGCTGAACATTTCCCAAATTTTGTCAAGAACATTAACTCATAATTCCCAGAAGCTCAATGAAGTTCATGTAGGAAAAAGTTTAAGAAAACCAAAGCTAGACACCTCCTAGTAACATTGCAGAAGATAAAATTGTGGGGGATTTGGAATGTTTTGATTAATGTGGTGGTCACAAGACAATATATATTTCCCCAAACTCATCAACCTATACAATTAAAATGAGTGAATTTTGTTTTTTATAAACTGAATTGAAATAAAACTATAGAAAAAATACATGTGTCATGCGCAAACATATATGTTTGTCTATATATCACATATATCTATTTCATGGTTAATTTTTAGATTTAATGAAAGAAAACAAAGATAGTTTAACAGTAAACAAATCCATTATTTTAAATCACTACATTAAGAAATTAAAGGAGAAATCATATGGTCTCAATAGCTGCAGAAAGTGATAAAATTCAACAATGATTCATGATAATCTTGTTTAGTAAACTGTGAATAAAAAGAAGTTTCATTATCCTGCAAAAATATACCTTCCAAAAACCTAGAGCAAATATTTTAAATCATGTAACTTGAGAAACATTCAAATTCACTGATATCATTGATCTCAATCTTAATTCAAATTTTTACTGGAGGTCCTAGCTAATGAAACAAGACAAAAAAAGTAAAAGAAACATGTATCGACTAAAATGTAGGCTAAATATTTTTCCTTATAGAAAAAAACTCTCAATAGTACAATTTTCATAAAAGTAAATTCCAGATCGAGTAAAGACTTTCATGTGCAGACTAAAGATCTCATAAATCAGTTCTGTTATACCACAACATATGTGTTCCTAAAGACTACCCCATCATGCAAAAATCTCACAGTTAAAAAGCATAGGGCTTAGGGGAGAAACGGGATGGAAAGGCAAAACTCAAAAATTCATCATTGACAAAAAAAGAAAGATAGGAAAAAAACTAGAAGCACAGATTTTCATATGTTAGTTACAAAATACATAAATGCTACAATAAATATGGCACTTTACCTTGAAAGAAACCAGTTGCTTGTGGAATAGACATCAGGAGAGTTCAGTTGGTGAGTGGAGTAGGTTATCTGAAATTTCATAGGCAGATGTAGTAGCAGATATGGATGGGTGTGGCATGTAACATATCTGTGTAATGAGGTAGCTAGTAGACGTTTGAGGGGTGTGTGTGTGTGTGTGTGTGTGTGTGTGTGTGTTTTGTGTATTCCAACACAGTTTGATTAAGCTACATGTCTTTATCAGCACTCACCTAGTGATTTTTACTGACAAAATTGCCATAAGCAAATTGGAGTTTTGCATTATGCTCATATTTTTTATTGTCCCAATTGTCTTGGAACAAATTTGCATTTTCAAAACAAACACTACAGCCAAACTGACTATATAAGAAAATATAGGAGAGTATATTTTTTTTTGGCATTGTGGTAGGGGAAAAATATTTCCTAAATACGGCAAAAGAAGCACGAACCATAAGACATGGATGAATTTGACTATATTCAATAGTAATAATAATAATAACAAACAACTTTACATATAGGGGAAATGATAGAAAAAGAAAGTGAAAAGAGAAGCTATTGACAGGGTTTGGAGAAGATGGTGATAATGATTTTATTTAAAAGGAACTACAAATCAGTAAGAAAAAGAATGAAAAATGAACCAAGATAATTTACAAAGAAGATAAAACAAATGTTCAACAAGCATCAGAAGAACCGCTCTGCCCTGCTAATAAGTAGGGAGCTGAAAGCTAATTCAACAGTAAGCTATCACCTACATACCAGTTTGACAAGAATGAACAAGTTTGATTGCACCAAACGTTGGCAAGAATCTGGGAAAACAGGGACTTTTATAATTTATGGTGAAAACAGGAACTGATATGATTGCTTTGGAAAACAATTTTTCAGTCCAGTAATGTTGAAGAGGCTGAGTTAGGACTCAGCAGTTCTACTTCCTGGCGTCCAGCCTAGAGAATATATGGCATCCCGTCTGTAAGGAAACATGATTGAGGATGATCAAAGCAGGATTGTTGGTAGTAGTAAACACATGGAATAGTCTGTCTCTTACTAGGGCAATTTGTAAAGTTTCGTTTATTGAAATGATGGGGAAAGTAGGAATTAGCAGGAATAAATTGCACAAAGAAACATAATGTTACATGCAAAATATATGTAAATGTTGTATGTATCATACCATTCACGGAACATGTTAAAGAAACAAACTACATATATACATTTGATGCATGTATGTGTATTAGGACACTTGCAAGGGAATGATGCACACCTATTTCAGAGTAGTTGTTAACCTGGTAGAGGAGGAATGTCCCTGAAACCTTTTATCTTATTTTTTTTTAAAAAGGTGAGAGTCATGGGATGCAAATAAAATGGATTCGGTGGTGAATCCATGGATATAGATCATGTATTATTATTGTCTGAATTTTTGTTTACTTGAAATTTATTAATGAATATGTATTGAGTGCCCTATTTATGCTAGGCAGTTTTCCTAAATGAAGAACAAAATATAAAGGAGTGAACGGAGAGAGAAATCAGACATTGGCACGTACGTGGAAACATCTCGTTGGAGGTGTGTTTGGGCTGCTGGGGAGCTCTGCAGTGTAATATGAGTGAGTGTGAGCAGTCCTCCTAGCCTGTCTCCGTCCACACAGATATCTAAACCTGAACCCAGTGCTTAAATCTGGGAAGGGAGGTAGCGAACTGAACGAAGTTGCTTTTTCTATTTAAATCACTTGTGCAGGCTTGCTTCCTTCAGGACCAGGGCCAGCGGTGTGCTCATGGGGTGGACAGGGGACCTGCCTGTGGGTCCTCATAGGCAGCAAGTTGCAAGGACCGCTTTATCTGAAAATACCTTTCGTTTGGGCAATGGAAAGGCTCTGGGATGCAGGGTAGCAAGGCAGTTTATACTGAAGCCAGGAAGCTATAAATTTGCTAACACAAAGACACCCCTGCCTGAGAGTCATCCCTTCCTGGTGGAGGCAGGGAAGTCAAGCCTCTGACCATAGGTTCTCGTTCTCTTGGCTTTAACTCTCTCACAGCTGGATGGGAGGATTCTGGGAACTAGCACATCCCAGACGAGGGATGCTGTAGTGGCAAGGGGTTAACAGGCACTTTGTGTGAAGTTTTAATATTCCACAAATGAAATGTGCATGTGGAATGGGAAAAAAAGAGGAAAAGATTATATTTGTCAGCTGGGCTGCCATATGTTGTTCTGGCCGGAGCACAGCAAAAATGGTGACAATTCTTTCCTGAATGAGAATCTCTGTCAACTCCTGATTTCATGCCTTTCTTTGGACAAGCGGGAGCTTTCTTCATGACCAGGCAGAGTCTGAGATTTTCATTTGTGTGGGGGCAATCTCTGTCTACCTCTAAAAGGTAGAACATTGACATGGAGTGGTTTGATTTTCAGGAGGTGGAAAAAGGCAGGAAAATCATAAACTCATCTGCATATTTTCTTTTTCTTTTTTAAAATGAAATTGGCCCTTAGGGTAAAAACAGTCCTCTGAAAGCACAAACAGCTAGCTGAATGACAAATGGAGAGGAGGTTACATTGGCAGATCTGTTAGTTCTCACCAAAGTCACCGTCACAGTTTCACAGAATTGACTCTGTCACACAAAGGACTTTCCTTATTCATATTTGGTGGGTTATGATGTCTACATTACTGAAAAATAAATGTCTGGGTCGATGTGTTGTAAGATAAAGAAAGATTCAGCCTTGGTGTGAGAGGTTTCTTCTTTTCTAATTATATATTTCTGTCTTACTTTGCATTTGAAAATGCCACACTGGACAAAATTACTTTTTTCATTAAATAATGGTTTATGGATCCTGCTTATTGATTGTCTAACTAATATAATCTAAGAATTTAGAAAATAAAGAAGAGAAAAAAATCTCTCATTATCCCACAACCTAAATATTTTAATATATTTTTCCACACCATGAGTAAATAAATGTATAAATAAGTTTTACATAGTTGACACCATATTATTAAGGTTTTGTTGTCAGTATAATTCTTAATAGTTCCATATATCCCATTGGGAGGATGTTCCTTTCATTGTTAACTATTCCCTATTATTGGGCATTTGGTTTCTCGTAAGTTTGTTTTCCTCTCATTAACAAATTAGACAAATCATCTGTTCTTTTGCATGAATTTTCTTTGCAAAAGATGACACTGTCAGAAAGGCAGGTGAGGGTGCCCTTGACCAGTTATTACAGTATAATTTAGAATCTTGTAAGGATAGTGCTAACTGAGCTGAGATTCTTTGGGGAGGAAGAAGCATTAAGAGAAATGACTATGGGAAGAGCCTGGAAGAATGAGGAAGTGAAAAATAGGGGCAGAATCAGATGGATCAGATGGTGGTGAAGACCCCAGGGCTCCATATTGAATGGGGAGATATCCGAAGTAAAAGAGCATCCCTGCAGGAATGAGATTCTTTCCTTCCCCCACTAGGTAGAGTGAACTCAAGTGTGGCAGATCATTTCCAGAAATCTAAGAAGGGAGAGCAGAGAGAAAGTGCCCCAGCCAGGCCTCCGTGGAGTCTGTTCAGCTCTCCTCTTCTCTCCATACCCAAGGGGCTATGAAGGGATGCACGGAACACTAAATAATCAGCATGACAGTATTGCTTTGAGGAAAAGGAACAGAACTAGATATGGTACAGAAGACATGCCAAAAGGACATCATTCGTGCCATAGCAGAGTAAATAGAAAACAGAGATGAGCAGCTAAGCATGAGTGAGTGAGAAGGGATAGAGAGCAAGGCAGCTAGGTAAGGGTGCTGTGAAGAAAAGGAGAGGCAGGAGGGAGAAGAAATGATCACTGAATGCAATCTGGCAAAGAACTAAACATAATCCCTCATGAGCATTTCCCACATTAGAACAACCTAGTAAGAAAATAAATAGTTCAAAGATGATGATGGAACAACAGAATGAAAAGGAAAGGGAACTAGCAGAATTAACGAAAATAATTTTAGGATCAAAGGATTATCATTAATGAGCTAATGAAGCAGATAATAATAGCAGCTAACATTTATTGAGAATTTAGTATGGTTCACATACTAAGTGTTCTAAGCACTACATATGGATTATTTTATTTAATACCTATAAAAATACTATGTACCTTCATTATCCAATATGGAAACTGAGATCCAGCCTGGTCAGAAAGTGGAAGAGGCAAGAATTTTAACCCCAGACATACTTAATAACACTATACATGTGTCATTTGATCACAATTATTAAAAGTCAGTTGTGCCATCAATCCAGCCATCCGTCTGTCCATCTGTCCATCCATCCATTTATCCAAGCATCCATCCATCCATCCATTCTTCTGTATTGTATATACAGAGATGAAATTCATATAATACTCATGATACCTATTTCTGGATGATTTTTTCTTTATACTTTTTCTGTACTGATTGAACTTAAACACATTTTATCAACTTTAGAAAATGATAGAATGAATTATTGAAATATAACAGCGATACTAATCTAATGATTATGGTCTTTCCACTCTTATTCCTAAATCATATAGTTAATAATTCATTTTCTTATTTATCTTCCAGTGATCTAAACATTTTATGTCACTTCGTAAAGAATATTAGTGATTGATTGTCATACAGTTTTCTTTTAGCATTTGATATTTAAAAATGTCTCAGAGTGGAACACAAACTGAGGGTTTCAGAGGAGGGGGGATGGGGGATGGGTTAGCCCTGTGATGGGTATTAAGGAGGACACGTATTGCAATGAGCACTGGATGTCATACGCAAACAATGAATCATGGAACACTGCATCAAAAACTAAAGAAGTACTGTATGGTGACTAACATAACATAATAAAAAATATATTATATTACTGAATTAGTGTTCAGTGTATATAGTCTCAGTGTTCCAAGATGAAAAAATTCTAGAGTTTTGTTAAACATACTTAACACGATTGAACTGTATGCTTAAAAATGGCTAAGATGTTAAATTTAATGTTATGTGGTTTTTTTACAACCATAAAAAAAGTTTAATACTTTATTATAATATTTGTTAGCATGCTTCATTCAATAACTTAGGAAAGGCCTGAAGTTAATATGCTAAAATATAAAATATCAGCTCCAATATAGTTTCATTTGTGCAAATTATTGCCTTCTAAGACAAAAAAAGAAAGAATACAGGTTGAAATTGATTTCTCTAATTTGTTTTTCTCTACATGTCCCCTCATTACTGAGTTTACTGAATAAGAAGATTTTTAAGCTTACTTTTAATGCCTTTTATTGAAAAAATTACAGTAAATAAAAGATGAATGACTAGTAAAAAAAATAAATAAAAATATCTCAAAAACACCAGTCAGATCATATTTTAATTTTAGACATTTGAAAAGGAACTTCTGAACCTGAATCTCACCTACTACCCACCAAAACTATTCCTCCCATCTATATGTGATTTGCTTTTTTAAGTTTAATTATTTCTTCTCCTCCCCACTAGAGTATAATTTTCATGAAGGCAGGAAGTTTTGTCTGTCTTGTTGAATCCCTAACACCTCGAATAGAGCCTGGTACCTAGGGTGAACCACAAATGTTTGTTGAATGAATGAATGAACGAATGCATGAATAAATGAATAGAAATGGACTTTGTTAACAGAAAGTAGAGTGGAAAAAAACTCACAGAACTGTTGAATCCTTGAAGGGAACTTCACATTTAAGTACTGTTCAATTTGACTTTGATTGTTAATATGACAATTTTTCACATTTAAATAATAGAATACATTTTTAAAAAATACACAGTCAACACCCATTTTATAAAATTAAAATATTTCAAAGCCTGTATATCACATCCACACATCCACACAAACCCTCCTTTCACAGGGTTTCCTTGTGAAAGGATCAGCTATAAGGCAAAAGCAAATATGCCTGGATATGGGAGGAAAAGCTCTGTTTTTCTGCAGCCATGTGCCAGAAGATTTTCTTGCAGAAGTCCCAGACTAGCAGGCCTGAAGACCAGGTTTGTTTCACAGAGCTTTCCATTTTATTTCATTGCCACATTAAATAAGAATATTTTTGAAAAATTTTTTAAAAAAGATTTTATTTATTTATTTGAGAGGGAGAGACACCAAACAAGCAGGGGGAGGAGCAGAGGGAGAGGAATAAGCAGACTCCTAGCTGAGCACAGAGCCGGACGCAGGGCATGACCCCATGACCTTGAGGTCATGACCTGAACCAAAATCAAGAGTCGGATGCTCAACCGACTGAACCACCCAGGCACCCATTAAATAAAAAGCTTTTGAAAAAATTTTGGTTTTCTAGGTTTTTTTTTTTGGAAGTTCGTAGATTTGTCTGTGCTGGATCCACAGTTTCACATAATAATTGGCTGTTGCTGAGTAGCTATTGCCACTGTTAGCTAGACCATAGCTCTGCAATTTGCCACAGTCCATACCATTCCATCATGTGTTCCTGACCATCTTGTACCTGGATCACTTGCCCTTCCCTTAGGCATTTGAGTTTGCCATCCATGCTCTGTTTCTATATGCTCCCCACTTCCCCCATGACTTGCTGCCTCCCTAGACCTCTGCTTTTCTGCTTCTTTTTTCGATAGAATACTTTCCTTCTTTACATAGCATGCCATTATACATATAATTTAAAAACTCTCTTTTAGTGTTACCTAAGAAATTGATTTTGTGTGTTTTTCAATTTGTCTTAACTCATCACATTTATTCTTGCCAGTTAACCCTGGATTTGAGATGAGTCACAAAGACCCTGGACTGCTCCCTCAGCCACAAAGCTTTGCCATGTCCTTGGAACCTTGACTGCATAGCTTAGGTCCTTTCATGCTCATTAATCTTTTATGTTAGAGTTGGAGGAAAAAAAAGTAAAAGGAGAAGTGGGAAAGAGGCAGGAAGTAGGAAGGGACATTCTGGAGGAATTTATTATGAGTTATGATTGGGAAAAACTGAATTAAAGTCATTTGCGGAAGAATTATTTCACTACTCCTTTTCTCCTTATCTTACTATATATACTTCAGTGTTTTGAAAACATTTATTTGTAGGAATATTTTATAATACTTGAAAAATATTTTAAAATGATAGCATGAAATATTTAAAAGTAATTTTTAAGTATTTAAACATTTTATGAATATATATAACTTTCCAATTTTGTGGAAGCAAAACATGGACAGGAATTTACTTATTCATGTCTTTGTATCACCAGCACCTGCCACAGTAGCCAGTCACATAAGTGTTTATTAATGGTCTCCTATTCAGTCTTTATTTTGTGTAAAACCAATGGATCTGAGGACCACAGTCTCATTTTATTCCTGGCTAGACTTTCATGGAATACTAAAGGCAGGTAGCAGGAAGAAGCAAAAAAAGAGGAACAATATTGTCTTGGTCACAGTAAAATTAGGTAATCAATAGGGTGACCATATGTCCCTCTTTGCCTGGGATAATCCCAGTTTATTCCTACTGACTTGGCATAATTATTAATAGCATCACTTTTCACTCTCAAAATGTCCTTGTTTGGATGATAAATTATAAAGGCACTCTATTAATCAGGCCCTAGATAATTGAAAGCTCTTTGTAATTTAATTGTACGGACTTAGGGTTTTTTTGTTGTTTTAGTGGAAAATGGGGATCTAGCTACCTAAATTGGAACTTATAAAATACACTAACGCTTTTTCAGAGATTTTGTACACACACACACACACAAGGCACTTCTATAATACTGCCTTGTATTCTAATTATTTATTGGAATAATTTGAATAATTTATTCAATTATACCCATTAGCTTCCTTAGGAATACTCTTCCACACTTGAGAATATATTCATCTTTAATTTCTTTTAATGCCTTGCAAACAGTTTTGCACTTAGTAGACACTTAATAAATATTTGTTCAGTAGAATTGAATCAAATGAAATCAAATTAAGTTGTCCCATTAGGGATAATTTGTGTTGGTTTATCTTCCCACTCACAAACTGGGAGGGGCCAGGGAGCCACTATAAATTTTACATATTTGGTGCTTTAAATTAATTTTTTATGTGTCCTCATCCCTGCTGTACTCTTTCTTGAAAATCTCTAGTTGTGTATTGTTGCAAAGCATTTCTTTTCTGAAATGGTTAAAAAAATTATGTTCATTAAGGCAAAATGCCCACTGGTGGCATTGATTTCTTTGGATATATTCGACAGAAACATTAACATTTTTTTTTTTCTGGCCAAGGTTTTGATCAGAAGGACAACAGGGGACTTCCAATAGGATGTTGGCCATAACTTGCAATTTTCATTAGTCAAAAATTCTATGAATAATTTTTTGGCCCTACATGGATTTCAAGAGACTCAAATAAGAACCACATAGAGGACCAACCTTTGAGAATCTGTGTATTTTGTATCTGAGTACTGAAACTCCTGGCCAACTGGCAAGGCATGGAGCTCTTCTAACAAGTTATAGGGTGGAAATTATTTCTCTTCTCACCCATCTGCTCTAGGAGCCATAGCTCATATTTAGAAGTAGCGTTACTTACAGCGAGGAAAAAAAGACCATCAACAGAAGTTAAAAAAGAAGAATAAAAGGCCATCATTGAAATAGCAAACAAACCCAAAAACAAAAAAGAAGACAAGTCACTTTGTAATATTCGTGCAAAAGTCCTGATTTTATATTTTTGCCACCTGGCATAATCAGTCTACAGAGATTCCTGTACCACCTTTTGAAAAAAACGACCAGGCACTTACTTTTAATGATATCTGAGAGTACTTTTCTGTGATGAGAAAGCAATAGCCCTTCACTAAGCCCTTCAGCAGAGGCAAAGGAGTGAGTTGCACCACAGAAGGGGATTCACCATAAACAGAGGGAAATACTCAAAGAAAGAAAGAGGGCACAGGGTTGAGAAAAAGGATAAACAACGAAAACATTCCTCCCTTTAATTTTCTTTCATCATCTTTTGAGCAGCTAAAGGAATCAATCACGTTTTCTTAGCTGGCTACATTCCTTAAAAGGGAAGCCCCGTGTGACCCGCAGCGGAGAATGCCCTTTTAAACTCCTGCTGCTGTTTACAAATGATAAAACTCTTCAGTGGTGCAGCCTAGTTCAATTGGGCAGGTAAACCTAAGCCAAGAAACTTGCAATATAGCAACTGTGAAGAGCCTGTTATTCAAAAGGATGGACACATCCACAGTAAGGCAGTTTTTTCCCTTTTTCTTTTTTTAATATAAGCAAGACTAATATAAAGTACTTTTCAGGAATGGTTTCCGATTAAGAACTATAAAGAAATAATCTTTACTTAAGTATTACCTTGCAATACTAATAAAACCTTAGTATTGGGAAACCAATTGTATTCAGTGGTGTAATTAGTGATACGACTCTGTTTTCCATGTTTTTATTTTTATTTTACTTTAAGTGATATGACTTTTGAAGTACATGTGTTTTCACTTAAAAATATTCTTTGGCCAATTGTCAAATCCTTTCATAGGCAGGATATATTGATTTTATTTATGAGAGAAAATGGTACTTAATAAACCTCTGGCCTAGAAGAAGAGAGAAAAACATCCAGTAAAATATCTTGTTCTCATAGTTTTATACTATTTATTTCTTGGAATTTTCTTGTAGATTTGTCTTCTACCCTCATGGTATTTGATTTTAAGAGTGTTGCATTTTTTTTTTCTTTTTACTAGTTGAGGACATCTCTCTTATTCCTTCTCTCTCTCTCTCTTTGTGTGTGTGTGTGTGTACCTATCTCTTAATCGGGATGTTCTAAAATGTCTATTTTGCACATGTGAGTCATTCTTTAAGACCCACACAAACGTCACCTCCTCCGATGTCTCCCCTGACTCTCTCATGGAATGACTCGCTCTCTCTCATGGCTCCACTCTGACCTTATCTGTAACTACAGTAGAGTTACTAGAAATGTGTGGAGAAGACCCAGATGTGGCCAGGTTTGCCCGGGGAGTCAGAGAAAGCTTCAGGAAGGTGATGTGAGAGCCTGATCTACAAGGAAGTGTGGTTTGCCAGGTGGAAAAGGCATACTTTTAGAGTTCAGTGTTCATGAGCCTTCGCTCCCACGTATAGAAAAGAAGTCCCTTAAGAGTATCTCCAGCAGTTATCTGGCACAAGTAAGTACTTGATCTTTGTCGATGGATATGTGATTGAATGAGTGCCTAGCTGAGACCGGCATGTTCCTTTATCATCCAGTCCCTCAAATGGGCTCAATTTCCTCTGTTTAGATCCTTCATATATATCAAAAAACCTCTATGGATCTGGAAGTGCCAAGTAGCTTTAAAGATATCTCTGTCTCTCTGCTCTATCCGGAGGCTTTCCGCGAGAGATTTTATTTCCATGGGGAGATGAAATTCCAAACTTTTTGAAAGGTGTTGATGATGATTCCTTGGTGTTCAATATATGCTAACTATTCAAATAAGCTGACATTGTTAATGTAATTGTCAGCATGTTTTAGAATATGTTAAAAAATACGGGGTGTGGCCCTGTACTTATATTTTTATATTTGGTTTTGGCTTGATGAGTTTCAGAAAGAAAAAAAAAAGCAGGAACAATTTCTTTGAATTTCACCGTTGTGGAAATGACAGAGGGATGATTTTAGTACTTCTCATTGTGACTAGATATCATGAAATAGCCACATGGTCATGTTCATATGCCACGATTATTCTATAGGAGACATTTAAATTATGTCATCCTGTGGGTCTTGACCCTGATAATGCATGCACCCTTCAACTGGAGACACAACTCGAACTGATAAGACACACATTTAAGGTCGGTTTTGTGTTGTCTTTTGCAATGCACCATTCACAGATTTTTTTGAGTGCTGCAGATAATCATTATACGTTTTTTCATATTCTCTTGATTTCTATCTATTGCTGAGAAAACACTCCTATTTTCTGAAACATAAAAACAAGTGGGGAAAGTGAGAACTCTTCCTTAGGTAACCTCTGAACAGAGGAACTTTGTGCATTATGCAGCCGAGGCCATGCCAAAATGCAATTTGGAGGGTGTCCAGCCCTTCATTGGAAAGTAATGGTTTTCACTGAACTGAGTTATGACCAGCTGTTTACAGACAGTCTGTGACATACTGATAGAGCAGAACACCGTATGTTGCTTTCCAAATCAAATGATACAAGAAGTGTGACAGAGTGGAGAAACATCTGTCATTAGCAATTTTCAGCACGCTTCACTAATTCTGGACAAAATACGAGTAATGAACTTACCGCAGGAAACTTCAAATACTACCACTGCTGAAACAAGGATATAAACAGCAAGTCCTCCTAATGGCTTCTAATTTAATTCATTTGCAGTAAGAAACAAACAAAGTGGGTTATTTGTTTTTGATCACAGGGTAGTAAATACTAATGCCGATCACAAACGCTTATTTTAATCAAAGAATAGGGATTGTGATATGCAACTTTCTTCAAGTTCAGATACAAAGCTTTTTGCCTTCTTTAATTGTTGAAACAGGGCGTGTTTTTGTTTTTGTAAGTAGCAGGGCTGGGGAATGCACCCTGACAGGGATGCAGTTTTCCCCATGCTGGTGTCTGAGTGTGAAAGCTTGGGGTTGCTAGGGCTCTGACAGATTTGTTGGACCTGTGGTGATATTTACATAACATTAAATGTTCTTAGTCTTTCTACTAAGAAGCCTGTATAGAAGAATGTGTTAGGTCTTTCTCAAGCTGCTTTCCCCCTACCACTTCTCATCTTGCTGTGTTTTCTTTTTCCTTTTTTTTTTTCCTGGCTGATAATTTTCATTTTGCGGTCCCACAAATTTTCACAGTTCTGTAACGAGCGCATGGTCTTCATACAGCATCCACATGGTTCTCTACTGGTCGACGTCACACTGTTGATGAGATCTTGCAGCCAAACCATGTGAAGGCTGCAATCTGTGAGCATTTTTCTTTTGTATCTTTGCAATCAATTGAGCTATTAAGCCGTTAACATTCAAGGCCTACTCAGCTCGGCTTACTCCCTGTTAGCGCCAATCCGGCAAAATTCCTAAATGGACAGAATTGAGTTTGACTTAAAAAGACAAAAAAATGAAGAAAGGTTGTTATTCTTTATCTGAAGTTTCGACTCGTCTTCAGAAAAATGGCAATGTAAAATGCAGACATGAGATCTTGCCCAATCCGTTGGTGTTCTGCCGATGGGACCTACTTTGGACTGTGTCCCAGAACAAAAAGACTGAACGCCATTCGGAACTGATGACTGTAAAATGAGTGTAGGAGGTCTTTGAGGAGCTTCTTAATTACAAAATTATTCATGATAAAATGGCACTGATCTCAAATTCCCAGTTTCTTGTAAATTTTAGTGTGGAACCACATAAAAATGGTTTATAGCTTTTTAACACCTTAGGTAAACGGGATCCAGTCTTGGAATGTTGTGGGGGAAATCATCTCCAAATACCTTTGAATATTTCACTCTTCTTCTTCTTCTTTTTCTTTCTTTCCTTCTTTCTTTTTTTAAAGGAATGACATACTGACTTATCTATCTTTTTTTAAACGATCCCTAAATTATCTTATGGTTGAGAAGAAATATTCTAAGATATGTAAATGCTAAATTTTTCTGGTTTTTATAGACATCTGCATTGAAAAACAAAACAAAGCGAAAATATAGATGCCATTGAAACCCATCATTACGTTTGTGATCTAGATAATAAAGTAAGCAGACCCGAGCAATTCGCTAACACTAACGCTATTCTTTACATAAACAGTAAATGTTTAGATTTTCCTGTTCACTGACTAACAGCACACATATCATAAACACTAAGCTGTTATAGTACGTTTCGTGTGTTGATTCACTTTAACAGTTGTTAGTGTGAAGACAGGAAAAGAAAAGTGGGTGTAATGAGACCATGTGCAGTATGCTGTGAAAACAGAGGCCCTTATTTGGCATAATGGGTTGCACCATAAGGGCCATAAAATTGTGCATGTGTTAGTATCATTTTAATTATTACGGGTGCCACATGTTAAGCAGAATAGCGGAACTACTAAAACAGCTTCAAAATCCTTACTGCTGATCGCTGCATTTAATTACAAATAGGAACATTTGGAGATAGGTCACCATAAAACCCTTCTGTTGTCAAATGAGCTCAAATCTGATTTTTGTAATTATGTTTTTATACCACAGATCCTGTTGAATAACTATAGGGAATAAAATTTTAATAAGTGCTGATTAAATGTAGGTACATCTTGCTTCCTAAGAATATTTATGAATGCTCATCACACTTAAATCAAGGTACCATCACTATTTTCCTGTGGACAGTGCTTTGATCATTCAACCTTAATGCAAATAAGCTGAATAAATTTATGTGCCATGAAATATTGTTTTTTTTTCATTGAAGCATAAAAGCTCTGGATTTCAATTATTCATTCTGTTTGTGAGCACTGTGTACTGTATTCTCTAGAACCAAAGTGTTTTCATTATCCCACTACATGTCAGACTCAGTGGGATCTTGTAATTAACTTTCTAAGGCAGGGTTTTATTGAGGAAGATGACAACTTATGTCCATCTTTCGTTCCCTGTGGAATAAATATGGTAAAGGATGGTAAGTTCACTTTTTAATCTTTTTTCCTTTGGAATTATTTATTAGTTTTTTTGTTTGTTTATTGGTTCCATGGGCTTTAAAAATTGTGAACCCATTGTGTTTACCAAGGGAAATGGTGCTTTGGGGTGCTTCGTATGTGTCAGATCCCTGCTTTGTGAAAAATGGTTTTGAAACCTTGCATAATGTTTAGGCCTCCTAGATCTTTTGAATAAGAAATTATCATGGTATTTCCAATAGAGATGAGACATGGAGGATGAAGTGAAGAAGGAATTGATAATGGGTAATGGCACATGAAAGTCATGAGTTATTATGAGGAAATAGGCCAGACACCAAGCTGACATATTCTTAAATTGGTACCCTTTAATGTTGGTGTGTGATTTCATAGTTATTAAAGCAGGCATTCTTATAAGCTATCCATATAGACACATAAATTTGTGGTCTTTATAAGCCCAGAAGTCATAAAATACTTCTTACTCTATAAAATTAGAGAAGTTTCAGCTTTTGGATTAATGATATTTCTTTAGAATATTCACAACCCCTTGTATATTCTAGAAGCCCACATCATTAGAAAAGCTGCTGATTGAATTTGGTGAGTAGACCTTGGGTTTAGTGAAGACATTTCTTAAGATCACTAGGGAGTTCCATTTGCAAAACTCCCCAGATTATCAGTTGTCATTAAGCACTTCATCCATACTTTAGACAGCTGTTTTAATCTCCAAGTGACTCTGCAATGTAATCATTCAAAGAATAGTATACGTGCTCCAATCCATATCTCCCTATCCACTGTTTCAGAGAAATGATAAGGCAGCAAGTCAGTAAAGACCTGGAAGACACAAACACCACTATTAGACAGATGCCATCCCTGTTGCCAGCTGTGTATCACTTCTAGAATACATCGTTCTGATGCAATATCCAGAAATAGGCCTCAAGGCTACAAAACACCGATTGAGGAACAAATAGTGTTTCTCTCTGATGTGAAAATACATTAAATGTATGTATGGTCCTAAGATTCTGGGTGGTTCCTAGTTCCCCAAAGTTGAGTGTTTATTGTTTGAATCTGTAGTCTCTTAGTTATTGTCATTTTCAAGTGAAGGGGGAGAGGAGTCAACCAATGCCAAAGGCAAAGTTTGCAAAGTTATGCCTCTGTCATTTGAAAGCATCATTTGACAGTGTCAACTTATTTCTTCAGCTCAGTTCTAATAAATAAACTAGATGTCTCTAAAACTCAGGTGGCCATCTGGCACTATTTTGAACTCTAGTATGATATAGTCTAGGAGATGCTAAGTGTTAGATGGAATTATGTCCCTTTATGAGCAAATTAATTGTGGAAAACCTGAGAATCATTGAAATCATTCATGGGACTAGATAAGGAGAAAAACTCTACAGACACAAAAATCATTTACTGGGAGTAATGTTCAGCCTACTAATTCCATTAATTTATGTCTCTATAACCAAAGAGCAGGTTTTATAATCTATCAGAATAAAAGAAAGGGTTAAATAGAGATGAATGACAGATTGGAGAGAGACAAGGAATTTCTCATTTTCCAAATTATTGAATAGAACAGATACTTTCTTGGATTGATACGTGTTTCCTGGTCTTCCTGGCATTTCAACTGAAGGCAAGCTAATCATTTGATGAGCTAATCATCTGTATCTCCAGCACCATGCACATTCCAAGTTTCACAGGAATAAAAGGAATGTAGAGCTGGAAAAGGGTCATAGGTGAGTCAAACCCGTCTTTCACAAACAGGGATATTTTTTCTAAATACTAATATGGTAGAGATCTAGTGGTGGCTTGGAATGCCCAGCAGTCCCATAGGATGCTTGCTGAGAACAGAGTCCCAGTTGACCCACTCTGTGCTGTATCTCACCACCACACACCATGCTGAGCAAGAGACGTTTCTTAGTAGATATCTATTACCTAAAAATATCTGGATTAGGGCACCTGGGTGGCTCAGTGGGTTAAAGCCTCTGCCTTCGGCTCAGGTCAGGATCTCAGGGTCCTGGGATCGAGGCCTGCATCAGGATCCCTGCTCAGCAGGGAGCCTGCTTCCTCTTCTCTCCTCTCTCTCTGCCTGCCTCTCTGCCTACTTGTGATCTCTCTCTTTCTCTCTCTCTCTCTGTCAAATAAATAAATAAAATCTTTTAAAAAAATAAATAAAATAAATAAAAATATCTGGATTATTTTACAAAACTGTCTAAAGAAAACTTTGTGATTCATCTTTGTCAAAAGTTGACTATTAGAAGAGAGGGCCTGTTTTCTTCCTCCTATGATGGACAAGCTTTATCACAACCATCAGTTGTAGATCAATAACTCAGAGACTCAAACCAGTCAATAGCACTCTCTACTTCCACCTGACCCACTCTGAGTTCTCAAAAACTTCTTTCTGGAAATTTTTATTTATATCTCTCTTTAGAAAAATTGGTAATTCGCTCCTACCACAGAAGAACTAATAGGGAGCATTGATAATTTTAAGAGAATTATTGTCTCATAATTATTTTCTCCATGTCTTTCTGGTCAATAGATCTAAGTACAAGAGGAGAATCTGTTTAGTAGAATCACTTGCTTCTTGAAATACTCTGTATCTCTGTATTTCTAATGGGAAAGTTTGTGTTTTCATTTTGTTGTTTTATTAGAGGATATAACCACTGATGAACTTGGTCAAAGAGTTTATCAGCCAGTTAATAGGGATGTTTTAGACACCTGCCACTTCGTGTCTGACTGGTTGTGCTGAGGCTAGCAACGCTAGCAGAGACCAACAGGCAAAAGGCCTCAGTCTCTGGCTCACTTTCCATCCTGGTGTTCAGAATTTATTTGAAAATCTTTCACAGATAAGAGAATCCACATACTGAGTTTTTGTAAGAATTTTAAACACTGGAAACTGCATTATGACTGTTTCATATGATCTCTCAAAGTGTTCGTGGTTATGACATTTATTTATTTATTTATTTGACAGAGAGAGATTGCAAGTAGGCAGAGAGGCAGGCAGAGAGAGAGGAGGAAGCAGGCTCCCTGCTGAGCAGAGAGCCCGATGCGGGCCTCAATCCCAGGACCCTGAGATCATGACCTGAGCTGAAGGCAGAGGCTTTAACCCACTGAGCCACCCAGGCACCCATGTGGTTATGACATTTAATTGTTTTCCTTTTTAATGGGAAATTTGGTCCCCTTTATCTTACATGGCTTTCTGAGACTCATAACTGATGATAACCACAGTTTCATTTTCCTAAGATATATATGTACTCATGTATCATAAAATACTTCAAGACATTTTCCCAAGCTAAGCTGGGGAAAAAATATGTCCTTTCTATTGAGAAATTTGAAAGAAGCAAGTCTTATACTGATTGTGCTATGAGGCTTATTACATTCATTGGTTGACCACAAATTTCCCTTGGCTCATATGTTTCCATATGCCATTTATTAAAATTTCTGTACAAATTCTAAGTTAGGAGTGAAGCTCTTCTCATTAATATTTGGCCTTGATAATTATTTAAATGTTTAACAGCAAATATCTAGTCAAGGATGTTCCTGTTATCTGTGTATATGTATATAATATGTATTTATATATCCTTAAATAAACATATATAATTATATTTTATATATACATATAAATGTACCTGTTATTATGTTTTATGTACACACACATGTGCGTGCGTGTGCACACACATAGTTTCAAGTCCAAACTATAATTTACATCAAAAACATCTTGTAGATTCAGGGAGTAAAGGTGTATAATCATGACAATTTTTACCAAACAGAATAAAACTACTCAGAAGATTTTATTTGATTTATCCTGTTTTCCTTCTACTGAGACCTTCCAGGATAGGGGCAAATGAAAAGGAAACAAGCTGATACTGGAAATCTTAAGAATGACTTCTAGAAGATGTCTTGAATTAGTCCCCATTCAGGCCTTCCTAATTTGCACCCCCATATTGTAAGAGGCGTCTCTGATGCACCCCTGTCCCTTTCTCTAAACCCCACAATCAGCTCCCATATCTTGTATGTTCTTCTATTGTTCCTCTTGTACTAGTTCACTTGTCCATCCCAGGATTAGGTGCAGATTATCATTGGCTCATTCTTCTTTCTCCCAGCTTCTGTCTTCTTATCTTGCATCCCCCAGGCCTGGCACAGTGTGGAATCTAGATATTCACTCAATACATCTGTTGGGTTGAATTGAGTTCCAGATGTTAGACGAATTGGGTATTCGTGAAAGAATTAAGCACTAAGAGGGAGCTGGGTTTTTTTTTTTCACTCAACTGAACTTTCTGTTTAGCTAAAAATTAATAAGAAGTTTGGTGTGTGTATTTTAGCCCTTACTGAAAAATGTTCCTCCTGAGTTGGGGAAAGTATAATCAACCTGTCAGCTCTTCTACTGAGCATGAGTGAGTTTCTTTCATGTCCAGATTCATGGTAGATTCACCCTTGAATCTGCAACACAACACAATCTGGTGTATCGCAGGGGCTCAATAATTATTTGTGGAATGAAAGAGTTTCTTATTCTAGTTTTCTTATGACATATTTATTGAATCCCTACATTTTTCTGGATTTTTAACAAACAAGATTGGCAAAATTATTTCTGGATCATTCTCAAAGAGAAAATTCAGTTCGTTGAAACCATACCCACACTGGTTTTCAATTTCCTTGTTATCATAGTAATTGGGGCTTCATGTGAAGATTGAGATTTTTGACTAGAAATCCTTTAAGAAAGATGTAAGTAGAAAGCATCTTGAGGACAGGGACGTCAGATGCTGAATTCATATGCCAATTTTCAACAAAAGAATGTCGATGACGATTGGAAATGTAAGCACGCTTTGAAGACACAGAGCAGAAATTTTAAGCTGACCCTGAGTATGAATATACTTGCATGTGTAGGGGACTTCTTTTAATTATAAAAATTACACTGAACTGAAAAGATGTTCAGGCTCCAATTTAATTTTGCACTCCTTCACGTTTCCTCGAACCTTCATATTGTTTGACAGTATGTTGCATGACTGTTGCCTGTAAGTGTGAAAAGTCAAGATGAGAGTTCACAGCAGGTTGATGGCCTGGAGATGAGAAGTCTGTCTGAGGACATTTCAAAGTTGTAAAGGTATTATTCTCACATGGAGTTATTTCTCAGTGGGTGTGAACAACAGCTACTCATCAAGCTGGTGTAGTGTGAAATAGAGTTTCCTGAAAAATGATGTGCAGACATATGCAGAAACCCACATGCTTAGTACATGCACAGACTGCGTGCCTAACTCCCAAGTGTTCGAATATTTGCCACGAGATGAGCTAGAAATGCAAAAGTCCCCATCATCTGTAGCTGGGGACAAACACAGTTGGAATCACCATTGATTCATTAGGTTCCAGGCGCTCCCATGTTGAAGGACAAAAAGTGAACAGTGCAGCTGTCCTGGAGAAGGGATGTTTGAGGAACTAGGAGGGACCTGGTGTGATACAAGACATCAGAAGTCTTTCTACTAAATGCTTGAAGACCTACCACTGCTGCAAAAACAATTTTGTTCATCTTGCAGTGCACTGTATCACAATAGTTGGGTAGCGATCACATTTTATAAATCTCCACTGATGAAAGAAGAGGTTCACGTGCAGAGGTACACCCACTGTGTTGTGTTCTGCTGAAGAGGTATCTGCCCACATTCATGCATGGCTTCCAGGGCCCAGTGCATTATTTGTGTATTACATTTGCTTTTACCTTTCCTCCAAATAGCTCAGCGCTGCATACAGATCTTTATGTGAATAACTTTCTTAGCTGCAATGGTTCTTCTCATGACTTCTGGCAACTGTGCAGTAAGGAGGGAGGCAGTTAGGGGAGTGAAGAGCATGATTTTGAATGAGACATAAATCACACAGATATCCTGGAATGGGAGGCAGGGCGGGAGAGAAAACATCCAAGTGTTTATATGTACGTATGTGTTTTACCCCACATGTTTAAAAAAGTAGTCAAAGTGGCTTACCAAAAAAAAAAAAGTATATATGTCATAGGGCCTATGAAAATATAAACAGAAAATAAAATTTTGAAAGAGGGGTAGACTCAAATATGCTAACTATGAGGGTTAATGAGAATAAGAATGAGTCATTTCACTACACAGATGGAGGTTTACTTATGTGGTTTGGTTGGCAGGTGTGCTGACTCTGTGGTGTTAATCTTCAGGTTCATTGTGTAGGAGGCCCCAGTGAATTCTCTCCTTCAGTTAGAAAAGACACAGATAAAGAGATGCAACTTGCTATGAATCCTAAAACTGGGCAGGTTGGGGGTCAGATATTGCTTCATATTCCAGGATTGTTGCTTGCTATTCTGCGAGATTTGGTTGTCATGCAACAAGGGGCGGCTGACCAAAAAATATATATACCAAGGCACATTGTTTCTCATTCTCTTTGGCATTAGTTTATTTTTTAAATAGCTTTTAAATTATTGAAGTAACATGTGTTCCTTGCATAATCACAAACAAAAGTATAAAGATGAAAATAAAGATCTCTAAACCAATTACTCAGCAACAACCCTGTTATTTTGGGGGTTTGATTTCTTGTCCTTTTGTCTACTCATGCATAAATACTTCTCTTTAATCAAAGCCTGGGGGTCCTCCTTGACCCTTCAATTTCTCACACACCCAGTGTCCAGTATATTAGAGGATCCTGTTTTCCTGACCTTCACTATTCATAGACTTTAGGTACTTTTCCCCACTTCCACTGCTGGTAGTACCTGCTCTAAGTACCTCCCCTGGCACATCCTCATCTTTTCCTTTGGAAAAGGAAATCCTGTTGGCCTCTTTCCAACCCCAAGTCAGAGTGATCTTTTGAAGATGTAGATCAAATCCTGTCTCTCCTATGTTCAAATATCTCCAGTGGCTTTCTACTTCACACCGAGAACAAGTTCGAATTTTGCGTTATTTTAGCCTACACGGTCCTACACTATCTACTATCTGGTCTACTCTGTCCATTCCTAGATGGCATTCCATTGTATTTTCATTACTGGTTACGTAGTACTCCAGTTAACTATCATTAACCAACCACCTATTGATTAGTATCATCGCTTCTAATATTTTCCTGCTATAAGCAAGGCTGAAGCAAACGTAATGGCGTGTATGTGATTGCACAATTACGCGGTTTTGCCTTCATCAGAAATGTGTTGCCAGACTTCCTCTGCAGAAACCAATTACACTGGCATCAACCTGCTTCTTTCCGAAGCCGACTCTGGTTATGGTTCCGCCTCTGTGGCGGCCAGAGCCTATGAAGCAAGCTCTGGAATTTTGCATCTGAATTCCTATTTTGATGGTGGTGAGATTTTGAACTACTGTTGGCATTGAATCCAGTGCCAGTCTTCCTGCTTTGCCTTGTCAAATTGGACAGGGAGACGGCTGTCTTGCAAAAGTGGAACTGTCACTAATTGGCCACAGAGGAAAGATTCAAAATCTTGCCAAAAGTCTCCTGTATTCTAAGGGAATAAAATCCTCCACATAACTTTCCCTCTCATTAAAAAGGAACAAACCCAATATGAAAAGCACTTGGTAAACTAGAAAATGTTGTATAAGTGCAAGGCATCATAGCTTTTCTTGCTGAGGTTACTGGCAGCGTGTGGGCAATGCTGCTGGGGCTCACTGAATGCATGGACAGGGAGGCCTGTCTGTCCAGCCTTTCCCTTTTTACCAGCTTGTTACGTCCTGTTAAGAAATGTCAAGGAAGAAGCAACAGTAAATAACTTTTGACTTCACTTTGGCTTTTTCATTTAGATTAAAGCAGAGTGCTTCAGGTGCGGTCTACATACAAAATGAACACTCTATAAAATATTTTGTCACTTGTAATGTTTGGGATTCAAGTTGGTTTTCTTTATTATGACAAAATGAATTTAGCAAGAGTTAAACATCGTTTTGTACTGAAAATGACAACCACTTATTTTTGTCCACTGTGTGGACACTATGGAAAAATTAATGGTCTGTGAGAAAGAGAGTTGAGTCATTAATTCTTATTCCAAGGTAGCATGTAGTCCATAGTATTTTATTAAAAACACTACATATCATTTGTAAAAATCAAGCCAGATGATACACTCCTGAACATTTCAGAGAACTGGATTTTAACAAATCTATTTCTACTTAAATTTAAAAGAATGCAAATATGTTTACAAGTCTAGAAATATGTATGTTGGAGTTTAAAATGTGAGTGAATAAATTTTCAGGAGTTAAACCATTTATTTTTAGAATTTAAAGTAGGTCTTAATTTTAGATTTTCCTAAAATGAAACAACAGAAAAAAAGACAAATGATGCCTTCTATAAGATGTCAGAGTTTGGGGGAATAGCTAATCTTTGAATTATTCACTGGGATAAATAATTTATATTAATACATAAATTCCTTGCTTTTGTCTTATTTTAAAAGAAGTTTTATGACAGCTCTAACTTTACCTTGGATATCTCTTGGCCACACTTGGCAGGACATCAAGCTTACTGCAGTCCATTCTTTTAAACTTCCCAAGGATCGAAACCGGAAAAGGAAGAAAAGCCAAATATAAGTGAAAAATATTGAAAGAATAAGCCATGCCATTTGTTTTGGATTAATGACCCATATTCTTAGTCCAATATTTGTGATTTTAGTAACATGCAGGATTACTAAAGATCCCTCTTCTCATTGCTTCCTTGTCAAATTTTTGCATGCAATCATAAATAATCTTAATTTGGAAAATTTTAAAAGGTTAGTTTAAAAAGTTCATTTGACATTTTAGATTCAACTAAAATAAAACTCTAGTTTTATTTCATGAATCTTTAAAGACCAGCAGAAACTTAAAGTAACCTATTCTGACTTTCTGCCAAACAAGCCTGTATCCTCATTAAACTCAATGGTTCATCCTGCCCTGCCTTGACCAGGGGAGCTGAAAGTTGATGCAGAAAGTGACACTGTTAGGATAGTTGAAACTATCTCACTTTATGACCATGAATATCAACTAGGCACTCAGAACTCTCAGACATTATAGTTTCCAGGAACAACAATAAAACAATGACCTACCTCTTGCCAAAGACAGTGTTCAGTACTCTCTTATTTGTTCAACATCAGATGTTCACCTCTCTTCTTGGACCACATTCTTATCCAGAGGTAGGACGCCACACATACCTATTCCTCTTTTCTCTCTCTCCACTTTCTCCAATCTTTTGCTGGTGCCTTCTCCTCCCTCAGCATATCAGCAGGCTCTAGCGTTATCTCTTTGGCTCTTTAATTTTCTCTACATTCACTCTTTTTCAGGCAAATTCATTTAATTCCATGGTTTTTCCTATAGACATTCTGATGGTTCTCAAGAGGAAACTACAGACTTAGGAGGCAACTCCCAGACTCTCCTCTCCTGCGAGCTCTAGACGCACCTAGTCCACAGCCCGTTTTGCATCTTCATTCAGATGTCCAGTGATACCTCAATCTTAACAAGGCTAAAACCTCTACAGTCAAATACGCTCTCTTGCCCCAGCCTTCCCCACTTCCATGTTCATCCAGCTGCTCAGGCTCAACTCTTAGCAATCATTCTTGATTAATTTCTTTTCTCCACTCTCTACTTCTAATAGCTCGGGGATTCATTTTGGGTCTTCTGTCATTTCACTGCTGCAATACTGCCCATACTGTTGCCAACACTCACCTGTGCTGAAGACATATCTTCCTAAATGGCTTTTCACTTTCTACCTGTCCCAACAAAATCCTTCCACCATACAGTAGCCGGATTGATCTTTCTGAAGTATAAAGCAAATTATGTCAACTGCTTAAAATGCTCTGATATTTTCCTGTTGCAGCAGAATAAAATTCAAACTCCCACCAGGCCCCACGTAATCTGCTACTCTGACCTCATCTTCCCCACCCCCATGTTCGGCTGCCCACTATCACTGGTGTCGGCTTCATCTTCTTTGCACACACCCAGATCATTCCTGCTTTAGTGTCTTGGATGTTTCTTCTACTTGGAATGTAGGTACAAAAGCTGTCTCTATTCCCAGTTCCAGGCTCAACTGAAGTTTCCCTTCCTCCGAGAGGCCTTCGCCTTCCATCCTGGCTAAAGTAACTCCCTCCCCGTCACCATCTACAGCGTCATCTTATTTTATTTTTGTTATGGGCACTTTGCAATAGTATCCAAAGTTAGCTTCTATTCATATGTTTATTACTCATTTAAATTTCCTCTCCCTTTTAGAAGGCTGTAAGATGAGGAGGGAAAAACTCTAATCTTGTTCACCACTGTACTCTAAACGTCTAACATAGAGCCAAGAACAATGCATCCAGATGTAACTGTGACTAACTATTCCATCTCCTCATTTTACAGATCAGAACACGGAGACCAAGAGAAGTAAAATAAGTTGCTCAAGGTCATATCGAGTTAATAAATAGAGCTACTATATGAACATCTAAATAAATTATTGAGCGTAAATAGAATTCAAATAGGATAGAGATAGATGCAAAGTGCTATGGGCACTCAGAACGAGGACACATTGCTGAACCTGGGCAGGGGAAGGAAATGTGTGTTGATGGAGACCTCAGGAAGAGAGGCCATTTCAGTTGTCATGAGGTTGAGAAGGGTGTCTCAGGCAGAACATACAACCTGTGCGAAAGCCTGCATGTGTGAAGGCAGATGGGTCCTTGAGGAGTGCCAAGTACTTCTGTGGTTTTTACATAAGAGGGTGACATCATCAGAGCTGTTATAGAGAGTAAGTCTTGCACCTGAGTAAGAGATTTTTGAGATGTCAGAGAAGACAAATATTTATTAACTTTATTCTTATGTGTAATGACAGATGTTTTAGACCCTTCGTGAAAAGCACTGGTCACCTTGTAGGTGTAGAGGAGAAACATGCAAGGTGCACCTTGTTAGCTAGGTAGGATGAGGAGGGACTCTGTTCTCAAGGTGATGTTCTTCTAGCTGGTCTGAATATATATCTCTATCATTTTGGAATCTCTGCATAGGAACAAGGAGTCACCTCGTCTTTGATTGAGTATTGCATTTCAAAGGCAGGGCCGCCAAAAAGTAGAGGCCGGCCAAGTCCTGTTGGATTTACATTCTGGGCAATTTGGGTCTGGGCCAGCCCCCACCATGGCCAGGTTGAACGCTCTTTTCACATTTCTGACCAGTCTTCTGTGAGCATTCGTGTAGTAATTGTCTTCCAGGCCAACAAAGTGAATGTGTATTTCTCCATAACTTGGTGCTCATCTGCCTGTCCAGAGAAACTGAAAAGAAACCCACAAAGAGAGGTCCACAGAAGGGCTGAGGGATCTAAGTGCTGATTGAAGTCAAGAGACTTCCTTTTCCTCTTTGATTCAGGGGTACCTCATTGTCTTTTACAATCTGAAAGGGGGCTGGGCTGAGAACCTCTGCCAGTTCTTTCTTTCCAAGAACCTGTCATCACTTAACCTCTCTTAATGAGAGTCTGTGTATAAATTTTCCAAATTTTCACTTTTGTAAATTCCAACCACAGTGAAAAACTATATATTATATATATCATATGCATTCACGTCTTGATATAGTATTAGCATATTTATTTTTACTTAAGATAATTTGTCATATGTTTTTTGTTATCTTAATTGTCAAATGTTTTTAAAAATTCTCTATGAAAATCCTACACAAAATATTTTTCTGTCCTACAACATCTTTAATTTACTCAAGAACTTTGGGTCTATGTAGTCAGGAAAGACTTAAGTATCCCATAAATTCATACTTTGATTTTGAATATATTTTGGCACAAAAGGAGAATAAGAAATTGGAAGAAATTTTGGCTTCCACACTTGACTTATATTTACTTGTGAACTATGGTTCCATTGGTTAAAATGCTTTGAAAACTGATGCTTAGGAGATTTAAGTCCCTGTGAAATCTGAGTGTGATTTTTTTCTCCCAATTTTTAAATTTTTATTTCTAAAATAAGTATTATGTTAATTTATTTCCAACAATTCAAAATATTCTACTAGATTTAATCCCAAGCCCTCCATGAAACAGTCTAGAACAAAGCGTAATGAACCCTCAATTACTATCTCACAGAAATGAAGCAAATATCAATAAAGTACTTCTCCAAATAAAGTGTAATATATACATACTTAGCAAGCAGACTTTAGTAGGTGATTATTTCAATAGATAATGTTTCATCTCACCTTTAATATAGAAAATGCCTAGGTAGTTCTACTATATTTGTGTGTCCATGGGCTTGTGGGATTTTCAATGGACGAACATTTAAGAGGGTTGTCAATTTTATATTTGTTAAGGCTGCATTAAAAATGATAACTTAGATGAACATCTTGTCTGCTAATCAACAAGACAAAATTTGATATGCTATTTTTATTCATTTATTTAAGAAATATTTATTAAACATTTATTATAAGCTTATCCTGTTCTAGCCAATGGGAGTAACCTAGTAAATCAAACAATTTTTTAAAGTGTTTACTTAAATTCAGTTAGTTAGCACACAGGGTAATATTAGCTTCAGGTGTACAATATAGCAATGCAACACTTTCATAAAACATCCTGTGTGTTTATCAAGCCAAGTGCATTCCTTAATCTCCATCACCTGTTTTACGCATTCCAGCCCTCCCCTCCCATCTACCTTCCTTCTGGTAAACAGCAAGTAAACTAAATAAATTTTTTGGCCACATAGAGCTTATGTGTATATAAACCTAATTTCCTTGTCCCCTCCCTCCTCTTTCCCTCCACAATTATTTCAGTTATTTCATGCTGAACATGTAAAGTCAAATAAATATGAGGTATATCTGCAAAAATCCTCAGTTTTGTTTTGTGAATTTTCATTCTTTTTTTTTTTAATTTTATTTTTATTATTTGCCCAAGGGGTACAGGTCTGTGAATCATCAGGCTTACATCTTTCACAGCATTCACCAAAGCACAAACCCTCCCCAATGTCCATAACCCATCCACCCTATCCCTACCCTCCCACCCCCCAGTAACCCTCAGTTTGTTTTATGAGATTAGAAGTCTCTTATGGTTTTTCTCCTTCCCCATCCCATCTTGTTTGAATTTTCATTCTTATTCCCCATTTCCATTTCCCAGGTTACAACTTCCAAAGCTATTTGTGAATGGAAGTAAACTTTTAAAATGTTATCTTCTGAGGCTAATTTAAGCATAAAATGTTCTTTGCTCTTTCTTATTTTCTTTTTTTTCAGAATAACATCTTTAGGATAGGTATAAAGAAAACTCTAATTTAGAACTTTTGTAACAACAACCACATTTTGTTTATTAGCTTACCTAAAATGCTCAGTTCTCACATTCAGGTCATTAATCCATTTTTGAGTTTATTTTTGTGTATGGTGTAAGAAAGTGATCTAGTTTCATTCTTTTGCATCTAGCTGTCCAGTTTTCCCAACACAGTTTGTTGGAGAGACTGTCTTCTTCCCATAGTATGTTCTTGCCTCCTCTGGTGTTGATTAATTGACCATAAAAACATGGGTTTATTTTAGAACTATCTATTTTGTTCTACTGATCTGTATGTTCATTTTTGTGTCATTACCATACTGTTTTGATGACTACACTTTTATAGTATACCTTGAAATTTGGGATTGTGGTACCTCCAGGTCTGTTCTTTTTCAAGATTGCTTTGGCAATATGGGATGTTTTGTGGTTCTTATACCAATTTTAGAATTATTTGTTCTAGTTCTGTGGAAAGTGTTGGTGTTTTGATAGGGATTGCATTACATCTGTAGATTTCTTTGGGTGGTATGTACATTTTAACAATGTTTGTTCTTCCAGTCCATGAGTATGGAATATCTTTCCATTTTTGTTATCTTCAATTACTTCATCAGTGTTTTGTTTGTTTGTTTGTATTTTGTTTTTTATAGTTTTCACAGAGTACAGAGCTTTTAGCTTCTTGGTTAAGTTTATTCTTAGGTATTATTTTTGGTGCAATTGTAAATGGCATTGTTTTCTTAATTTCTCTTTCTACCACTTCATTATTAGTGTATAGAAATGCAACAGACTCTTAAGTACAGAGAACAAACTGGTGGTTGCCAGAAAGGAGGTGGGTGGATGGAGGAAATAGATGAAAGGGATTAAGAGTATATTTATCTTGATGAGTACTGAGAAATGTATAGAATTGTTGAATCATTATATTGTATGCTTGAAATTAATATAAAACACTGTATGTTAATGATGCTTGAATTAAAAAAAAAGGGAAAAAATTAAAACACACAATTCTGAGCCATGTTTGAGGCAACACTGATTCCACATACCCGTAATTCAGATCCACATGTTGGGGCTTTCATTTTGCTGCCCACTTGTAGCCCTATTTGGCTTGAAATGGTTTGGGCAATAGGATATGTAACTGCTAAGGACTCATAATTGACTTCTATCCTCATGGTCACTTTTAAAAAAGCCAGAATTTGCATCTAGAACCACGGAAATAAAGACAAATGCATAAACCCAAGGAAACAATTAGTTTCCCATTACAACCTTTTATCATCTAGTCCTGTGTAGGTCTGTGTCAACACAGATTGACAAAGTCATAGAATTTTATTAGACAATGTGAAAACTCATTTGCGAATTTTATTGCCGTCCATCATTGCTCACATTCACAGTCCAGAGGCTCTCCATTGTTGTGAATAACAATTGGGAGCAATGGCTGGCTATAGCCAATGTAGAGGTTGCATTTCTCACCGACAGGTGTTCTTTCCTAATTACCTCCATTAGTTCCTCTTTATTGCAAGACTCCATGTCCTGATTCATATTCTCTTTACCGAATACCAAACCAGAACTAACAGCTCCAATGTGCAGCAACACAATCGCCATACACTCACCAGGTACTATTTCCTTTCAGGGGCTGGTGTCCACAGGACTGTACTTCTTGTACAGTCTGATGTCTAGTGTTCTAACCTATGTAGGACTTCAGGCTACAGGGAAGATCTGGAAAGTCAAACCCAGAAGTCTGTAATCTGTGAAAGGTGCTAATGGAAAAAGACGCATTCTTTGGGGGCTGTGGGCTTGAGCTGAGTGCCCCAGAAAGCCAGACCTACATTGCCACCCAACAAAAGAAAACTGCAGTTGTCCTGGGATAGAGATTCTGATATTTATCTGAAGGTGATGCTTTTATTACTTACTCTAGGAAGCATGGCTTGTTTCTTGAATTTTTGACCCATAAACAGAGGACTTTAACAATATCTAAAGTATAATTTTTACCAATAATACTGTATTTAAAAAACATTTTGCATCGTATATACTGCTTTCAATGAGTTGTGAGTTATAACCCTATGAGCAATATGAGTATATATTATTAGTTCCTTTTTACTTTTCTCCTTCCTTTCCTTCCTTGACTTGTTCTTTCCTTCTCATTCTTCCTTTTCTTCCTTCTCTTTTCTTCCTCCTTTTTGATAACAGGTAAGAAAAGTTGAGGCCCCTAAAGATCAATTCATTTGCCTGAAGCTACTCAACTTTTAAGTTGGCAAGCTGGAACTAAAATCCAGTTCTCTGGATTCCAAAGATTGACTTTTTCTTCTGTCCCATGGGTCCTATTCCACAGAATGTCCATCAACAAAATGATGACAGGGAAACATTCAGCCTGTAGCCTTCATAAGTATCTATTATGATACAAGCAAAGCATATGACCACATTTTTTTCTTTTTATTTTCCTGAACAAAGTCTAAATTTGATCACTCTTAAAAACTCTAAAACTCTAAGTGCTGAACTTTTGGTAAAGTTCTACATCTTTTCCTTTTTTTTTTTTTTTTTTGTCTGATGGTACCATTTCTTTAGCTGAGGCTTAGCTCTTTTAAGAAAAAGATCAGTGAGCATTACTATAAGATGAAAAGGACTAAAAAGTGAAAATCAGATCTCAACAAGAGGTCAGACATCACAATATATTGGGGTCAGAAATCTAAAGTGCCCAGTGTCTAGGGGACTGGGGTGCATCCTGGGGCTGTAGAGGTGGAGAAGGATGAGGGGCTCTGAGGGACAGTGGTGAGGGTCCTGGCTGGGAGGTAAAATCAGGATGGAAATAGACACAGATTCGCTGGTGGAACCCACTACATTTGAAGTCCCAAGAAGAGTCAACCCCTACTCTGTCATTAACATCATGCCTTCCCAGGAGGGGAAGTCCCTGCCCCCAGACCCAGATGCTAAGGAAGAAAATGTGAGACTACTCGTGCCCAGCAGGCACGTGGTGTCCATCCTTGGGGCTGTGTCATGCCCTGTAAACTGTTGCTCCTCCTGCCAGCCTATTGCAGCCCTGGCACCACCCATACTGTGTCAAGGACAAGGAAGGTAGTGCTTTTCCTTCCTCCTTTCTGTATGCTGCAACGGGTGCCACCTTCACTTAGTAAAATCTCAGCTTCCCCTTTTTGTCTTGTCTTCCTGTGACATTAGATGTTTGTTTTGATAGATGGCAAACAAACCCAAACTCATTGTCTTCCATGGCAGGGAACCAATCAAGAAAATGTATCAGAATTTTTTCTTTGGAATACATTGCAGTGATACCTGATCTGTGTGGAAATTAATTAAGAGACCTAGTTTAGAGAATGGAGTTGGGAAGCCAGCAGGGGAAGCTCTCAAACCTAGCATTCCAGGTCAGTTGCAGACCCAACAGGAAGCGATGCAGCCTGCAAGCTGATTATTACTTTACAACCCCAGTAGCAGGAAAGGTTTTTCTCTTGCCCTGGCAACAGCCCAGCCAATGAGACACAGACACAGGCCAGCCAATGAGAAGCCACTGTTCTCCAAACTCCCAGTTTACTCCAATGGACTTTTTGTTTACAACTACCCCCCCGCCCCCCCCCAAAAAAAAAAAAAAAAAAAGAAAAAAAAAAGGACCTTTTGATGTAGCTTTTGTGTCCTGGATTATAAATTATAATTCTCAGTTATTCCCAAATAAACCAATCTGCCCCCCACCCTTTTTTTTTGCTGGTATAAATAAATAAATAAATAAATAAATAAATAAATAAATAAATAAATGGGGCAGTGTTTGGCATTGTTCTGATTTCACCCTCACAAAGGAAAATGCCATTTATTCAGAGCAATTGGAGGGGGCAGAGGTGTAAGTTGCAGAACCTAGTCTTTGGCAGTGGTTTCTTAAGGTCATTTTAAAGACAATGCTCATTCTTGGACCATGAGTTTTATGCTTTGAAATGTAAGTCACATATATTAACTTACCATACTGCTATATTTTGCTATTGTTTTTCTATTGTCTTGCTACTTTTTTTTTTTTTCAATGCCGGGTGTCTATGTGCTCACCTCAGTTGCCATCGAACAATTCATCATCTCTAAATCAGTGACACAACCTAAGATGGGACAGGGGAATAAGGCGAGCAGAAGATTTACAGCAGGGAGTGGTAGGGTGCGAGTGTGCATTTCTCTGCCTTTGCCTCATATTTAGCAAGACCAGAGTAATTTTGCTGTTCTAGCAGCCATGTCTTTTCAGTTCAGTATCATGGCTGACAACAGTAATGAGTCTTGGTTGTGTGGGGAAATTTAAACTGCTCTAAATAGCACAACTGGCAGGGAGTGTGTGGCATGCAGGATGTCCTCTCTTGAGGCGGGATTCCTTCCTTTTCTCCTGCTTCTTTTCATGATGCTGCCTTTCTCCCTGGAGCTTCTCTGGCTGATTCACATTACCTTCACTTCTCCCCTGTTGCTCTGGCCCCCTCCGTGACCCGCCCACATCACAAAATAGCTGCCGCAAAGAAGTGCTCTTGTTAGTTGAACCACCTGTGGAAAAACTCTACTGTTCTAGCTCTTTGTAAGCTTGTTATGTTCTGGTTCGTAACTTCAAAAATATTTAGAATTGTTGAAGGGAGGCTTGGCCCCTTTAAAAAGCAGCTTCAGCAAGCAGGATGACACAGGCAGGGATGAAAACCAAAGCTGTTGAGAGCTACAGCTGTCTGGTCCTTTCGTATGCAGATTTATGGAATGAGGAGGGGTGTTTGAGAAGGAGCTGAGGGAAGACTCAGAGGAGAGTTGGCAAACACACAGTGAAGAAGAGGGACTTGTGCTTCAGTCTCCCAGCAATACGGGCTGACTGAAGGAATCAATAGCATTCAGGATCGGACAGGACTTTTGTAATCCTAGGAGTGTGATCTAGTACCATCTTCTTACTTTACAGAAAGGGCAAGTGATGTGTTGAGGGTCCCAGAGCAGGGAAATCCAACTCTGGAAAGCTTCTGAGGCCAAGTGTAGCATTCATTTCAGGATCTTTTGCCCTGTGCTGGACACACAGTAGCTTCCAATATATACATGTTGAATGAATGAATGATTGGATAAAAGCATTTATGGTAAGCAAGGGGTGTCTTAAACATCTAGCAACTTTTTGCACAACTTTTAATAAGTTAGGAATTAAGCAAAGAGAAGGAAAGCAAGTAAATCTTGTTGCATTTGTATTCTTGTGTGGATGAAGTTACATTTATTTGATGGTGTAGTTAATTGAAAACCTGCAGGTGCCTGCAAGGTCTTCAATGGGCACTGACTCCCCTGTGAGCCATGCAAATGAATGTGAATAAAGGCAAGCAAGCAAGATTTTATGAAGAAAGATTGTGTTTCTCAAAAGCTTCACAGTTCTTTTGCTTTTAGATAGCTTTAAAATGGTATCTCATTTTCTACAATTTTCCTGATGGAGTATGACGTCTTACAGGATTCATTTCATACTTACTACTCAAGTTGATCTTTGCAATGCGATTCTGATGCCAACTACCCAGAAGGCAAGGTTCACAGGCACAGTGTCCCCCCGCCCCCCCACTAAAGACTCTCCTCACTTCAGACACTAGATGCAAGTTCAGGGGTTGGGCCACTCACAATTTAGACCAACTGATTGCAGATTTGGTTGTTTCCCCTACCTCCTCAGGTTTGATAACTCAGTACAATGACTCACAGAACTCAAGAATCAGGATTAGAGTTTTATTATTAGGATACGAATCAAGATCAGCCAAAAGAAGAGACCCACACGGTGAAGTCTGGCAGTATCCCAAATATGAAACTTTTGTGTCCTCAGGATGTGTGGCCCTCCCCACACATCGGTGTGAATCACCGAGCAGGAAGCTCCCCTCAGCTTCAGTGTCCAGAGCTTTTACTGGAGTCTTATTATGATGACATGATTGAATCAACATGGTTGAACTCAGTCTCCATCTCTCTCCCTTCCTGGAGGTTGGGCTGCTATCCTATGGCTCAAAGCCACAACCCTTCAATCACATGATTGGTCTTTTTGATGTGGCCAGACCTCTTCCTAAATCACTGCATTAACATAGACTGTCAGGGCCTGTGATGAATACCAGAGACACTCCTACCACTTGGAAAATTCCAAAGATTTTGAGGGTAACTCCCAGGACCAAGTTCCTTACTATACAGTAAATGTATTACTCTATCAATATTTTATTAAAGAACACATTTTATTTAGGAGGAGGAAAGAAATGGATCTGTGTCAGTAATGGTCCTTATCAACAGCCCTTGGAGAGAGAAGACAAATCCACTTCCTGTGCTGCCTGCCATGGTGATTCTGCCCTCTGGTAATGATCACCAGGCTTTAGGGACACTAGATACCTTGACTTAGTAAATATTGGGGTCTGTGCCTTGCCGACTTACCACTGCAAAGAAAAAATGTCATGCATGGAACTTCTTGGAAGATTTGGTGCTGCGACTCCGCCGGAGCAAAGGGGGTTCTGTATCTCCAACCACAGTGCTCTTTTACTTCTCTGCCATTCCCTCCCCAGCTCTGGGTTAACTCTTGCACAGTGTATTTCCTCAGCATGGTAAAATGAACAATGAAGTTATAACACTAACTTTGGTGCTAATATAAAGAGCTGACATTTATTAAGCACTTAGTGTGTGCCAGTAAGTTCAGCAAGTTCAGGATCATGTTTGATTCTCAAAACATCCCTATGAGATGGGGACTGCTATTATTATTTGACAGATGAAGAAGTGAATGTGTCCAGAAGTTAAGAAATGGGGTCCAGCTCTCTGAGGTGGCATGTAGCAGAGCTGCCAGGTGCTCAAGTCCTCATTCGGCTGATGCGGGAACTCCATTAGCCATACGCTATGCTGCCTTCCTGTGACTGTGCTGAGAGGCCATATAAGAGCACAGATTACGTGTAAGAGAGAAATTTTACACAAAAATGCTATTCACTTTGGGTACTACCTATTTTGAGTGTCTATAGTTATTTGTAACTATTAGTCCTAATTCATCTTTACTTCTAAGGACACTATACTAATTAAGAGCATATCAGACTAGACTAGTACTAGTACTAGACTAGACTAATACTAGAGCAAAGACTCTAATGCCAGATTACTTGGCTTTTACTTACTAGCTGTGTGACTGCATAACTTCTTCACTTCTCTGTTCTGTACCTTAATTTTCTACCTGTAGTGATATAATAGTATTTATCACATAGGATTGTTGTGAGGAAATTCAGTGAGCTCTTGTATGTAAAACACACAGAACAGCATCTGGCAAAGAGCAAACACTATGCATTGGTTAGCTGTTGCTGTTTTCCCCCCAAAATTACAAGGTAGAAATGTATAACTTTAACATTTCATAACTTTTGTGTCTCTAAGCATTTGACTTTTGAGGGGAAATAATTTTTTTTTCTTTCTTAGAGCCCAAATGTTGGGTTAAACCTCTCTCCTCAAAACCACCCGTGCTATTCCACCCTTTTTTGTTGACAAATTTCTTTTTAGTGTTTCAAAATTCAGCTCAGCTGTCACCTTCTGTGAAGCCTCTCAGACCTTCCACTTCTCCATAAGCCACTACTGCCCACCCTCTACTCATCCCAGAACACTTAGAACACCTCACTTTTCTTGTACTTCTCAGGGTGTGCTTCTCATCACTATTGGCTTATAATCTGCCACCACCAAGGGAATGGGGACTTCAAGAGCCAGAGCCTGTGTGGTACCCACCTATGAGTCTTCCAAGTCGAACACAATAAATAGCACAAAGTAAGCACACAGTGAAATTCCTAACGATTTAGCCTGCACTAGACTCCTCTTTGGGCAAAGGGTTCTCAGTGTTTGCTCTGTGAAGCTACTGCACTTCCGACAAATTTTTCTTGCCCCCAGATCACCTTTCTTTGATTAATCTCAGCTTGTACTTTAAATTCAAATCTAACACATATTTATTGAGTTCCTAATCTAGAGATTTAACAAAGAAGCCTAACTACTCACACTCCTAGAGTGAAAGGATGGTCTTCTTTTTTTTTTTTTTTTTAAAGATTTTATTTATTCATTTGACACAGAGAGAGATTACAAGTAGGCAGAGAGGCAGGCAGAGAGAGAGGAGGAAGCAGGCTCCCTGCCGAGCAGAGAGCCCGATGCGGGCCTCGATCCCAGGACCCTGGGATCATGACCTGAGCCGAAGGCAGCGGCTTTAACCCACTGAGCCACCCAGGCACCCAAGGATGGTCTTCTAACNTCATGACCTGAGCCGAAGGCAGCGGCTTTAACCCACTGAGCCACCCAGGCGCCCAAGGATGGTCTTCTAACCCTGGGAATAAAGACCTCTCTGATCAAGTGTGTAGTATCAGCAGTGAAAGGCCTAGAAATTGAGGAACAAAGAGGATGTCCATTTTCTCCCCCACTTAGGTGTGTATAATCAAGCTTGGAAATAAAGAGAGTAACAAATACTTTGGACTCACTTGTGATGTGCCAGACCATAGTGGTGAATAAGGTGTAATAGATCAGGCCAGTGCGTTTAAGCAGCCTACTCTCTGATGAGAAAGATTATGTGTTAAACAACCAATTTTCTTCATTATTAACAATGTCAGATCCTGGGCACTTGTCATTCTCCAGAACTGCCGTATTCCCAGTATGGAAGAGTAAAGGCATCACAAGGATTTAGAATCAGACAGACTTTGTATTGTATTTTAGGTTACCTCTGAGGTAGACTCTCAGATAAGTAGTTTATTTGCAAGGTGATCCCAGCAAACTCTGGTGGACGAGTTGGGGCACAGGTTTGGGTAGTAAAGGGCATGTTATCAAGTAACTTATCACTGTGGGAAATGAGCCTGATGCCGTTAAGGAAAGCCAGGGGCTGGTGTTATTCCCCTTGAGGTGAAGGAAATCTGGAGTATTTATACACTAATTCCTGTCAGTCATTTCGGGGAGTTGTTTGCTAGACATTTCTGGCCTGCTTCAAGAGCTGGCAAAGCAGGGGACAGAAGGAGGATAAATCATCAGGAAAAGAAATGCAGTTATAGTATGAGACTTAGAAGTCAATGACCAGGTCAAGAAGATGTCAGCAAGGCACCAACAGTATTTACTACTTCTAAGTTTGAATCCTGGCTCTGCCTCTTATGACTTTGAACAAGTTAGTCAATACCCTGTTGCTCCAGTTCCTTATTTGTAAAATGGGGATACGAACATCAGCTTTACCATGCTGGTAGGATTAAATGGACCCTGGATGTAAATTACCAGGCGTATAGTGAAGCTTCCAAAGTCATATGATCTTACAGAACCATTGTTTGATGTATGTATTTCATTAATTGCCTGAGTAGTTCTTTCACTTATCAGTTACCTGGTTTTTCAGGAGGACTATCACAGAGGAGCATAAATATCCCAACAGTTTCAGGCCTTGGGTCTCTGGTCCTGGAGCCCTGGGATACTGTGATGTTTAGTTAAGAGTAACGGATAGAGACAACATCCCCCCGTACTTGAGGGGAATGTCACCGGCATCGCCTAGGAAGTTTGAGGTCTGATTTCAGAGATAGGTTTGTATAGAAATATGTTTTCCCAACTTTTTAGACTGAAGTCCCATATTGGTCATTTTTTTCCCACTGATTACTATGCCCACATTGTTAAGATTTTGCCACCTCAAGGGGCATCTCAATTTAAAGGAAGAATTACTTCAGCTTTCCTCATTTCATGGGCAAAAAGAATGCCAAGAAAGAGCAATTTACCAGGAATCCCTACGGAGGAAAACTTTTCTATGGCCAAGTTATAATTACATACAGAATTTAGTAACATAATCTCAAATGGTTTATTGATGATTGGAGGGTCAATGATGACCTTGAAATGCTAAATTGTGGGAATTGTGTGTTGACTTTTTGTGAATACTAATCTGATTTACTATAACTTTATAAATACTGAACAGTAAATATTGAAAATATTAAGGAAAAAAATGAGCCACATGATAAATTGTCTTTGATAGTCATCCCAATTAGCAAGGTCCTGAAAGTAATTAGTCTAGGCTGAACAGAAATCAGGTAACAGGGGAGTGCAAAATTTAATCAAACTTGAAATTCTGACCTATTAAACGAGAACCGGGTTTAAAACCTCTGATGTTTGTGCTACTTATCATCTTGGAGCCTATTTACCTGAACAGACCTAGTAAATTTTGCAGTGAATAAATTAAAAGACAGAGTTTGCCATTCCATACAATTGGTTTCAGTACCTATTCCTGTATCATTTAGGCCATCACGTAGATGCAGATTGTAAAATCTTGACAGATTTTGGAGCTCTAAATGAGAAAACTCCACTCCCAGCAATTCCTATAGTCCATGATTAGTCACTCCAGAAACTTTTAATTTCTTCCTTCTGAGTTTTTAAAAATTTTCCTCCTCTCCTTCACAAAGGGATTTTATTGTTGCTGAGTTTTATAACCTCTTGGTAATTCTATCTGTAGAAATAGGAACATTTCTGAAAAATGAAACTTAATAGAAATAGAGTTATAAACATGGTAAGTGGGTGAGAGATACTTGTTAATCTTAGTGTTGACTATGTAGATTTTTCTTATTTTTATAATTTTTGTGGAGGAATTTTCAAACCTATGCAAAATTAGAGAGTATATAGTATAATGAATTAGTTTTTATCCATCACCAAGTTTCAACACAGTGTATTTTAAAAATGAAGAGTCTCTATAAATTTTCATTTTTATCTCCCAAAAGTAAAACCCTAAAATTATATTTTTCACTCCTACAAAGAAATGTCTTAATTCTTAGAGATGTTACACTTTTAATTTGTTAGTTGTCTATGGCTGTATTAGGATCCTTAGTTCAGTTTTTACCCCTGGGTCAAATCCTGTCTTTGTCTCTGTTTCTCTGTGTCTTCCTCTTTTTCTCTTGTTGGCTGGTTCAGTCTTATACACCTGGGGCTTTCCAGGGATTAGAAATGGCCCAGAACACATTACCTTCTTCTGACCCATGGAATGCTCCAAATCCCCCTTGATATGAAGACAGCAGCTGGTCTAGAAGAGATGACCAGAATGGCTGACAGCCTGGGACAGACTTCCAAGGTCAATGAGGAGAGAATCATATCTGTTCAAACTTTGCTTAACTTGAGGGGTAAAGGTTTCCGGATCAGTGGAGGGTTTCCATTTAGAGGTTAGAGATGAATCTTCATTTCTTTGGGGTAGTTTAGCCATTTGCCCATCAGAATATGTGTTTATTGTGAGTCATGAATGAGACAAAATGAGTTGAGGACGCCAGAATATTATTCTTGTATTTCACTGGAACTATTTATGCTGAGCTGCTTTCACTTACTACCTCCTGTGCTACCACCTGCCAGAAGCAGCCCGCCTCATCGGAGCGCCGTCTGGTATTGCTGGAGCATGAGGGCCTTGGCCTCCCTGTGAAGGTGCTGTATGTTGGCACTGCGGGCCAGCAACCCCTCATGCTTGAACGTAGTTGGCACCCACAGGATGAGCAGGAGTCATTTATTTTCTGGTCCAAGTATTCTAGCTAAATCATATCCACTTCCTATGAAATCACAAAGTGATAGAAAAAATATGCAGTCTTTTCTGAAATAAATGTTTTTCTCTATTTAGGAAGTGACATGTAATTTATTGGTGAGCTAGCATAGAGCTATCCTGTGTGTGTGTGTGTGTGTGTGTGTGAGAGAGAGAGAGAGATGTCAGCTCTATCTTTACTTCTATCAAAATGCATGTAATTGTATTTTGGATACCCAGCGAAAGGGACTTTGAAAGACATCTTTTTGGTCTTTTGAGGTAAACTAGCAGAGCGTGAGGAGAACTGTAGGTAAAGAGAGAAGTAAATAGATATGTTGATTAATTTTGACAACTATCTTGGTTAGGGCTAAAAAACTTCAATTTGGTGAGCCTATGGAGCTTGGGAAGATTATAAATATATTCAATATTCCCCCAACTTTGAATTCCTAATACAAAGAAAAAAGTACTTATAAATAATCATTCACTTTTGCATCACTTACTTGACTATTAAACATCTCAATGAGAGTGAACCTTGTGACTTCCTGATCTTTGGTATTTTCTAGCAAAAGCAGTCATATGCCAACTGCAGCTAGTGCTGGTTTATGACACAAAGGGAGGAGACTCCTTTTTCTAAATTCAGTCCCATCATTTAGCATTGTAAAGTTTACTCTGTACAAGGTGTAACGACATTTATTAATTTGGATAACCTTGCCATTGTAATAAATAAAATAAAAATAACTAATGACATACACATAATAGAAGTTTATTTCTCATTTCTATCAAGAGTCCAAGACAGATTCAGATGAATAGGTGAGTTCTGCTTCACACAGTAATTCTGTGACCTCATTAGATGGATTCTGCTGGCTTCTGATGACTTTGAGAATATCAACATATAACAGTACAGAGGATATCTTATGAGAGGAATTTATGACCAGGCTCAGAGAGGTTATGTCTCTAGTGTCACTTCTCCCATACTACTGGTTAGTATTTAGTCATGTGATCACAACTGCAAAGGAAGCTGGGAAATGTAGTCTAGCTGTGTGTCCAGCAGAGGAGTAGATCTTCTCTGCCACATTGTCTCTCCTCAGTCACTAGCTTAGAAAAAATACTAGGACACAATAAAGTATAATGTGCAGTAGAAAATGAAAGTTGAAACTGTACTTAGTAAATTTTTACCAAGCACCTACATTCAAAGCCTTGTGCTAGCACCAAACAGAATCCAGAAGATGAAACAGTGCTGGAGCTTATGCTTTAGGAGGAGAGATACTATAGTCATGTGGGTAAGTGCTGGAATGCAAACCTGACATGAGGTAGGGCTCTTGTCTGAATTGTTTCCAGCTGAGTCCCCAACATCCAGCACACTGCATGACATATATTAGGACTTAGCAAATATGTGATAAATAACGAAAAAATTCTAAGTCAAGACAGGACATCCTTGAAAGTCTAAGAAAAGGGTAGAATAGATATGGTTGCATTAAGTTAGATTTTGAAGCTGACATCACAACTACACCAAAGAAGGCAGCTAAAGTCTTTCAATAATGCTGAATTTTTAAAAAATGATCAAGGACATGATTTTTCTTCTCCATAATAAAAGCAGACTTTTCTGAACTCTACCTTTCACGCAAACAGAGAAACCTCCAGGGGATGTGCTATAATGAAGGTAAGTTATTCAGTGTTTTCAGGCAATAACAGTCTTCTTTTATCACTCACCATATCAATAATATTTAAAGGACCCTCCAAAGACACACTTATTAGTAGACAAATGAGGTAATAAGAATTTCTTTTACTTAAGCATGGCTACATACTGGATTTATCTCCCCAGTATGGGTCATTACCAATGTCATAAGTGTTTCCAGAAAAGACTTCTGCCATCATTACCAAGTTTTTATTAGCAATTGAAGTGTGGAAAATGTGACAACAGATTTTTGCTCAAGTCTGCCTATCTCCTGCCATCCCATATCCTTACTGACCCCAGCTCCAAGATCCTCTTGGTGTTTTTCAGATTCTGAAAGGTGTTCATAGTCTACTATTAGGTCTGTGGTACATAATCTAATGCATTTAGGGAACACATTGTTTGAAATTGTATGCGCCATTTGAATGAAGGAATAAAGATCAAGATTTGGGAACTTTAATCTAAATTTTTCTTCATTTGTTTCTATAATATACCTCAAATTGAATTTGTATGATTCCATTCAGGATGGAGTTGAGAAATGTATTTAGTGTTTGGAGCTTAGGGTAGCATTTATTTCAAAGTGACTAAATTAAACCTTCTTCAAGTGGCTGCTTTGGGATTTTGATATAAAATAATTCCAGTCATTAAACTTGATCAATAAAAAGAATAATCACTTTAACTTTCCAAGCTTATTCAAGCCTTGCTGACGCTGTGTCTTTGCTCAGGGCTCTCTCTCAGAAATCCTACCCTTTCATATCTTTGTCTGCTTACATCCTGTCCATTAGTCAAGGCCCACGACAGATGCCACTGCTTTCCCAAAGATTTTCCAGTGTGATCTCTTCCTGTTGTAAATATTACTCAACCTTGCTGGATAGTTATTTACCTCACTCTCTCTCACCCTGTTACATTATAAAGTCTTTGTGGGTAGGCACTGCCTCTTCATCTTTCCATTTTTCCCAGAATCCAATCATTGAGCCTGTCATACAGTAGTGATGCAAATATGTGTTCAACTGAACTGAAGCAAAAGGAATTCTATTTGAAATGGTGGGAAGTTTTTTAAAATTTAAGAACACAGACTTACAGGGTCCTTCATTAGTAATAATCTAATTATAGCTTCAGTTTTTGCATTATACTTACTGTGGTGAAAAGGTTGACTATCCCTATTTGTACTGCTGAAAAGATATGAAACTGTGTGCTCAGAGAGGACAGCCAAAGGACAGTCTCAACCATATGCTAAAGAAATAAGCTGTAGCTGTAGATGGGCATTTTAAAGCATTTCCCCCCAGTAAAATGCATCTGAAGGAAATGAAGCACCCTAATCAGTAGCACTTGCTGGACAATGAATGTTTAATGAGATACACACCCCATACTGGAGGCATATCAGTGTATGGTCTGTCTTTTCTTTCAGGTGTTTCCTATATGTGTACAGAGTTTACATAGGCATGACTGTGCACATATTATACTTGAATACCACATTAAGACTTTATATCACTTAATAAGCAATATTACATGAATCTGCATGCTTGTTTTAAAAGATATATCACCCTTATTCAATGTACTATAGTGCTATAGTGCTTCTCAGGCACTGGGGTTATTTTCAGAGGAATTACTATGCTTTCTTCCTCAATCTTTTTCTTGTTAAGTTTTAATATGAGGGATTTCAAGAGGTGCCTGGGTGGCTCAGCTGGTTAAGTGTGCAACTCTTGGTTTCAGCTCAAGTCATGATCTCAGGGTCCTAGGGTAGAGCCCCACATGGGGCTCCACGCTCAGTGGGGAGTCTGCTTATACCTCTCCCTCTCCCTCTGCTCCTCCCTCTGTTTGTGCACACATGCATGCTCTCTCTCTTAAATAATTAAATAAAATCTTAAAAAAAAAGTAAAAAAGAAAGAAAGTGAAGATAATTTCAAACACACAAAAGCAAAGCAAATAGTGGCAAAGCACTTGTGGTTTCAGCTCCAACATGTGAAGATCTTTGAAGGTGTCACTCCCATCCTTACAACAAGAAAACAATTGGATGAACAGAAAATTGATGACTTTTCTTGGATTTATCAGAGAATTGGGTAACAGAGCAAACTCTTATGCTGAAACCTGTAGAGAGAGGGGCATCCAGAGTTCCACTGGCATGATCTACATGCCTGGAGCTGAAGCTGCTGGAGCCGTTAACTGGTAGGAGCACTCAAATCATAATTTTGATTAACTACTGGTGGCTGAGGTGAACTAGCTTGAGGGTGAGAAACTCCTGGGAGCCTGATGGGGGAAGATAAGAGTAATCATAGTGAGATAAGCCCAGAGTGCTCTCCATAACAAAAGTCTACTTTCTAGGGATGTCCGGGTGGCTCAGTAGGTTGGTTAAGTGTCTGCCTTAGACTTAGGTCATGATCCCAGGATCCTGGGATTGAGCCCCGCATTGGGCTTCTTGCTCAGCAGGGAGCCTACTTCTCCCTCTCCCTCTGCTCCTCCCCCTGCTCATGCTCTCAAATAAATAACACCCACCCTTTTTTTAAAGTCTACTTTTTAGAGGACAGGTTTTGCCAGTCTTTGCTTCTGGTCTTTTCAATGCACAGAGACAAGAAGTAGCAAAATACAAATTTTTGAAAAGATAAAATAAAATGAGTTCTTTTTGATATTTCCAATATAGATGAAATAGCATATGAGTTTTAATTTCTTGTGCCTTATGCTTGGATCTTTTTTCATTAATATCTGTTGGTTCCTAATATTAGCATAATTGTTTATTTTCATTATCTGGCAAAACAAATAAAAATTCTTTTCAATATAAAGATGCAAATATTATCACTAATGGGAATGCTAAATGAAGTTCAAGATTTCTCTGCAGCTGTGATGTCCTTACAACATGTACATAGACAGCTAAGTCTCACCACTCACAGATAATAATGTAGCTCTTTCAAGATACCAAAGGTAGGGGGGGTGCCTGGGTGGCTCAGTAGATTAAGCATCTGCCTTTGGCTCAGGTCCTGATGCCAGGGTCCTGAGATCGAGTCCCACGTGGGGCTCCCTGCTGCTTTTCCCTCTGCCTGCTGCTTCTCCCTTTGCCTGCTGTTCCCCCTGCTTGTGCTCTCTCTCTTTCTCTGTAATAAATAAATAAAATCTAAAAGAAAAAAAAAAGATACCAAAAGTTAGGGCTTAAAAGGAGGCCAACAAATAACACCCTTATATTTGACTGAGTTATATAAGCAACTGAAAAGTATGTCTACCTAGCAAAATGGATGGAACTAAAATAACACCTTAATAATTGTTAAAACTGATGTGGGGAATGTGGCTTACATCTGTGGACAAGTGGTCTTCCTAATACTGCTCCCCATATTAGACAGTTACTTAGCCAGAAGCAGTGCTGAACCACCAAAGGTCTCTACCCTTCTGTATAACAGAAGAGAACACAGAGGAATGAAAGCTCTTAGTGTATAGCTTTTGTCTCAAGAGAAAAGAGAAAACAGAGTAGAGGTATGCTAATGCCCCATTCTTCAGAAACACACCAACCAGGGTGGAGAGAGGGAGAAGTGTTTCACTAATGAAACCCTTAAGGAATTAATTAGGAAATTAAGGAAGTACTGGAGAAAGAAGTTGTTCCCCACCCTAATTATCAATTTTACTTCCCATGCCTTTAAAATGTGTTTTCATAATTCTAAAAAATATTCTCTTTTCATTGATTACTTGCTTGTAGGAAATATTTATGTACTCTTGTTTATGATAGAGTTCTCTCCTTTCACCCTCTCTTTTGCCCTCTTCCTTCTAAGATTGGAAAATTGTATTACTATTTTTTTTCAGTTGATTACCTATGCAAATTTGAATAATTTAATTTCACTTTTTTGTTTTTTAAAGATTTTATTTATTTGACAGAGAGAGAGATCACAAGTAGACAGAGAGGCAGGCAAAGAGAGAGGGGGAAGCTGGCTCTTCACTGAGCAGACAACCTGATGTGGGGCTCGATCCTAGGACCCTGAGATCATGACCTGAGCCGAAGGCAGAGGCTTAACCCACTGAGCCACCCAGGTACCCCTTAATTTCACTTTTTTTCAGCTTTGACCAACATATCAACTCTCATGTAAATTGAGGCAATGTCTATTTTAAGGAGAAATATCCTCTCATTGGTAAAATGGAATTTTCTTACATTTTAGCATTGCTTTAAATTATGCCACAGGGGTGCCTGGGTGGCTCAGTTCATTAAACATCTGCCTTTGACTCAGGTCATGATCTCAGGGTCCTGGGTTCGAGCCCCATGTCGGGCTCACTCTTCAGTGAGGAGTCTGCTTCTCCCTTTCCCTCTGTCCCTCCCCACTGCTTGTGCTCTCTCTCAAATAAATAAATAAAATAATTAAAAATAAATAATTATGCCACATTCTAATTTGTTTTACATTTAGACCATGACTTTGTGTATCATTTTTTATTCTTCTGAATTTTTAAATTTTTTCTTCAATAAAATATCTGTAATATACTCAAGTCTTTCCATCTTCTTAATCATGCTGCCACTGAATCATATACTTTTTTATGCTAGATATTCGTTCCTCACAACCATCAATCATCTTACTCTTTTTTTTTTTAAGATTTTATTTGAGAGAGAGAGAGAGATAGAGATCACAGAGGGAGAGGAAGAGGGAGGAGCAGACTTGCTGGTGAGTAGAGAGCCCAATGTGGGGCTCGATCTCAGAACCCTGGCATCATGACCTGAACTAAAGGCAGATGCTTAACCGACTGAGCCACCCAGGTGCCTCCATCTTACTCTTTAGTAACCTAGTTGTTTTACTGACCTGTTGCAGTATTGGGATACTGTGTTAAATCCTGGGTTGGATCTCCTGGGTTAAATTCCCTCTTTCCATGAATTATCTTTTTTCATTTGTTTTTCTGGGGAACATCCTTAAGTAACTCCTTAGAGAATGTGCATGAGAAGAAAATTTCTGTGTCTTTTTTATGTTTAAAAATGTCATTCTGTTATCAGAAATGGTGATAGTTTAGCTAGGTAGACAGATGTATACAATTAAAAATAATTTTCCTTTAGAACACTGAAATTATACTACCACCATTGATGTCTTTTACAAAGCCAGTGATGAGAAATTTGATGCAAGTATGACTCTCATTCCTTTAAAAAGGTTTGTTGTTTCTTTTGGACTTAGTGACCAAGAGTTTGGGCTCCAGAGTCACATTACTTCAAGTTTGTATCCCAGCTCCACTGGTAACTTTTAGTATGAACTTGGCAAGTTACTTAAATCTTCTGTGTTTCACTTTGTTCATTTGTAAATAGGAGAAAATGCTATTTAACTAAAGCATTGTGAAGAGGATTAATGAGTATTTGTGAAGTGTTTAGAAGAGTAGCTGTAGCTGGTAAACCTAATGCTCAATAAATGTTAGCTGCAACTATTAGTACTATTCTTTATACCTGTGGCATTTAAAAATTTTACATGGAATTTTTACATGGAACTTTGATCACTCAGAACTTTACAGTACTTTTATTTTTCTGAAGACTCATGTTCTTCAGTTTTACAAAAACTTTTTATGTTCAGTAATAATTTCCTCTTCTCTTTGCTCTGTTCTCTACTTCTGGCTCTTCTTATATTGGATTTGTCAATATTGGAACTGCTGGAATCAGAATTATTTACTTTACATAATAAGTAACAAAGTTTTCTCATCTTTTTTGTTAAAAGAGAACTATATCTTTAAATTAAAAAAGTTCAACAATACATATATTATAGGCAGGAACCATTTTATGGAAGTTGCTTGATAACTTTCTGAATTCTTCATAAATACCTGTTTGTATGTCCTGTTTTAATTTACTTATAATGAAAAGTTGTATATTTTCTAGAAGTTTTGAATGTTACTAGCATACAGTTGTGTGTTCTGTAATAAAAATTTTTATGCTTGATGCTTTACGTGACTTCTTATATGTAGCTTTTAAAAATTTGTATTTTTTTTCTGTTTAGATTTAACAGAGGCTTATGTAATGTATTAGTTCTGAATTTTAAACTTAATAAATTGTTTGGTAATAATAATCAATTTCATGATTACTTTGTTTTCTAATTACTTTTACCACTTTTCCTTAGAGATTTCGTTATTGCTTGTTGCATAAATCTTCAGTTGAATTTGAATTAAGTTTCTCATTTGTGACCAATAAAAGGATTAAAAGTATGAATTTACCTTTGTGACTTTTTTTTTTAAGAGAGAGAGGGCATGAGCACAGCCACACACAGGTAGGCACAAGAAGGGACGGGGCAGGGAGGGAGGGGCACAGGAAGAAGAGGAGAGAGAATTCCACACCTAGTATGGAGCCCCATGCGGGACTCAATCTCACGACCCTGAGATCATGACCAGAGGCAAAATCAGGAGTTGGATGCTTAACAGACTGAGCCATCCAGGTGTCCCCAGTTTTAACCTTTGAAAAACTACATTTAATTGCTATAGAATTTGCCCCCAAAATTTTAATGTTGTTGTGTTTTTATTAACTCTTAAAATATTTTCAATGGGCTATTTATCTCATGTAATATTTTTGCTTTAATTTTTACTTGGCTTTTGGAGTAATTAACTCAAAATGGATAAAAATCTGAATGCAAGAGCTAAAATGCTCAAGCTCTTAGAAGAAAACATAGGAGTAAATCTTCATTACTTTGTATTTGTCATGTATTAGATATGATGCCAAAAATATGAGCAAGAAAAGAAAAAAAATTGGACTTCATAAAAATGTAAAAACGCTTTTGTTTCAGAGGACATCACCCAGAAAGTGAAAAGATAACCCACAGAATGTGAGAAAATATTTGCAAATCATATATCTGATAAGGTACTTATACCTAGAATATATAAAGAACTATAACAACTCGGCAGTAAACTGACAAGCCAATTAGAAAATGGACAAAGATCTAAATAGATGTATCTCCAAGAAAGATATACAAATGACTAATAAGCACATGAAAAGATTCTCAAGATCATTAGTCATCAAGGAAAGGCAAATCAAAACCGCAATAAGTACCAATTCATATGCACCAGGATTGCTATAATCAAAAAAGTCAGATAACAAGTGTTGACAAGGATGTGGGAAACCAGAACCGTTATACTCTGCTGATGGGAATATAAATTGGTGCAACCACTTTGGAAAACAGTTTGGCTGTTGCTCAATTAAACACATAATTACTATAGGACACAGCAATTCCACCATAGGTGTATATCCAGGATAAACAAAAACATATCTACACAAATGGAGATGTTTATCTATACAAATTCTTGTACATAAATGTTTGTGTCAGCATTATTCATAACAGCCAAATGGTGGAAATAACCCAAATATCCATCAATTGGATAAACAAAATGTGGTCTATACATATAAGGGGCTATTAGTCGGCCTTAAAAAGGAATAAAATACTGATACATGTTCCAACGTGGATAAACCTTGAAACCATCATGCTCAGTGAAAGAAGTCAGTCACAAAAGACCACATATTATATGACTTATTTCAGATTAAATGTCCAAAACAGGGAACTCTATAGAGACATAAAGTAGATTAATGGTTGCTGGGGTGGAGATGGAGGATTTGAAGGGTTGGGTTGGATGACTGCTAAAGAGTATGGGATTTTTTTTTTTGAGGTAATGAAAACTTTCTAAAATTGATTGTGGTCATGGTTGCACATATCTTTGAATATACTAAAAAGTATCAAATTGTACACATCATATGGGTGAATTGTATGGCATGTGAATTATATCTCAATAAAGCTGCTAAAAAATAAATTCTACATGTCTAACATTGCTGCTTCTGATTTTTGTTGTGTATCTTTGTCCAACCATTTTTTTAGATTATATTAATTTATATTAATTTTCATAGTTTTCCAGTTGATCAGAGTTCAGTCATTGTACATCCTGTCATACATTTAAAAAATTTCCATCTTTTTCTGTGAAAATTATCTCTTTTTTGTTGCTCTGTAATAAGTGGAATAGGCAGCAACTCTTTCCTTGTTTCTCTTAGTTACTTAAAATGTTTCCGAAAGAGTTTTTGGTTCTGGTTCCACTGTGGTGGAATAAGCCCATTATAGCAACTCCTCCAGCTGATTACAAATACAAAACAAAATACAAAAAGAACCACCTGTGAACTCTGAGAAGTAAACAAAAGCAGTATGGTGAATGGGAATCAAACTTAAGGCTGGGTTTCTTCTGTAGCAGTTTTTCCCCAGGGCATGTCCTTAGTCATGGATTAGCACAGCCGCTAGGCAATTAAAACTCCAAAAGAAAACCATCTTTTGGGCACCTGGGTGGCTCAGAGGGTTAAAGCCTCTGCCTTCAGCTCAGGTCATGATCTCAGGGTCCTAGGATCAAGCCCTGCATCGGGCTCCCTGATCGGCGGGGAGCCTGCTTCCTCCTCTCTCTCTCTCTCTCTCTCTCTCTCTGCCTGCCTCTCTGCCTACTTGTAATCTTTCTCTCTGTTAAATAAAGAAATAAAATCTTAAAAAAAAAAAAAAGAAAACCATCTTTCTGGTCAAAGGAACCAGTCAGGAGAATGGAGTACACAGGAGGGGAGAAAACTGAAAAATGGGGTCCCCAATTTCTGTTTATGAAACCACAGAAGACTCAGTCTAACCCCTGAGGGCTACAAGCAGGAGACAAGACCAATGCAACACTGCAAAGGCTTAATGAGCAGAAATAAGATTCACCCAAGTCTCAGATTAGTCTCTGAATGGTGCTCACCTGAGTTGAAACCAAACCAATGCCGCAAAAGGTTAGAGAACTGAACCGAAATTTGCACTGTTGCCTGTAGAAGATAAGGCAGAAATAATGCTTTGAATCTAACCATGGTGACTGACTGTTAATGGTGTGTGAGATAACTGAAATAACAATGAGATGCTACTGTGCACCTTATTGCAATGTCCAAAATCTGGGACAGAGACGACGCCAAATGTTGGCAAGGTTGTGGAGCAACAGGAACTCTCATACATTGCTGGTGGGAATGCAAAATGGTGCAGCCACTTTGGAAGACAGTTTGGCAGTTTCTTATGAGACTAAACATACTCTTAACCATATGATCCAGCAATTGAACTCCTTGGTATTTACTTAAAGGAGTTGAAAACTTATATCCACACAAAATCCTGCACAGAGATATTTATAGCAGCTTTCTTCATAATTGCCAAAACTTGGAAGCAGCCAAGATGTGTGATAGCAGATGAATGGATAAATAAACTGTGGTACATCCAAACAATGGAACATTATTTAGCACTTAAAAGAAATAAGCTATTAAACCATGAAAAGACCTGGAGGAAACTTAAATGGTTATTATAAGTCAATTATTCCCCCCAAATATCCTTCCCTCTCAATTTTCATCAATCTGTAACTAAAAAACTCCATACATTTGATTAAGCACCTTATTTTAGAAACTTTATATTCTACTTCTGCTGCTCTGACGTCAACATTTTTCTGATATTATTTATAATACTTCTCTCCTACTTTAGTATTTATAGCCTGTTCTATTAAATCACAGCTCCCTCAGTCATTACTTCCTCCACTCATCCCTCCATGATGTGAACTATATGAAGAGTAATTTTTGCAGACGAGGTGATATACTTTCCAAACATTGACAAATCTGACAATGTCCTTTTTCTTTCATATATGAACACATTGGAAAGAGAGAGGAAAGGGAAATACATTTAAATATCTACTGTGTTTTAAGCACTTTAAAACCCCACCATCTCATTTTTTTTCTTACTTTGAACTTGTGGGATAAATATTATTTTTGTCTTACAAATAAACAATTGTTAATGCTTCAAAAGAGAAGATATACTTTGCTTATATATATCATAAATGGAAGAACAAGGGACATGATTTGAACCCTGGCTGTTGTGATCCTTGATTTGTTTTCACATGTTGAGGAATCAGTCAGTTGGTCCTTGCCTTCCTCAGGCCCTCAGGGTATCGACATGGGTGTCTTCCTCCTGCTAGTTCAGAAACACTCACAGATCCTCACCAAAGCAGGCAATCTGTCAGCAGCCTTTCAACTAGAAGCTGGAGTAATAATAGCAGCCTTTCAACTAGAAACTGGAGTAATAATAGCCGTCATTCATTGAGTGTCCTCAGCACTAGGCATTGCACCAAGTGTTTTACTATTTAAATATGTAATTTCTCTTTTACAGATGAAACAATTGAGGCTATTAGCACCTAGCTGGTAGGTGGTGGAAACAGGATTAGCCTGCATGTCTCTCTAATTCCAAAGCCCATGCCTTAACCATCATGTCACTCTGCCTTCATAAACTCAGTGTCTGGTGTCGTTGGACACACGTATGCCAACCTAATCAAATTCTTCCATTATTTTCCATTGTATTGACCTATGAAGTCTGATTGAATCTCTACTGTGACTCTCTAATTAGCTCTCAATTCTTGCTATTGAGATTGGAACTTTACTCTGAATTTTGGCTCATTTTGTTGGATGGTATGTCTGACCTACTTTCTTCTTTCCATTTTTTTTTTCAAGACTTTATTTATTTATCTGGGGGAGAGAGAGTGAGAGACAACACCAGTGAAAGAGAGCAGGGAGAGGGGAAGAGGGAGAGAGAGAGAAAAAAAACTCAAGCAGACTCTCTGCTGAGCCTGGAGCCCACGGGGCTCAATCTCATGACCCTGAGATCATGACCTGAGCCAAAATCGAGAGCCAGATGCTTAACTGACTGAACCACCCAGGCTCCCCTCCATTTTTTTTTTTCCTCCCACTTTCACCTGTTGCCTGGAAGCACTGGATCTGGTATACATTGCTACCAGCTTGTCTTCTGGTATCTCGGTTGGTAGCAATATTTTCTTTCCTTGATATAATTCCCAGATTGGATTAGCTTGGATGTCATGGTGAGACACCACTTGATGCATCATCTCTATAGCCAAGTTTAGTTTCTCTGCTTTTTTTCTCCATGGAGTCAGCATACATGAGTGAAATGGAGTTTTCCTGATAATTAGGAGATAAGATGGTCGTGGAGCATGATTAGTAATAAGGAACCCAAAAGCTATTCAAAGCAGAAATACACATAGATGTTGTTTGTCAGTGGGTTCATGAGGGTAACCGGTCCTAGGAAAATGCAATTCTTTGTAAAATGAAACAAGTTAAATTGTACATTGAGAGAGAGAGCGAGAGAAGAGTAAACTGTAATATACCTAGAGTAGGAAAATCTAACTAACAAGAACTTATCCTTATTCATTCAGCATTACCAAAATGGGAAATATAATCTAGTCATTCCTTTCAAGACCAAAGATAGTTCCTAAGTGTTTACAAGGTCTTGATAAAATAACCCCTGCTGACTATGCAACTTCTTTTTCTCCAATTCCAGCTACAGAAGGAAACTTCTGGTTATGAAATTAGCTTCCAAAATGTCTTGGAAAAAGAAAAACAGGTAAATACTACAGCAATAGAAGAATTTTTCTTTTATAAATTAGGGTTCTGATGTCACTTGTGAGTTTGAGAGATGTATATCAGTCCTGGGAAACTGACTGACTGTAAGTTTTTTGGCTAAATTGCATTTGAGAACCAGCAAAGCTGAGGATTAGACACTTGGATGTGGGTTACTATATCAATGTATGGCTACTTCGTGGTCTGTCTTCTGAGGGACTATCCATTTCCCTTACCTCTACTATGCTCTTAATTCTCTCAATAATGAAAATATAACCCAGTAAAACTCACTTTCCTTTCTCCACTGGGCATTTCCATCGGGGTCACAGAATGCTTTCTTTTAGGTCCACATGAATCATGAAGGAAGTTATGTATAGAGACATAAACACATATTCTGTGGGTATAAGATGAAGTATGAATTTAATTCTATTGATAACCAGATTCTCATTTATAAGTAAAATGGTGTCTTATTTTCAGTGTATCTGCAACATTGTTTCTTAGATCTCACAGGGCTCTCTCTTGACCTGCTCTTTAAGACCCCTTTTAGGGTATTTTTGTACTCCACTCTTCAGAGACTTCAATTTAATTTTGTTTCTAGAGTTATATCACAGAGAATTAGTAGTTTTTAATTTTTGACATCCTTTCTTTCTTGGATTAGAAATTAATCCAATGAAAGTTTTCTTTCAAACCTCAAAATTAACAGTGAAAAAGAAAAATAGACTTAAATATTGAACTAGAGGAAGGAGGCTAAGGGAGTCCTCTGGTCCTGCCTTTGACATGGATGGGGGCTTAGCTGGATGCCTCACTACAGTCAGTTCTTCCCTTGGTTGGGCTGGGACCATGGTCCCATGCCATAGCCACCTGGCTCAGCTAGCTCCTGCCACCCACTGATTTTTTGAAAATAGGAATTCTGGACAATAAATAACACAGTGCCACAAAAACTATGCTTAGGCACTACTTAAATGTCACTTTGACTAAACAACTTGACTCTGTTATTTGCTTTGTAAGAAGAGAAGGGGAATTGAGTTTAAAATTTCATGCTTCAATAAAGAATCATTCTTCTGGGCGCCTGGGTGGCTCAGTGGGTTAAAGCCTCTGCCTTCAGCTCAGGGTCTTGGGATCGAGGCCCGCATCAGGCTTTCTGCTCAGCAGGGAGCCTGCTTCCTCCCCTCTCTCTCTGCCTGCCTGTCTGCCTACTTGTAATCTCTCTCTGTCAAAATAAATAAATAAAAGCTTTAAAAAAAAATCATTCTTCTTTCTTTACTTTTTTTTTTTTTGAGAGAGAGAGAGAGAGAGTGCGAGTAGGGGAAGGGGCAGAGGGATAGAGAGAGAGAATGAATCTCAAGCAGGTTCCATGCCCAGTGTGGAGCCTGATGGGGGGCTCGATCCCACCATCCTGAGATCATGACCTGAGCCCAAATCAAGAGTCAGAAGCTTGGCGCACCTGAGTGACTCAGTTGGCAAGCATCTGCCTTCGCCTCAGACCATGGTCCTGAGCCATGGCCAGGCACGGGGTGCCAGGGTCCTGGGGTCCTGAGGTCCTGGGATGGAGCCCTGTGTCGGGCTCCCTGCTTACAGGGAGCCTGCTTCTCCCTCTCCCTGTGGTGCCCCACCCTTCACTTGTGCTCTCTCTCTCTCTCTCTCTCTCTCTCTCTCTGTCAGTAAATAAATAAAATCTTTGGGGGAAAAAAAATGATTCTGAAGCTTAACCAACTGAGGCACCCAGTGCCCAAAGAATCATTATCATTTACCCTCTTTATACCTCCCCAGCTCAAACATCCCAACCATGGCATCAGCACCTTTGGAACACTCCCACCTTCTTCTTTTTTAAAGATTTTATTAATTGATTTGAGAGTGAGAGAGAACTAGAGAGAGCATGAGCACAGGGGAGCAGGAGAGGTGGGGAGAGAAGCAGACTCCCTGCTAAGCAGGAAGCCCAATGTGGGGCTTGATCCCAGGACTGTAAGATCATGACCTGAGCCAAAGGCAGACGCTTAACCAACGGAGACACCCAGGGGCCCGGGAACACTCCCAGCTTTTGAGTGACATTGCATTACATAATAAGATCCAAGAGCAAGGATGAGGGAAGGAACAGAGCTGGAGATTTTCTAACATTGTCTCTATTAATTTTGAGCCATTTCCCACTAGCTAATCATTTCCAATCATTTCAATGAACATGAGGAGATATTAGCTTTGTTGTAAGAACAAAACCCACTAATTGAGAATTAAAGCCTCTGCTTTCGGCTCAGATCATGATCTCAGGGTCCTGGGATCGAGGCCGGCATCGGGCTCTCTGCTCAGCAGGGAGCCTGCTTCCTCCTCTCTCTCTGCCTACTTATAATCTCTGTCTGTCATATAAATAAATAAAATCTTTAAAAAAACCCCCACTAATTGAGAGTGTAAATTCTAAAAGCATATTTGGAATAATAAAACTTCATTAAAAGGAAACATTCAGAATGAAGTGTGGAATAGAAACTTACATAATTTTCTCTGGTTGGTATGTCTGAAGATATCCATGAGCTCTGAAATTTAAAAAAAAATGGATGTTTCTATTTTATATTACTTCATATTCTTTTACTCATCTTTTTCTTCCTTTATGTGTTTGTCATGCCTCTAACTCCAGGTTATCAGCTGTATATGCTCAAAATACATGTCTTCATTATGTCATACATTATTTCTATACATGTTCCAGTGTGGGTGAAATTTGGTGGTCATTAAGTATCCATCTTTACTTGAGTACTAATTGTTTTACTATCCAGTGTAGATTGGTAAATTCCTTATCTTTGTAAAATGGACAATTTGTATAATACCTCATTTATAGTTTTTCCCCCAAGACATTATTACCCTCATCCATTAAGTGAGTAGGGAAAGTGACATATGGAGGATATCAAGACTATCCAAGAAAATGAAAAGTCCTTTATTTATCCTTCAATCAAAAAATATTTGTTGAATAATGTGTTTAGTACTGATGTGTGAACTCAGATCATTTTGTGTGATATTTACCAGCATATTCTAGCATTAATATTTATTCTTGGAGGAGTGGGACAATATTCATTGAGCACCATGCCAGGTAAATCATGTCATGCATTTCAGTTACTTTTCAGTGCCAGTTAGGCAGGCATCAAATTTTCATAGAATCTGAAATAATGGTTGTAAATCTTAAGGTTTTAAAAATAATAACCTCTACAATATTTTTATTCATGTTCTCCACAAAGTATATGTAAATAATTAGCACCCAGACAATCTTTTTGTCATTTTTGTATGTACCATTTTCCAAACCACCATGCATATTAACCTAGAAGAAGATGATGGAGACACTAATGTAATTACATCACTGGTTAAATTTCTTTATCTAAAAAAAAGTATTCTGTATGGCTGGACCAATTTTCTAATATATTTTCATTTTCCCAAAATTCCCCATTATGGAGTTAAATATTTGAAAATCTTAGTACAATATAAACATGCCACTCTCCTAGGTTTCTCTTTTGTTCCCACTGTATATGCCTCTACATAGAATGTGAACTCTTTAAAGAAATTTAAGACTGTTTAGATCACTGTTTTATCCCCAAAGTCTAACTTAATAAATGTTTATTGAAAGAATCACTTTAAAAGAACCTTCTTACAAGGCAATAACTATAAATATTTAAACAATACCTTATTGCTAGCTTTTAAAGTAATTTCTCAGCAGATTTAGTGAATGAGACAAGCCTGTTTAATAAATCATACTATTCAACTGTAATTTTCCCATCTCTGGTTTTCTGTCTTCTTTTTGGAATTTTGTGCACTGATTTGGTAATCTTTTCCACAAACTTCAACATTCTAATCATTTCTCTAAGAAAAAATTGTAAAGCAGCATTAAAGTTTGAATTATGGCATGAGCTTTACCTAATAATCCTAGCCTATGAATAATGCTTTTCCTGTAATACTTGTGTGCCAGTTCTCATGTTTGGAAATTTTGTAAAATTCTCCCTTTGCTCTTTATATTTGTTTGCCGTTGACACTAACAAATTACCACAAAATTAGTGGCTTAAAATAACACAGATGTATTCTCTTGCAATTCTGGAGGTCAAAAGTCCTTAATCAATTTCACTGAGCTAAAGTCAAGGTGTCCCGGGGCTGGTTCCTTCTGGGGAGAATCCATTCCTTGCTTCTTTCTGCTTCTAGAGGCTGCCTGTGTTCCTGGCTCCTGTCCTCCCTTCATCTTCATAGCTAAGCAGGGCAGCATCTTGAAGGCACTGCCTTCTTCTTCTTTATGCAACTCTCCCTCTACCTTCTCCTGCAAGAAAACATGTGATTACATTCAAGGCCCATTCAGAGAATCCATGAGAATCTCCCCATGTCAGGATCCTTAATTTAATCACACTTGCAAAGTCTGTTTTTACAACATGGGGTAGCATTCACAGGTTCTAGGAATTAGGACCTAGATATTTTGGGGGCCATTGTCTAGCCTACCATGCCCTTCTCTATTTAATTTCTATTAAAGTCTATTTAATTTAAAATCTCTTATGCTTTCCTAATTGGCTTAAAATATGTACTAAAACAATTTATTTTTATTGGTGCTATTTGCTACTTTCTGTTTTACTTTTATTTACTTTTGAAAAATTTTTTATAAAGATTTTTTTATTTATTCATTTGACACAGAGAGAGATTACAAGTAGGCAGAGAGGCAGGCAGAGAGAGAGGAGAGAGGAGGAAGCAGGCTCCCTGCTGAGCAGAGAGCCCGATGTGGGCCTTGATCCCAGGACCCTGGGATCATGACCTGAGCCGAAGGCAGCGGCTTTAACCCACTGAGCCACCCAGGCGCCCTTGAAAAATTTTTTTAGATTTATTTATTTGAGAAAAGAGAGAGAGAGTGAGAGCACACAGAGGGAAGGGGAGGGAGAAGTAGACCACCTGCTGAGCAGGGAGCCTGACCCTGGGATCATGACCTGAGCTGAAGGGAGAAGCTTAACTGACTGAGCCAGCCTGGCACCTCTACTTTCTGTTTTAAAGAATTAAATAATTTTAATAAAAGCATGCTAAATTATATTTTCACAGAAAATACAAATTTTTATGAAGTTGTCATCTCCAAAGTCTCCTGATTCTGATCCTTTGTGGTGGTATTGTGGAAGACTGTGGGAGGTCAAGGGGTAGAGAGGCAGGTAGTTTGGTCAGTGTACTCTTCCCACCCCAGAAAACAGCAGCTGAAACTTGTAGGGTTTATTTCATTCTGTTCTGATCTTTTCCCCTTCTGCAAGTTCCTTTTTTTCCCCTCTCTTTTTTTTTTTTTAATGAGAGGGAGAAACAGAGAAAGTGCACAAGTGGCAGGGAGTTGGGGGAGCAGAGGGAGAGGGAGAGAGAGGCTTAAGCAGGCTCCACACTCAGCACGGAGCCTCATGTGGGGCTTAATCTCGCAACCCAGAGACCATGACCTGAGCGGAAATCAAGAGTCTGTTGCTTAACCAACAGAGCCACCCAGGCACCCCTGCAAACTTTTTTTATTTATGGAAAATGAAAATGTCAAAAACAGAACACATGTTTACTTAGTTTCGTATTCCTACTTGGGCTGCTGCATTGTTCTGAATAGTTAGGTACCCTCTAAAATGTCTATCCCTAGCATCTGTGCTGTTCCCAGTTTCTGAAAACTTGTCAACTCTCTCTCTCACTGAAAGCACTTTCTTAGGCTTTGAGCTTAGCCAGAGAATCGCAGTCTCAGGGAGTCTCTGTAAGCCCCTCCCATGTGACCTCAACACACCCAGCCTGCAGCTATGACATCAGTCATCACGCCGAATAGCAGCTACTTATCTACTGGTCTCTCTTCTACTCCAGCATGTGTGCTCCTTAGGGTGGGATCTGGGTCCTTCAGATTGCAATGCCTAACATTCTACCCAGCTCAGAGTTGCTGGTCACTAAATGTGTGTGAGTAAATTCAATAATTGTGTACTGACTAAATGAATGTTTCATTTACCAATGAGTTTACCAATTTCACTAACTTTCCCATCATTGTGATTTTTGACACATGCACATTTCATAAAGTGTGAGGCTTAGTAAGAAAATGAAGAAAGTTTTTCATTTGTCATTATAAAAACATAAAACATAAGTACTAGTATTATAAAAAACATTAATATGTAAACTATTGTCTCTATTTTGGGGGTGGAATTATATAGATCAGATGATACACTGGCCCCTGAATTTGTGGTTCTGGCTAAATGGGCTAGTCAAGGTGGAACAAATATGTATCAATATCCCTCTTAAAGTAGTGTCAGTAGGTCATACAGTTTCCACCTAAGAACTTTGACAAAGGAGACATATATATATATAAAATGTTAAATATTTATATTCTTATATATATTACACAAAATAGTATGTGATGTATAAATATATATGATTCTTATAGAATTTCAGAATATTGAGACCATGAGGACTATAGAAATCATTGATCTTGCTGTGTGTGTGTGTGTTACTTTTAAGATGAGGACAGGTATGCATGTAGAGGTATTGATTTGCCCAAACCAGAGAGTCAGACTTGAGACTGGAATCCAGCCCTCCTGCATGATTAGTTTATTGCTATCTCTACTATGCCATAATAAAATAATTGAAACATAGTTTTCAAAAGTCATTAGGTCTTCCAAAATTTTAAACCAGATACATAAATTTGCATCTTTTTCTCCACCTCATGGTAAGAAGCAGTGAAAAGCAAACTGGGTTAGGATCACCCAGCTCGGATATACTGAGGGAGATTTTCTGTTGCAGCCCTGACACGTTGCAGATGGCACCTCTAAGGCAGATGCGGCATCTGCCATGGGTAGGGAGCTGCAGAATTAGGAAGCCACCTCTGCTCAGAACAGGAAGCTGCTGAGTTAGAGAACTGCTTGACAAACTAGGAAGTTGCCACCACGAGGGCTGGCTCCAAAATCCTGCTGGGGATTGGCTCACGCAAGAGCATCTGAACATTAGTACCTAAATCATATGCGGAACTTTCACTCATAGGAGTCTGGGAAACAGTGGTTTAGTGTAAAAGAGAGAGTTGCACTGGTGTTCATTCTTTCTTGGATGATCATGGGACAAATTTAATCTCTGTAACCCCCCAAATAAGACCACGGATGTGTGAAAACAGTTTGTCATAAAGCCTTGCAAAATGCCGGCTAGTTAGTATAATTCCCCACACCATTTGTGCCCTCCTCGTTATGCCTACTTGACTTCTTTTAGCTTATGTGGCAAGCTAGTGGGATGAAATACAACTAGCTTACTAGAATATCACTCACTTATCCAATCCCTGAATATATCTGCCCATGAAAATAGTACAAAAGGGAATGGGGAATATGATATCTTTAGCTTGGACTTATTTCCATGGCTAAGTTTAGAAAAGAGTTTTAATGAGTCTTCTTGTTAGCAGGCTATAGCTTAATGCCATTTGGCTCTCCCTGAAGACTCTTCTAAAATTATTCCTGATCTTGAGACTTATTTTACTTTAAAGTAAGCGGACATGCTTTGAGTCTTGAGATGGTTCATTAATTGCACGGTGAGGAATGAGTAGCCAAGTAAACTTGCTGGTGTCCTTTGGCAAAATTTGGGCCTATTAAAACCACATTCAGAATCTAACACGCTGGCCTGGGGACACTGATCCCCCCCATTCACCCCCTGCCTCCTGCGTGCCTGTGGCTGTGCCGTTCTGTGCCCTCCATGACCATCCAGCCTGACCTCAGGTTGCTGTCCTTCTCACTGGCCTTCCCCTCACTTCCCACAGTCTTTGCCATGACCCTCCTCAGTTATTTTTATTTCCAAGTCTTTGGAATAAAAACGTAAAGTACTTTCCTACATATGTTCTTTAAGTTCTCTTGGATAATGAGCCATCGTTATTGTGGGTGAGAAAGATGATCACTGATTCATTTTGTGGGGAAAACATGATACAAATTAATTTTCAGTATTGGCAGGTATTTGTACTTACACTTCCCTGTGCTTAAAATAATATTTCTTGCCATTTGAAAAATGAATTCAATATTATGATTTGTAAATATTGCTTATAAGAATTATAAAACTTTCTGTAAAATGAGGGTATCTCAACTGTGACGGCATGGTGGTTATTCAACTTCGCTCTGATGACGCTCAGGCCCTTGGGCAACCTCTCTGGTCTTCCATTTTCCTACGTATGAAGCAAGATGAATTTCATCTCTACCATTATAACATTTTTTATACCGATGAATGTTTAGCTACCCAGCTAAAAGTGATGACTCTTGCCTACTTCGCCAATCTATCCCTAAATAAGGATTTTAGGATCTGGGATTAAAAAGGATTTAGGATCTAGGATCTAGGATTACTGGGTTTACCTTTCTAGTTTTCTCCTCCTTCTACAATCTATCTCTTCTCCCTGCACTAATAGATTTTAAGATGATGAAACAGATCCCGAGGAGTTGTCTTTCTTTATGTGATCAGAGCTGGAGGTGGACATGGCCATGGAGGTGACAGTGGAATTGTTTTTGAACCCTACTTTTCCTTGACTGAAATAACAGGACATACCTCACCAGAACAATGTCAACAAGGGAAGTTTTCACTTTCTTCCTTAGCCTGGTTGCTCATCGTGAGCAGTTACATATTCAAATGAATCTGTCAGGGACAAGAGTCTGGTGCTTGAGTTCCTGCTCGGCCCGATGACATTGATTTGTGAGCATAATGCTCGGCTGCGGGATGTGTGACAGATAAATTTTATCAAAATTAAGGCACAATTAAACATTTCATCTTCCTAATTACTGGCTGTAGATTCAGCCTGATGACCATGTGCTGTAAGAAATCAGCGACCATTACACATTTTAATGGAGCACAGCTGTCTTACAGCTTGGTAATATTTGCACAGTGCCACAGAACTGTAATTTATGATAAAAAGAAAAAATGTGTATTGGTGCTTTTTTGCCAAAATAGATTAAGGATTCATATACTTTAATGAGATTTGGACCTAGTCTTGGATTATCGTTATAAATGATTTATGTGCATGTTGGTGGACTCCTGTAGTTCAGAGTTGATTTGTGTTTTGGTCTACCAATATGTAATTCAATATCTCATCTTGAGCCAATACCTATCACTTTCCCCCTTTTCTATTTCTCTTGCATCTTACCTTTCTTCCTGTCCTCTCACAAAGGACAGATGGGAAGGTAACAAAGCTAAAAGGCAAGGGCAGGAAGGGTCTTGTGGAAAACAACTGTAGTTTCTTAAAAACTCACTGGGACCAAGTGTAGGGAAGGGTGGAAGTGCCCCACCTGTGGGAACAGAGGCAGTGCGTGGGCCTGTCTTGACCAGCTCCAGCCTTAGGCACAGCTGCCAAAATCTCTGGCTCACCAGGTTGCAGAGCCACAGACAAGCCCCACAAGGACCAAACTTGAGTGCAGCATTGGCCTTTGCTTTTCTGAGAAGAGAGGTGACTGGTGATTAAACTCTCCTCCTCTTCTGCCTCTTCATTCGTAATGGGGGGAAAGACTCATTTGATCCCCTTTCCTGAGATTAGATGAAAGTACTAATGAGGAAGACTCTCAGTTAGGTACTAACATAAAAGACAACACGGTAGAGCTACGTCTCCTCACTACTACTACTGTATGGGCTTCCGGGTTGGGAATTTGGCTCCACTTCCTGTTAACCACTGTTGGTATGTGTCTCTTTATTACCCTTCTCACTGGAAGAACACTCAAAAGTGCATGTGTGTGAATGAATGATGGTCTTCAATTCGGTCACCGGTAGGGTCACAAATAGTCAAAACATGTATGTGGAAATTGTATATAAACTTCTATAGTGCCTGATGGATGCATAGTTGTGAATAAATTGGGGAGCAAACGTAAAGCGTTATATCTGACTAGTAGGTATTATTGCCGATTAAATTTATCCAGGTAAATTAATGCCACATCTCCAGTCCTCCTAATGTGAAAAGGATGCGTATCTTTTCAGAAATATTTCTTTTCAGAAAGTGCACTGTGGATGAGAGAAAAAGGCAAGATACCAGAATCTACATGAATCTGCTCAATTTAGGTGTTAACTTGCCTACTGCAAACAGAGAACATATCCTAATGAATTCAGAAGGCCTATATATGTAACAGGGAAAGAAGAGCTCATCATTTTATCATCCCGATCTTCTCCAGGCTTGATTTATTTCGGCACTCATATGCTGGAATGTTTCATACTGTACCAGGTTGCATATGCTTGCACACTAATTCTCAATTGCCGTATGCAGTTTGTGACAACCATCTGCTTCGACCTCCCTTTGAGTTCTTTCTCCCACTCAGCCCAGCTGAAGTAAAAATATGGACAGAAACAACTTCTGCAGGGAAACGAAAAAGTTAATAGGAGAGGGAAAGTTATATTGTGTATCTGCCTTTTGCATGGATGTGCTCCTGCAACTTATGCTCCACTTATCAAATATTTCTGAAATGCAAAGCCTGACACTTAGCAGAAAGCTGTAAAGAATGCCATGTTTCCTCTGACAGTCTTGGCTGTGGAGGAAAGGTAATAATAAAATATGTACATCTAATGCACATGGTGATACTAGAGCCCACTAGCACTGCTCCAGCAACCTAGACTTGCAGTATGTAGCACCTTGTCACATACCGGAGAGCGAGGAGGGGAGAGGAGGAAAGAAAAGAGAAGCAAGCTTATTTCAAAATGCCTGAAAAAAAAAAATCAACAACCCACTTTGGAATTTGACTTGTAAAGGAGGGTTGATACATATTTCCTAAAAATTATTGCACCAGGGTATAGGAGAAAGAATATAACTACAGATCTCAGATCTTGGATCTTTTTGAGTGGAACATGAAAGGAGAAACAGGAAAAGGTGTCTGAGAATTTTTAAAACAGACATTAAATTTGTGTATCTGTGTTTGAGAGAGAGATTTAAAAAAAAAAAGACCTAAATAAGGAATGCTTGGGTTATTAGAAAACACACCACTGTCGTGAAAGTAATTGTATTTATTGAAACTGCCTCAAATCAAAGGCGCCACCAGTTGTATTGGACCTGATCTCGTGAATTCTGAAAAGTGAAAAAATCGCATGTTAAAAATAGTGAGAAGTTCTATATCTCTACCTAAGTATGTATATCTAATTCTACATCTATACCCATATCTACACCCCTCACTCAAATTGATCAAAATATGGTATCTAGATCTTCCATATCAGATGCATGTGCCTAACCACAAGAACAAAGAAAAATGACCTTGGGGACCAAGAAGAATGATGGTATGGGAAATTTCTGGGACAGGAAGAAGGAGAGAAGTAATAAGAGGAGGATGATGAATGAAGAAAGAAAAAAACCGGTATGTCTAGAGAGAACTAGAGGAGTGATCTGAAGTCAGACTGTTATACTAGTATTCAGAAGACCACCATCACAGTCTCTTTGTTCCAAAATCATTACTATTTCTACAGGAAAAGCACAAAGTGAGAACATGAAATGAAATTGGCCGATAAAGACAAAAAATGTCCTGGATATAGCACTGATGAAGTTCAGATGGAATCAAATATAAAGCCTGGTGAATCATTATTAAAATGGGCAAAATACAAGTTCAGTGTGTTCCCTTAGAGTCTGAACCACCAGATTCTGTCTAAATATAACTGATCAATTCTAAAAGCCACAAGTTGTGCAAATATTATTTGTTGCATTTTACCTTTCCCTTTAAGCCTAGATGGTTTATATGGAAGAACTTCAGTTGAATATATCAGAACCAGGTTATGTAATTGGGGTATATTACCTTACCGTTATTGAGAGAAATTTAAAATCCTTTAAAGAACTCCAAAGAGAATAGTTAAAGATCAATTATGTAATGGTTTAGAGCATGGGCTTTGGAATCACGCTGGGTTAAAATTCAGCCTGACTTTGACTTTGCCATTTATTAGCTTATGAACTTGAGCCTCAGTTTCTCTATTTGTAACATGACTGAGAAGAGCACCTGCCTTATTGTTGTTAGGATAAAGTGAGAACGTATGTAAATCTCCTAGCACACTGCTTAGTAGGTAATAAATGCTCAATAAATGATAGAAGGACAGAGGGAACAGATGATAGAAGGTTCATGGGGAGTGGAAAGGAAAATGCAGGAAAATGACCACAGGTAGTTTGTGACAGATGGGACACAGAGTTTTTTCATGGGCAGGTGGGGCATGAGATGTTCAATTTGGTTAGTCGAGAAAATGTGATCTTTTGTCATCTTATGATGTTGAAGTTTAAATATAAGGATTATACATGCCACTGATTCTTCTTGCTACCTTTGGTTGATCAATGCTTGAGGTCAGTGTGTGTGTGCNATTTGGTTAGTCGAGAAAATGTGATCTTTTGTCATCTTATGATGTTGAAGTTTAAATATAAGAATTATACATGCCACTGATTCTTCGGCAAATACTGTATAAAACCACAACACATGGCTCCATTTCTGGAAATAGAATTCCTTCTCTACCAAACTCAATTACCTTACGAAGGCTAAGCTTTGCTACCTTTGGTTGATCAATGCTTGAGGTCAGTGTGTGTGTGCGTGTGTGTGTGTGTATGTATGACATACGTGAATACATCATTATATATACTTCCTAATATTTAAAAAAAAACCCTTTTGTAATTTGGATTTTCAAAGATAGTCTCTGCTTTGTTTCTCTTAGTCTCTTCCAGAAATTGAAAGACTTGATCACCCTCATTTTTATTTTCAGCTAACTGGTTTCATCTTCTTTGATTTCTGTTGTGCAGCGGAATTTTTGGATACCAGATGCCTAAAACACATAGGTTAAAAGCAGGTCAGTTTCAACACAAGACTATCATTTTACAGTTTAGTGAATATATTTACAAATTCCATAGTAACAAGCCTGTTGACACAGGCACAGTGAAATTATTATCCTCAACAAATAATCCAGTACAAAAATGTCTTCTTCAGACCCTATGCACCTATCAGTCACTGATGAGAGCCCAGCACCTGACTGTAGGGCTTATGAAAGTTTGAAGTGAAGGAAGAGGAGCCGTAGCTTGGGGCTCTTGTTAATGACTACAGAATCCTCACTCTGCAGCCAAGCCTGGCAAAGTCCACAAGAAACAGCAGGGCTTAAATAGCTCACTGCTAGTCCTAGCAGGGTTCTTGTCAGTCAAATATATTCACTGCATACCTATTGTGTGCAGAGCGCATCTTTTCACTTGCCAATTCAGCACTGAGAGGTTGGTTTAGCTCTTTTTATCTTTATGACCTGCAGACTGGTAACAGCATTTCTAGCAGTGTGTTCATTTTAACAATAATTTATTCCAATAAAACAAGGTGGATGTTCCCTAGACATGGCCACCATGTGCCCTGAATTTTCTGAGGCCAATCTTGATTTCATGTAATTTTATTTTCATTCCAATAAAGGCAATTAGTGAAATACATAATGAAATGTGATTTCAATTTTTTATATTCTGAGATTTCCTATAATGAATTGGCATATCAGAAAAAAATATTTTGCCAGATTATGTTTATGGATTTCTTTGGAAAATGTGGTTACTGGGTAGGCCTTGGCCTTCCTCGTGAAGTGATTTTATTTTTGCTCCTTTAACAAAAACCACGCTATTTCCAGAAGGTGTGCTAGCATCGACGTACACCTTGGGCTCCAATGGCTTCCCAGCTCCTCCATCTCCCCCTTCAAGGACCATTAAGGGTTGTATTCTAATACAGTCACAGATTTTACATCCATTAAAAACCTCTAGGTTTCAAGTCATAGACACCCCAACTTAAGCTGACTGAAGAGCACAGGAGATTTGTTAGGTTATGTACTTGAAAAAGGCAAGTCAGGACTGGCTGTAACTGAGACTTGGAAACTCGTATGATGTTGTCCAAGACTGGTTTTATTTCAATCCTCTGTCCTTCGTGTTGACTGCATCCTCAGATTCCACACAGAGCCCCTGAGAGCCCTGTTAGCCTTCATGGTCTGAAAATGGCCCCAGCAGTTCTCGACCTTGTATCTTCACCCCTCACTGGTGAGGAAAAGAAAGCTTTCTTATGGTAACCTCCATGGAAGGGAAATACTTTTCATTACCAAAAACCTTTGCAAACATTTCCTCTGCTTCATGGATTCTGTCTAGGTTCTGTGCCTTGTCATGGACCGATTACTTGGTTGGAGGGGTTGGGATCCACCAGTGGGTTTAAGCCAATCAGGTACAACTTTTTTTTTAAATTTTATTTATGTGAGAAAAAGCAAGAGTGTGTGTGTATGAGAGAGAGAGAGTGCACAGGCAGGGGAGCAACAGGCAGAGGGAGAAGCAGGCCCTCCCCTGCATAGTGAGCCCCACTCAGGGCTCATCCTAGGACTCCAGGATCATAATGTGAGCTAAAGCCAGAGCTTTATCGACTGAGCCACCCTGGTGCCCCCAGGTATCACTTTCAAATTTGGGGTGGGGCACCTGGGTGGCTCAGTTGGTTAAGTGTCTGCCTTTGGCTCAGGTCATGATCTCACGGTCTTAGGATCAAGTCCTGCATCAGGTTCCCTGCTCAGCGGGAAGTCTACTTCTCCCTCGCCTTCTGCTGCTCCCCCCTGCTCATTTTCTCTCTCTCTCTCTCTCAAATAAATACTTGAAATCTTTAAAAAAAAATTGGGGTGAAGTCAATCATATCTATGCCATGCTATGTGATTAAAAATGGTTCCTCCAAAGCAAAATCTGGGTTCCGTTACTAGAAGATGGGAAAGATACTGGAAAGAATAAAACATTGAATATCTGCTACAGGACTCTGTTTGTGAACACCATCAAAACACAATTTCCTAGAGTAAAAGAGCATGCAATGCAAAGCAGTCAAATCATGTTATCTGTACACATCGAGTGGTCAGCCAGACTCGCACACTAGCTGAAATTTTTTTTCTTGAAGATGGGGAACATAGTTCATAAGGTGAAATTTCATGCCTAAGACAAAGAGTTACCCACAGAAGTGCAGGATCATCACATGTAGTCAGAATTACAAGTGTCAAATTGAGAAATTCCAAGTGGGCAGAACAAAGAAGTATAATAATATCAACATTTCTTTTAAAAAGCACAGGAATTATGAGGATTCCAGAGATCCTCAGATCACTGAACAAAGAGGAACATTCTAGAATTATGAAGCTAAGATGAAATCCTTAAAATGGTATCTTCCAAACTTGCTCCACTCTAGGTAGCATCTGGGAAACCTGTTCAAAACACAGATGCTGGAGTTTCACCCCAAACTTTCTGACTTGGTAGCTCCAGGGGAAGAGCCTAATAGTCCATATTTTCAAAAATAAGCAAATTGGTGAAACATCATCTTACTCTGCATCTCCCGTTCTTCTACTGTGAAAGTCAGATAAATTTATATTGACAGGGAGGACACTGCTTGAAATTGCTTCATTTGTTTATTCAGCAAATACTTATTTTACATTTATTCTGTTCTAGGTACCACGCTTCTTGACAGTAAATATAGAGAGAGGAATAGTCAGATAAAGCCTCTGGATTCTTGGAATTTATGGTGTTACAGGGAATAAGATTAATAAATAAGAAATTCATAGATATATGATTACTACAAAAGAGAATTATAGGCTGCTAGGGGAATGATTAGGGGGCCTAGTGTCATCAGGAGATCCTTAATTACTTATCCGTTAGTCCGTCCAAGTATGTGATACAATTGGGTCTCCAGTAGTAGGTGGCAAACTTTAGGACAAGTCCAAGACGGACCACACTCCACTGGAGCATGATTAGGGAAGCAGACGGGCCTATACCATGTAAGTTTAAGAACATCATTGAAAGAGATCTTGGAGAAACACCCCATCACTGGCAGTTATCCTATCTTCATACATCTCCCTAATGTTTATTTAAACTGAGAGATGGAGCTATTTTCTGATTTCAAAAACCAAATCCCTAGAACCAAGGGATTGCTGACTTTACTACCATTCAGCATTTACCATGGCAAATGTCAAGCTCGTGCATAGAGATATAGATGCAGGTGCTGTGTCTTTGAAACAGGCCTTGCAATTTGGTCAGTTTAATCAGATAGCTCAAACTTGCCTTTGTTGTTTCCTTCACATAAAATTTGAATATCATAAAAGATTAAATCAGAAGATGTTTTGTCACTTGCATTCACAAGAATAGATGACTTTCTATTCTGTTTCTTTTCTATTATTACTTTTCAGGGTGGTGATTCACTAACATGTAAAAGAGTGCTATTATGATGCTTCTTTTGTAAATGAGAATTTGGTGGGATATATCATAAATTTTGTTTTAAATACCAAAGTTCTGAAGCTTGTTGACTCAAATAATAGGGTAGAAATGAATATTCTGACTTTCTGAACATACTTTCAGTTCTGAAGTTGGTATAAATACTGGAATCCTATTAATTCTACCAAGTTGAGATTAAAATACTGCCTAGTAAAAGTGGTATGTGTAAGGCAACGGAGTAAAAGTATCAGGTGATTCCTTATAACACATAGATGAACATCTTTGGTGTCTTAATTTCAAGTTGATAGTGTAATATAGGAAAATTCTCATCTTACACCAAAGATTTTAAGATAGTGTTACCCTTATTGTAAACCAGCCTCTTGTTTTCCTCCGAAGTAGTTTATTATATAACATAAGGTATTGTTTAACTCAGCCAAGATTTTTAAAAAATATCAAATTTAAAAACCACTGCTGTGAGACTGAATTTCACTGGTCAATATCCCCATGATTTCCTGGCATCTTGAAAATATAACTCAAGATCCCTGTTCATTCTAAAATGCTTGTTACTAGACTGATTTTGTATCTTTGGGGAAAGATCCCAGTTGCCATTAAGACAACTCTTCTTTACACACGATTTGTTTCTTGTTTTTATAAGTACGCTTTGAGTTTTGCCTAGTTGTAAAACTGAAATATCTTCAGGAAAATTAAAAATTCAATCAACAAATCAATATTTTAATTTTATAGCCTAGGCATTTGGAAATACTGAGACTGCTGGGGCTTCTGTTGATGATGCTGTTGTTGCTGCTGTTGGTTTGATTTCTTTCGCTTTCTTCCAGATGTTTTCCAGCATAGAGCGATAGCCACAGAAAATCCATTCTTAAGTAAATGAACATGTTTCTCTTCCTTATTACATGGAGTAGATAAAGATGACTATAATCAATATGCTTGTAGGCAATTACATAACAATCTTTTGTCTGAGTTACACCTGGCTCAGAGCCTGTAGTATCAGCATAGTAACATGCAATGCTTGCAGGAAATCTATGGGAAAAAAGTCAAAAACAAAAACAGGAAAACCAAGCAATTGTCCACTTATGAGTACTGGGTATTTCTGGGGTTCAGATGGTGTGCTATTTGTCAGGCAGGAGAAGACAATGATTGAAAGAAGACATAATTACAGAATGGAGACCCAGAGACCTTACAATGTCATTTGAATTCCTAGATCCAGCCATGCTGCATGCAACTTCAGACTTAACACATTTATGAGCCAGTATGTTTCTTCTTTAAAACTTATGTCACATTGTATTTGGTTTCTGGCAATTGTAGCCAAAAGTCCCAACTAATATATCAGGGGTTGAGAGGAAATGGCGCAAAGTTCTATTTGTGGTTATGAGAGAAGGAAAATAGAACCCAATGTTATTATTGTACATTCATAATCTTTAGTAGCAAATACTGTGAGTTTTGATAAATGTTTTGAAAAACATGTTTTCTTCTGGTTTAGTGTCTATTGCATCCTTGAGGCAAATGCATTCAATATTTTAATCCAGTGTTTTGTTTCCTGACACCTGTCTCATTGAATGAAAGTTTGTATTTTTTTTTTTTTAAGAGAGTAATGGGAGCGGGGGGCGCCTGGATGGCTCAGTTAGTTAAGCAGCCAACTCTTGGTTTCAGCTCAAGTCATGATCACAAGGTCCTGGGATCCAGCCCTGTGTTGGGCTCTGCGCCAAACAGGGAAGTCTCCTTGAGGATTCTCTCTTTCACCCTCTCCCTCTGCCCTTCCGTCTGCTCATGCATTCTTCCCCTCTCAAATAAATAAATCAATTAAAAATAAAGAAATTTTGTACTTGCACTTCATTTAAATGTTTACTATAAATGACACATACTACTTTGTGCCTTACTGGATAAATGAACTTTGTTTTCCACAGCGAACTTCACCTCTAAACCTTCCATAGGTTCACCACCATAGGTTAATCCCTGGCATCAAAGATAAAATAAAAGGTGTTCTGATATTTGAGATAGGCTAGGGAGCCAGCTGTGAATCCCAGCACTCAGTCTTTGGACAATTTCTTCTTACCTGATAAGCATGCTTTCCTACAGGAGACTGCATGTTCTTTTTTACCTTTTTCTTCTGATTTTTTCTTTTTCTTTTTACATGCCAGTGTAATTAACGTTCAGTGTTATATTGGTTTCAGGTGTACATATAGTGATCCAGTAATTCTATACATTACTCAGAGCTCATCACGATGTGTACTTTTAATCCCCTTTACCTCTTTCAACCATCCCTCTGCTCACCTCCCTTTGGGTGACCATTAGTTGGTTCTCTATAGTTAAGAGTCTGGTTTTTGTTCCTCTCTTTTTTCCTTTGTTCATTTGTTTTGTTTCTTAAGTTCCACAGATGAGTGAAATCATATTTGTCTTTCTCTGACTTATTTCACTTAGCATTTTACCCTTTAGACCCATCCATGTTGTTGAAAATAGCAAGAATTCATTCTTTTTCATGGCCAAATAATATTCCATTGTATATACATATCACATCTTCTTTATCCATTCATTTATCAATGGATATTTAGGTTGTTTCCATAGTTTTTGCTATTGTAAATAGTGCTGTAATAAGCATAGGAATGCATATATCCCTTTGAATTAGTCTTTTTGTATTCTTTGAGTGAATACCCAGTAGTAGAACTCCTAGATCATATGGTAGTTCTATTTTTAACTTTTTGAAGAACCTCCATATGGTTTTCCATAAGTGACTGTACCAGTTTTCTTTCCCACCAATAGGGCACAAGCGTTCCTTTTTCTCCACATCCTTACCAACACTTGTTGTTTCTTGTGTTTTTATTTAAGCTCTTCTGACAGGTATGAGGGGATATCTCATTGTGGTTTTGATTTGCATTTCCCTGATTATGAGTAATGTTGAACTAATATTCATGTGTCTGTTGGTCACCTGGATATCTTCTTTGGAGATATGTCTATTCATGTCTTCTGCCCATTTAAAAAAATTCTTTTGGGTTGAGTTGTATTAGTTCTTTATATATATATATATATATATATATATATATATATATATATACACATATATACATACATACATATATACATACACACACACGGTGCATTTTCTTCATTGCTTATGGTGCATGTTCAAACAAATACATTAAACTCCATTTTAAAAATGTGAGGCACATGAAAGTCTCTGTGCAAATTCTGTGTTAGTTTTAAATTCTTATTGCCTAATGAAAGTGGCTTTCCATTATAGAATTGGAACTATCTAGAAATGTACACAATGAATTTTTTGCATGCAGGATACCTGAAATACTATATATCTTATGTCATGGCACAATTGAACAATCGGAAATCAAATGTTCGTATGTGAATAATGATCATAACTATTTTTACATTTGTAAAAACCTTAATCAGCTTATCCACATGTGTATAGCCCGTTCCCCAAATATTAATTATATAAAATCTAAAGGAAGAACAGTATCTAGCTGCATATGCATTCCATTTCTTTATTTTATTTTTTTAAAGATTTTATTTATTTATTTGACACACAGAGAGAGATCAGATCACAAGTAGGCAGAGAGGCAGGCAGAGAGAGGAGGAAGCAGGCTCCCCACCAAGCAGGGAGCCCGATGCGGGCCTCTATCCCAGGACCCTGAGATCATGACCTGAGCCGAAGGCAGAGGTCTTAACCCACTGAGCCACCCAGGCGTCCCTGTAACTCCATTTTTATTCTTCTTTTTCAAGACTGCTTTGTCTCTTTGGGGTCTTTGTGGTTCCATACAAATTTTAGGGTTGTTTTAGTTCTATGAAAACTGCTATTGCTATTTTGATAAAGATTGCATTAAATCTGTAGATTTCTTTGGGTGGTATGGAAATTTTAACAATATTTGTTCTCCCAATGAACAAGCATGGAATATCTTTCCATTTATTTGTGTCATCTTCAATTTCTTTCATTCATGTTTTATAGTTTTCAAAGTATAGATCTTTCATCTCCTTGGTTAAGTTTATTCCTTGGTATTTTCAGTGTAATCATAAATGGGATTATTTTCTTAATTTCTCTTTCTGGTACTTCATTATTTGTGTGTAGGAATGCAGTGGATTTGAGATGGCTGGGTGGCTCAGGTCATGATCTCGAGATCCTGAGATTGAACCTCGTGTTGGGCTCCATGCTCAGTGTGAGTCTGCTCTAAGGGCTTCTTTCAACCCCTTTGTTTCTCCCCCTTTGCTCCTCCCCTCCCATTCATGCTCTCTTTCTTAATTAAATATATGAAATCTTAAAAACAATGCAACTAGTGAATGGTTTTACTTCTTCCTTACGAATTAGGATGACTTTTATTTCTTTTTCTTTTCTGATTGCTGTGGGTAGAATTTCTAATACTATGTTGAGCAACAGTGGTGAGAGTGGATATTTTTTTCTTGGTCTTGATCTCTCTTATAGTTGATCTATTCCCTCTGCTTTTTCTTTTTTAAAAGCTTTTCTCTGCTTCTCATATTTCCATGTTCTCAGTTAATTTCTTCTTTCTTACTGGTGATGTTCTTATTCATAGCTAATAACAGACCCCACCAATTTTTATCAACTTTTATTTTATTAATCTTTTATTTGTTTATTGTTGCTACTGGTACTTCCTAAAATTTTTATGATTATGATTGTTACTAAAGTAGCTGGTTAAATTTGACCACATACTGGTTATTAAAGTTAAAAATTATTTGGAGAATTAGTATGAAGCTTATGATTATGATGGCTTCCTCCATCGAGAGTGTTATTGGTGGAACTCTGTCCACCAAAATTTTCACATGTTGAAATTCCAACCCCTAGTTCCTCAGAATATTAACTTATTTGGAAATAAGCTTATTGCAGATGTACTTAGTTAAGTTGAAGTTATACTGGAAAAGGATGGGCCCCTAATACAATGTGACTGATGCCCTGATGAAAAGGGGAAATTTGGACACAGATAATGCGCACAGGGAGAATCTCATGAAATGGTTGAAGTTATGTTATCACAAGTGAGGAACTATCAGAAGCTAGGAGAGAGGCCTTCGCTAGAGTTTTCAGAGAGAGCATGACCCTGCCAACACCTTGATGTCAGAAGTCCAGCTGCTCAAACTGTGAGACAATAAGTTTCTATTGTTTAAGTCATCTAGTTTCCGGTTCTTTGTTGTGGCAGCTTCAGGAAACTAATACAGAAGGTGTGCTTTGCTTGTGCTTTGGGTAGGGATAAAGAAACCCATGTCTTTAGCTGGTGAGTTTACCTTGTGCTGAGGAGCTGATCCTCTTACAGTCACTTAGAATCTCTCTTGTCCTCCTCAGCAACCTAGTAGATGGAGATGGTTCCTGACTCAGCAGTCAAAAATAATAAATAGAGTTTGAGGGCAAAAGAACACAAGTATGGGAAGACCCTTCGACTCTAGATTTAGTACTGATTTTTTGATCCATATACTGTCACATTTTACTATCTGTGTTTACTATCTCAGGATATTGGTATGTGCCTCTACCCTGCACTACTCAGTCTGAGTTAAAATATGCTTTCACGAGGATGCCTGGATACATTTTTGGTTTAATGAGCCAAATAGCTCAGTTTTCTAAAGATAGGTCAACTGAAAGATGAGTTCAATACACTCTTTCCAGCCAATTAAATATTTTTGAAAATAGCTCTTTAGCTAGGCAGTTAAACCTAAATTTTCAGAGAGATAGTGGGTAGGCTTAAAAGTAGATTAATAAAGGAAATAAACCATTAATTATAATTAAAGACTTTATTGATTGAAACTTGACTATATTGTTAACTAACTTAATTTAATTCTAGATTTTATCTTGGCTTGAGCAGAATGTTTTTTCAAATTGTTCAGACTGCCTAGTCATCAGGCTAATTTGTGGACAGCTTTTTTCTTTCTTTCTTTTTCTTTTTTTTATATTTTATTTATTTATTTGTCAGAAAGAGAGAGAGCACAAGCAAGGGGAGTGGTGGGCAGAGGGACAAGTATGCTCCCCACTGAGCAAGGAGCCAGATGTGGGACTTGATCCTAGGACCCCACGATCACAACCAAGCCAAAGGCAGACGCCTACCTGACAGAGCCACCCAGGCATCCCTAGACTGCTTTTTTCCACCTGGCATGCATCATCCACATTCAATCATAAATGTTTATTTGTATAATTCTTTTTTTCTTAATACCAGATCTCGAATTAATAGCAAAAATCATAATGATAGTTTATACTTATAAAATGCCTTATAGTGTACAAGGCACTTTATGTAACAGAAGCTTTCTTAAACCACTTTCATATATAAATTTACTAGGTGAAGAAAACTTCATTTATTTCTGGGTACACTGAAGACCAGGAACTTGTCAGCCCCTTGTCAACAATCTGTGCCCCACAGATTGTTGTCACCTTTGTGCCCCACACTGAAGCACTTTGTACCAAGTTCTGTTTGTCCTCAAAACTGTTTAAGTGAGGAGTACTTGTTACTGTAATTGTGTGTATATTAGTATATACGCCAGTGACATAGGAGTGCAAAAAAGAGAATTGTATCTATAACATCTAAATCAGTATTTCAGAAGGACCAAAAAAGACAAATCACACCAAAAATCAACTTGAAATTGGTTGTGGGACAGACATCATAAAAAATATTGAGACAAATGTGGAAGAATTCTAACCAGGTTGCTTTCCAAATGTTCTAAATTATTACTTTAACTTTAAAGACACACAGTTGAGGGGTGCCTAAGTGGCTCAGTTGGTTGAGCATCTGACTCTTGATTTTGACTCAGGTCATGATCTCGGGATTGTGGGATCAGGCCCCCTGTATTGGGCTCTGTGCTCAGCGCCCCTGCTTGGGCTTCTCTCTGTCCTTCTCCCTCTCCACTGCCCCTCCCCCTGCTCATGCTCTCTCTCTCTTTCTCTCTCTCAAATAAATAAATAAATAAATAAATAAATAAATAAATAAATAAATATTAAAAATATATATAAGGACGCACACTAGAAATCATAGAAAATAGGAGGAGCCTTACAGATGTGATTAAATCAAAGATCTTGAGATGGAGAGATTATCATGGTTTATCCTGTTGGATCCAATGTAATCCCAAGTGAAAGAAAGGTAGTAGAGTCACAGTGAGAGGAGGAGATGTAATGAGACAAACAGAAGCTGGAGGGGTAATTACTGGCTTTGAAGATGGGAGGGAACCATGAGCCAAGGAATGTGGGGGAAGTCTAGAAGCTGGGGAAGGCAAGGAACAGATTCTTCCTGGAGCTTCCACAGGAGGCCGCTCTGAAGCTCTACAGCCCTTTCAGACACCTTGCTTTAGCCCAGTGAAATCCATTTTGGACTTCTGGCCTCCAGAATTATAGTATAATAATTTTGTATCATTTTAAGCCACTGTGCATTCACAATTTTTTGAAGTTTGTTTATCTATATGGAGAATAAGTGTACATTCATCCTTAAAATTAAAATAAAATTATTGTGATTATTGTGGTACATATGGATTTTTTTTTACCAATTTCCAACTTACCTAACTTTTAATTAATTGACCAGCCACAGGCTCCAATTTTTTGGAAGAGAGAACTATTATTCTATGTAGAATCTATCTACAAGAGATTTGTGAAGTCCATATCACAATTGCATTCAAAGTTCTTGTTTTGTCTCTGTCTCTGGCTTTATGATTGAGGTGGAGGAAGTCAATTCATTTCCTTCTTATTTTCATTTATGAAAACTGGGGGCTTGGACTTTTATGCTCTAACAGTGTATGATTTAAAAATTTTCATCAAATGGTCTCACTTATCTTCTCTCACCTGTTTAATTTGTAGCTGAAACCCTTGGGTTTATCTGTGCTTTAGCTCTGATTTAACTTGAAATTAAAGTCCGTGTGCTTCACAGCTGCTGGCTGCCCTTAAGCAGGGACTTACGATTGAAATGTTTGAAGAACACTGGAGTCAAGAGACCAGGATTTCAGATCTGATTGACACTAACTAGCTGGGTGTCCTTTGACAAATCTTTTAATCTCTCTGGGCCTTAGTTTTCTCATTTATAAATTATGAAGTTGGAGTCAATAATTTTTAAAGTCCTTTTTAGCTTTACAATTCTATGACTCCCTAATTTTAATTCTAGGAAAATTCAGCTCTAAGGAATGCTGAATTTCTCTTCAAGGTAGGAAGAAAGATATTGTGGGTTGTAGGATATCTATGCATGTTCCTGCATATTCCTATGAATATCTTTTCCAAGAAGTTGAAAACGTCTGTGTAAGTCCTATAATTTACCTAATCTCTCCCCTTATACAAACTTATAACCTACATTTAGACACAAATGCCTTTTCATTGGGATGACCTTGTCTCAGCCATGGATCTAGCCCATTCTGCAAGACATAGCAAGTTGTCACTCTGTTACGGACATTGACCTGAGTACTAGAAAAGCTCCAGCATCTCACACAGGGGAATCAGACTTGAAGATAGATCAGTTATAGTATCATCTCGTAAGTGCTGTGATGGGGTAGAACAAAATGCAGAATGTGGGCCAGGGAAGGAGTGGTTCACCTTGGCTGTAGTAGTGACAAAAGCTTTTGAATACTTTTGAGCAAAGGCTTTTAGATCCATGAGATGCATCCTAAACCTTCTAAAAAGCAAGTTTGGGGGTTGGGGTGTTATTTCAGGCACAGAAAATGCCCTGTTCCAAATGCAGGGGTGTGAAAGGCACGGCATATTTGGAACAAGGTGAAATTTTCATCATGTTTGAATACAGAGCAAGTGTGATGAAGGACTGGGCAAGTTCATGGAAGATAAGACAGAAAAAGTGCAAGCCATTTTATACCAAGCTATAGGCAACAAGGAATCACAGGTGTCTTCATGCGGAAATGACATGATCCAATGTTATTTTTAAAGGGTTAATTCTAGCAGGTACTGGGAATGTGTAGACTGAGTGTGGACGGGTTTGTAGAAGGAAAGGGGAAGAGAAGCTTCAAGAGCTAGTGAACACTGAATTAGAACAATGGCATCTGGCAACCAATTTCAGAAAAAGAAACCATTGGCTTTTACAAATGGGTATTCTTTCTCAAAGCACTGCCCTCCACCCCAGTAGGTGCTTGCAGGTCACAGACCACTTCTTGGTTTATTCTCCAGAGCGTTCATGAAGGATATTTTACAATACAGAGCTTTTGACCATCAACACAACACAAAAATGTTGTATTTAAAAAACACATGTAAACAGAATTTACAAGGATCAATGGATTATAAAGTGGTTTCTTATCCCCTCTCAAGGCTATGAATACATTGTGAAATCTAGGGCAGTTAAATACTGTATTTAAATTCGGATGTGATATTTACATATGTTACTTATTCTTTTTATAAAGATCTGCCCTAGTGAAATTTAATCAGCCTTTGCAAGTTTATATACTGTGTCTGTTGGAAGAATAGTTTAAATTAAATTGTTTTAACCTGACTAAATTATCCGACCAACTTTACCAGCAGAAGCGTGTATTAGAACAAGGTTTCACTACAAGTGACAGAAAATTCAAGTAACAATGTCTAAAAAAGACAGAATTTTGTCTCATGAATAAATAAATATGATATGTAGAACAGAGCTGGGAGTATTAGAAACTGAGGCTCTTTCTATCTTATTGCTTTGCCATCCTTAGTCCATGATGTCCACTACATGATTCAAGATGGCTGCCAGAGCTCCAAGCATCATTTTTCCCTTTGCCAGTAGAAAAGAGGAAAGAATGTAAACAGTTGTACCGATTTAAGGACTTCTCAGATTTCATGCATAATATTCCTGCTTATATAAAATCAGACAGAATATATTTACATGGCAGCAAGGTAGCTGAAAAATATAATCATTATTCCAGACCACATTATTTTGACTAATAACTGGAGAGTGCATAACTAAGGAAAATGAGTCTATAACTAAGGAAGACTAATAATTGGAGAACCTATAACTAAGGAAGATGAGTCTATAAATAAGTACAAAGTACATATTTGTGTTAAATTCGGCTTGCATTATAAGTAATCTGCTCATCTTTATCCCAGAAGAAATGTGTAAAAACCAAAATTGTGTAATGTGAAAGGGAAACTAAGAAAGAAAAATCTCACTGACATCAGGGTTCACATTCTATTAATGTCTATTTATTGAAGGTATATATGGGCTAGAAGTTGGTGGTTTATAGGTGGAAGAGACGTAATTCTTGCCCTCGTAGAGCACACAAACATATTACATCAAATTTTGGTCCCAGAATGACAACATGGTAACCCCTCCCATTATGAAGAAATGTTGGAACCTCAAGTCAATAGGAGAACAGTAACATTTCTGCATGGTTCTTACAAAGCCATGTCCTTAAGAAAAAAAAAGACAAACCTATGAGGAAACTATAGAAAAGCCAAGCCTGGAAGCTAAAACCTGAAAACACGACCGATGCTAATACAGGGCCATGCCTTCTAGGAAACCTAAGTAAAAGTGTGTTGGTTATGAATGATGAGTGTTCAACACTAGCTACATAAGGAAGTTACTCATGGAGCTGGAGGGGAGCCTGCTATTATTTTTTTGAAAAAGAGAAGAAAAGAGGATTAAACAAGAAATGCAGAAATATATCTTGCTTCCTGTATTCCTGAAGAGTCCTGTATAATTGGGCTCTATTTTAAAAACCTAAGGATAGCTGCATAGTATTCCATTGTATATATAAAGATAATTATCATATGATCTCTCTGATATGAGGAACTTGAGGGGCAGGGTGGGGGGTCGTGGGTGGTAGGGAGGGAAAAATAATGAAACGAGATGGGATGGGGAAGGACACAAACCATACGAGACTCCTAATCTCACAAAACAAACTGAGGGTTACTGGGGGGTGGGAGGGTAGGGATAAGGTGGATGGGTTATGGACATTGGGGAGGGTTTGTGCTTTGGTGAATGCTGTGAAAGATGTAAGCCTGATGATTCACAGACCTGTACCCCTTGGGCAAAGAATAAAAAAACAAAAACAAAAACAAAAAAACCTAAGGATATTTGTTGTCAAGAATCTCCTAGTAAATATTATAGCATATTGCTAGGAGAGCAAAAGCTCTCCAGACATACCTGTCTTCACTTAAAAACAAAACTGATTTGATTTTCCCATTCATGATTAAATTAACTGAAAGTGGGGCCTTCCCATTTTGCAATGTAATGGGGGAGTTGATTTTTTTTTTTTTTTTTTTACAAAGTCAGGGTTTACATCACCAGTAAAGAATAAAAGGAGATAGAATCACTGATACTCCTACTCATTTGGCAGTTTTAGCCATTTTCTTGTAGTGACCGTATTTTTTCTTCCCTCTAATCAGCCTAATCTCTTTTACTAACTTTTATTCACTCTCACCTTCCCCCCTTCACTCCACCCATTGCCGGTGTCCCTTTACCTGTGGCATTTTGCACTGGAGGAGAGCTGCTAATGGTTGACAACGAAAGGACCGCTAATCGCACCAATTAAGAGGTGTGAATGTCACCCGCTACCTACCAGCTTTGTTACTGAACATGCTAATTACTAATTGTACAGGTGCAGACTTTTAAGTTTACAAGGTTAACACTGATGCACAGCTTTGTTTTGCCTGTTTGTTTAAATATTGAAAAATCATGGGTAAAGGTCTGGTCTATGTTGAAGAATGAACAGATGTCATTGCTGTACTTTCTCAGACAGAAAATCTTTAGACTGACTTAAAGCAATAAAAGTGACCTTCTAAGAAGTGATTCTCTGTGGTCAATCTATCAAAGAGCAGGAGTTTTTGATTGTCTTGCTCTCATGGAAGAGCAGCGAACTTGCCTTCAAGCCACAGGACAATGAAACTCTACTGGAAGGTCAGTTGAAAACACTATACTAGAAGCATGTAGAGTTCATTAAGAGGAAATCCTGTACAAGGGTTTTTGGTAAGCCCAAGTCACTATATATTAATCTTTCTGAAAGCTTTACTCATTCGTTGAGTCAGTGTTATAGATATGTCTTATAGACTTCTTTTTGAAAAAAGTTTTGACTAATGAAACATCTGGATAAGGGAATCTGTTTCAGAATCACATACCATCAATTTGATAGGAACCAAGAGATCACCCTGACTAGTCTCTAATTAAGGAAAGTAACAGAAATTCATTTTATGGAGACGACAACTGAGGCCCTAGATGTTACATGACTGCCCACGTCCATTAAATCAAGATTAACCTCAGTTTGCAAAGTGAGATAGATTTTTGGGAAGAGCTAACCTTCAATTGTTCTCTAGCAGAATGAGTAATTCCTGAGGAGCTGGTAATTTTTAGCTTGTCCTCAAGCCTACTGAAATATCTTTGCTCTTTCCATGCATCTGTAAGAGCAACTGTTGTTTTCAGTCATTGAACGGGAAAGTGTGCGGTAAGGGCCTCTTCTATTTTTGTGGTAGACTCCACAACAAATAAAGAACGTCTCTCTGGCTCCTTGGAACCCAAACTGCAAGGTTTTGAGAACTGCTATGCAATGGCAAAACTCATTGCTTGATTTGGGACCAGTGCCCAGACCACATTTAAGGGAGTTGACCCAGGTCCTGGGTGACCAGTGATCCCTTTTGTCTTGGTCATGATGTGCCTCACTAGTTAACTGCCTTACCACAAGGGGTAAAGTGGAGATATGAGTAGCAGAATGCCTAGGAGTATGGGCTGCCCTTCTCTGTGAAAACAAGGGATAAATCTAACCTTTTAACCACGATTAAACAAACAAATACCAAATTTTTAGCATGTGCCTGGCTCATTGTAAGGGCTCAAAAAACGGTAGTCATTATTTTTAGCAGTTTACTAGCCTCTGGGGACATTTGAATCTTATATTTAATAACCACAAATAACTAACATTTGCATTGGACTTTAACCTTTTCTTTTCATAGAGCCGAGACTCTTTTTTCCCCTTCATTTTGCATTTAAAATTCATTTTTAGGTTCTGGTTGTTTTGCAAAGGCATGAAATGTTTAGTATTGGAAACTGTAAAAATATATGTCTTAGAATAAAAAAACTTATAATAAAAAAATTATATGTCTATAATTCTACCTCTCAGAGAAAACTATTATTAACACTTGGGTATGTAACTTTAAGCACTATATTCTATACATGCATAAACCTTTAAAAATTTAAAGTGGGAATTGATTATCCAAGTTGGTTGGATTTTCATTTTATAGTTGTATTTAAAACAGTTTTCTTTAAAATATGTATTTATTTTCATCACAGTCTTTGTTACCTGAATCATATTTCTTGTGTGGGTTTTCCATAATTTGACAAAATTTCTATTTTTGCATATATTGGTTGTTTCTAATTTTTCATAACTGTAAGATGCTATGATGAGTAGCATCCTTGTGGCTATGTTTCTTTAGATAAGTTCTTAGAAGTACGATTTTTGGGTTAACATATAGATATTAGTATCTATTGCTGCATAACGAATTATCTCAAACTTAGCTTAAAACAACACACTTTTATGATTGCAATTGCTGTGGGTCAAGAGTCTGGATGCCACTTATCTGATCCCTCATTAAGGCACCAATCAAGGTGTCAGTCATCAATGGGGGTTGTGGTCTCACTTGAGGCCATACTGGGAGGCATCCACTTGCAAACTCACTCAGGTTATTAGAAGAATCCATTTCCTTGCAGCTGTAGGACCAAAAGCCCTTGTTTACTATAGCACAGAGGGTGCCTTCAACTCCCAGAGATAGGTGAAAGTTCACTGCCTTGTGGCCTCCTAACAGAGGCTGCCCCCAACATGGTAGTTTGCTTCTTCAAGCCAACAAGAGAAACATACTCCAGCAAGACAAGTGTTAAAATCTTATATAACATAATCATGTAATCATGTGCGTCCTCTTTTTTTTTTTCTTTCTTTATTCATTCTATTGGCTGGCATAAGTTACAGATCCCATGATACTGCAGGGGAGGGCATAACATAAGGGCATGAACAACCAGAAGCAGGGTCATGGGGCCATCCTAACTATCTGTCCACTATAATACATGTTTAAAACTTTTGATGAATATAACCAAACTGCAAATATATCTCTATTAGCACAGAATTAGTGTGACCTTTTTCCTATAACATTGACCAATTTGAAAAAATAAATTACCAATCTGATAGAGAACGATATATTTTTATTTGAATATATTTGTTTATAATTGAAAATAAGTGTATATTCCCATGTTCCTTGGTTATGTGTACATTTCTCTTTTGAGAATTGCCTTTCATGTCCCCTGGGTAGGGTATTAACATTTTTTTATTGTTACACTTGTTGCAAGCATTTTTCTCCCATATGTCTGTTGATCTGTGTGTGTGTGTGTGTGTGTGTGTGTGTGTGTGTGTGTGTGTGTGTTTTGGAGGAAATATTTAGGAATATGACTTATTTTATCTTATTATAGTCAAATCAGACATTCTTTACCTTATTGGTATTCTCATTACCACCATCAAGAGTGTTTTCCTGCAGCAGGATTACATAAGTATCCTAAAAATATTTTTTAAAAACATTTAATAAGGTAATCTCATGATTATTTTTCATTTACATTTAATTTATCTGATATTGATTTGTTATATAACATGAAATAGTTGTATTATTATTGTTATTTACCACAAACAGTTGGTAAATTTCTAGAAGCTCATTAAGACTAAAAATCCTGAAGGACCTTAAGCTTAAAGAATTTTTAGCATCCTGAGGGGCACCGAGCACAGATACTTATTTAGAAAATGGGAGCTAAAATAACTCCTTGTGGTAGCTGTCTGCTATACATACTTTAAGGTCCCTCTGGTACGCCATGAGTTTACTTTTTGTTTGTGAATGTAGCAGGGAGATGCTGCAATAAATCCCAGGGTAAACACTGTGAGGTCAACGTAACAAAGTATGGAAGAACTTCCACTGGCCCCTCCCTTCCTAGTGTGGCAGAATCTGCTAACTGTTCTGCAAAGCAAACTCTCCCCTTCTTCCTCTTAATAATAAAACCTCTTGAGTTGTAACAGGACTCATGAACATCCATTTATATTCCATGTTTCCCAATTTGCTTTGTGGGCAATCATGGCCATATGATGAAGATTAGGCCAAATGGGATGTGAGTGAAAGGGATGTATACAGTTTCCTGGTCCCACACTTAAAGAGACTTTTCTTGACTCTCTTTTTGTTTTCTTTTGTGTTGGAACATATATGTGCAAGACATTCAGCTTTGTCCATAAAGGCAAAGGCAACCGTGTAGGGCTGTGGTTCCCAATGTGTGGTCTCCAAAACGTCAGCATCGATATCTCAGAAGAACTTGTTAGAAATGCAGAGTCTTGGATCCCACCCTGACCAATGAATCAGAAACTTTGGAGTGGGCTCAGAAAACCCTCCAGGTGATTCTGATGCCTTAAAGGAGGGACTGACAAACTATGGCCATGGGCCAAAATCACTGGGCGGCCTGATTTTGTACAGCTGGTGAGCTAAGAATGGTTTCCATGTTTTTAAAAGAGTTGCCACAACAACAACAACAACAACAACAACAACAACAAATAAAAACAAAGAGTATTTAATTCACTCTCCCTGTGGGCTGCAAAGATGAAGATATTCGTTATATGGTCCTTTACAGAAAAACTTTACCAACCTCTGCATTGAAGTTTGAGAACTCTTGCCACAGGGACTGCTAAATCAATGAGACAGAAGGAACTTGGATTCAAGTAATTTTGTGGAACACACTTTGTCAATTTGGCCAGCTCATCTCAGGACTGCTCAGCAGAGGCAAAATAAGCTCTGGCATATGTAAGCCATATGTAAGTGAGGTCTCATTGCTATAGCGACTGAGCTCATACCCTAGCTGATGGAATAGGTTAGAAGAAGCTGCTAGGGAATTCGATGAACTCCCTTTCCACACCTCACTGTTAGCCTGTGGTCTGTTTTCGCTTTCAGTGTCCCACATCATACATTTCCTGGTGGCTCTCTTTAAAGATTCAGATGTTGGGTTCATCTAGCAATCTTCCACATAACTTGAGTCCCAGAGGCTTCAGAAAAATTCAAGGTCAAGTTCTATTCTACCTGGCTGATGACACGAATGTTTTCTACTGAAATCACTTCTTCAGAATAATCAGTAACCTCATAATCGGCAATCGTGTACTTACATATCCTTATTCCGATGTATTGGTTTAGAATGCTTAGTGTGTCTGCACTGACCAAACCATCGTGAGTCCTTCTCTGGCTGATGCAAACAGAGTCACCCTTTTTGGAAAAAATACATGGAGTGGCATTAGCTCTTAATAGATAGGACTTAATGGTGATATCTGCAGCTGTCGGCTGTGGGATTTCTTTTTAAGAGGACAGTTATGATTGAGGCCAGACACCTAAGACTACTGCAATTCGGGAAGTAACTAAAAAGGCTTAAATGACCTTGTAAGGAGAGGGGTCTGTATTCCCAGCTGTGCTGCCAAGGCGGGCTAAAGCGTCCTGTCTAGATCAGGAGATGGTACAACAGAACCTCTGCCTCAGGAGGCATAGCAGAGGGGAAGGAAGGGAAAGAGCGCGTTGAGCTACAAAGTTCAGTGGGCAAAGACAGCTCTTCTCTGTCTCTCTGGAAATGTATAAGCCAACCAGCAAGCCAGGTGGTAAAGCCTGATTTCGGGCGGGAGCAGTGGGTCCCAAGGTAAGGCGCGGCGCACGGAAAAGAGCTCAGGCTCAGGGCCCTCGGTCTCGGGGTGTGTGTGGGCAGAAGAGGGCTGGGTTTGCAGGGAGAGGCAATGGCTTCGCAGCACTTCATCAGCGCAGTTGTGACCACAGGCTCTCTCGTGTCATTTTGTGTGCAGTAATGAAGCCTGACGAGAGGTCTCCTGCTTGCCGATAGCCGGCTGTTGTCCTAAAAATGCAAACCATCGCCTCAGGCCATGGAATCGGGAACAGGCAGAGGACAGAGGCTCCGGCTGGGCGCCCCACTGCTAGCTCTCCCTTCAGCTTTCCCGACTTGGACAGAGAAAGCGGGTCTTTACCCTTGTACATAAGGACACAGAAGAAAGGGATTTTTTTAAGGTGTCCCAGAGGCCGATGGTTTGAATACTGACTTTTGGCTGAGCAGATATTAAAGATGGGGGAGGGGGGATGCCTACGACCGATCCTCACGTCCCCGTGTGTTTTCTCATGCAAAATAAGCCTTTTGAACTTGAAAGCTGCATTTTTGCCTCGTTTCCCTGTGCGCCCCGCACCGTCCCCCCGCCCCTCCTCCACCTCTATCCCCTTTGTCTTCTCCGGAGTGGGCAAGTCAGTTGGAGCCCCCCGCCCCCAGCAAGTCTTTTAACGATGGCTCATTAATAATCGATGGGCCTGGCGGACGCGGGGGTTCAGGGCTCCAGGGCGAGCCAGCCGCAGACCCCGCGCCCACGACGGAAACCCCGGCCTGGAGGAAGCCCCTGGGCGCAAGGCCGGCGCGGCAGGGCGCTGCTCTGGGGGCGGCGCGGGGCCCCGCACGCCCACCGAAAGCAAGGCCGGGTCCCGAGCTGCCTGCCTGGGTCCGGGTTTAGCTATGCAAACCGAGTCGTCCCTTTCTGCGGGGTTTGTTTGTTGTCTGTTTTTGTTTTGAAATGCTGCCGTCCCGTTCCCCCAGCAGCCTGCTGGTCCTAAGGCTGCAAAGACTTCCTTGACTTGGGGAAAGGCAAGTTCTGAGTCCTAACTTGTCCCCCCATTGGCTCTGAGGGTCTTTGTTGCCCACTGCTCACATTTCAGAAACCCTCCTCCTTCCTCTTGTCAGTCTCCTTGGAAGCAAAGCCCGAAGTTGGAAGAAAAGAAAAAAAAAATGCATGCTGTTTCCTTGTGTTTTTAGGCATCTATTATTTCTATGGAATTCTTGACAGACAACAAAAGATTTAAAAAAAAAACTGTCGATTTTTGCTGTCAAGGAAACAAGCTGTTCTCCCCATTTAAGGCTCCCTTGGTAAACCTGGGGGAAACTTTATTAAGAATTGATGAATATAGTCAGTCTCTCACAGAAGTCACCTGGAGTGGTTTCTAGAGTTAAAATAGGCCACAGAAGAGCTTGAACCCAGGATAGTAAATCCCGGCTCCACTGAATGACCTTGGTGTTCTGACGGGCTTTCCCACTGAGGAGGCCACTGGGATGCTCCGCAATAAGGACAAGAGCACCCGCACCTCACACCTGTGTGGCGCTTTCTGGTTGGAGAGCCTTCAGATGAAATACGAAAAGTGCTCCCCCATAATCCAGCAGTGGGTGCAATCAGGTGGGGAGCACATGGAAGTTATAGGCAGACCACCCTCCTGCTGCCAGGGGAGGGTTGCAAGTACTGATAGCAGGTAACCCCCTCTCTGTGCTTTTGTCATCCTTTTTGCACATGTTTCTCCGTCTGCACTATTTACTTATTTGTTCATTATTTTCCTCAAAATTCTGCCTGCCAGGAAATGGGCAGGTAGTCCAGGTCATTCTCCATCTGTGTTTATATCCCTATTGACTCTACATTTTCTTGGTGAAGAGCCAATCTATCCCACGAACCACTCTGATTTCAGTACAACTTAATCAACTTGAATTGTGACTACATTGGTAGCACTCCGTGGTTTGCATAGTGCTTTTAAGTTGGTTCTCTTCATAGGCCTTGACAAAGGTAATTTGTATATCTGGACCCACAAAATGAAGGCCACCCCAATAGCCCGGCCCATGTCATGAATCTAAATCCCAGTTGGCCTACACTTAGGGGAGACATTTCAATGTCAGGAAACCTACCAGCCACCAATGGCAGTCCTCCAACTCAGCTCTAGCTAGCTTAACTTACCCTAGAAAATAGGCCCTGCTAACCCAATAAGGAAATCCCTGGCCTCCTCCTCAGTCATGCCTTGCATCCATGTTGCTGCTTCTAACACTCAGTGAAACTTGCTCTTGCCCGAAATCCTTCAAGAAGAGTGCCCCACTGCTTGAGAGGCAATGCACCAATCTGTGGTGCATTGTGTCCCCCTGAATCAAGGGTATCAGGTATCAATGACTTTTGTCATTTGACAACCGTCACAGCAATCCTGTGAAGTAGGGATTTCCCACCTCATTCTCAGGTAAGGCAGCTCAAGCAAGTTCAGACTTTGTTCTTGGCCCTTTGTCATGCTGTTAGCCCACAGTACCCAGGCACCTGCTTGGCAACTAGGGTATATTTGCAAATGCACAAAGCTTATCTTCCATTTCTGGGAAGCCTGTAAACCTGTGATATGTATGCAAAAATTCATAATTCAAGATAGAATGTATTCCTCTGAAAAGAATATGAGCAAAGTACTATATCATCTCTGAGTAGGGAGTCTTTTTTTTTTATATACTATTTATTTATTTGAAAGAGAAAGTGAGACCAAGAGCTTGATGCCAAGCAGGCAGACAGAGGGGCAGAGGGGGTGGGAGAAGCAGACTCCCCGCTGAGCAGGAAGCCCAACATGGGGCTGGATCCCAGGACTCTGGGGTCATGACCTGAGCCAAAGGAAGATGTTTAACCAACTGAGCCACCCTGGTGCCCCAGGAGAAGGAACATGTAGAATGATTGGTTAAAGTAATGGTCCTTGGTACCACAGGGACCTGGACTGAATTGGCTTCACTATTTGCTGGCTGTTGACATGGACAGATTATTTAACCTCTGTAAATTTTAGATTCCTCATCTGTAAAACTAGGTTTGTTATACTTACTGTATTTCCATGGGGATTAAATGAGGTAATCTATGCAACTCCCTGGATCGAGCACAGAGCGAAGACTCAATAGATGGTGGCAATTATTGGAATACTCTGTACGCTTGCGATTTTGACAGCTCAAGATGGGGCAGATGATGACATTTCTTTCTTTTCTTTTCTTTTCTTTTTTTCCTAAGTGTGATGGAAGGAATTTTAAGAAGGGGTGAGCAGGTTGTATTTACATTTTATATAAATCACTTTCTGACATTTTCTGCTTCATAGTCCTAAAATTGCACTGTGTGGTACAAGTCCCTCAAAAAGAAGGTAATTACCAAGATAGTTTACCATTTGACCAGTGCTTTACAAAGCACTCTCAGCCCTTCTCTATGACAGTTTAGATAGAGAATGTTTTTTCCTACTCATAGAGGAGAAAATAGGAGGCCCAGAGGTAAAATAATTTGTTTTTGGTCACATCTAGCCAGACCAGATTCCTTCCTTTTTCTGATTCTTGCTCAAGACTTCTTTCCTTGAAAAAAAAAAAAAGACTTCTTTCCTTGAGACCATTCTATGTCTATGCCTCTTACTTTTGCCTGGCACTTAACAGTCTACTAGGCATCACTTATGAGCACATTATACCTTTTAAGTCAATTCACCTGTATTGCATGTCTTTGAAGTAGGTACTTTCATTATCCTACTGATAAAGGAATTGAGGAGAGAGAAGGTAAGTAACTTGCCCAAGGTTTCACAGCATATGCTGGAGATCTGCTTAGTACTATTCCCATGAAATTGTGCATCTCCTGGTTGTATGCTCTGTGACCTCCAGTTTCTCTTCTGCGATGCTTTCTACCTTATTCCAATAAGCATAAGAATCAGCCTGAGGTGAACAGGTCATCAGTAGGTGGTTGCAACCCCAGGCAGCTCACCTCAGCCAAGAGACATGGGCAGTGAGTATCTGGGTTGCCCTGTTACCCGCATTCCAGGCTCCCTTTGACCAGGAGAGATGTGGCTTGGTTGAGAGGCCATGCAAGTAAAGGTACTGGGGCAGCGAGGGTGGGAAGAACATGGGATTTGAAATAAACAGACTGGGATGAAGACCAGTACAGCCATGGGCACTTGCTCTTCTGGAACCCTAAACAGATCATTGACATTTTGAGAGGGGTCATAATTGTTATGTCTGAAAAATTACTGGCAGTAACATGAGCGCTGTTTCCACCTGCCTCACACATTGTTCTCAGGATAAAATAAAGCAGTGCATGAATATGCAATGTGAAGACTCTAAAGTGTATATAAATATGAAGCAAACTATTTTTAATATCAAACTGTTTTTAATATCAAATAAAATCCTGATTTGTCTCCTTGTCTGGAGTGGCTAGTAGAAATAATTTGTTTCTATAATTGAAACCAGATTAGGTCTCTGGACACCAACTTTCTTTTAACCCACCTTGATTTTTTTATCCATTGAGTTATTCTCACTTCCACCTAAGTAGACTTTTAATGATTGCCTCGTAGTCCTTGTCTTAGGAGGGAATCTGATTCCACGGGTCTCACCAGCTTAACACCTTTGTCCAAAGAACAAAGAGGAGACACTCCCTTGGTTTGTAGCTTTAACTGGTAACTGCAGTCAATGCGGCCCCATCACCAGGTTAGGAGAGAGGATGAGGTCGCATTGATTTTGTTATTCAAATGATATTAACTGTATTTCATCCAATTTCCTCTTTCCCTGCGGTGTTCATGAGAAAACCAAGACTCCTAGGAACCTGCTCAGTTCAAAGAGCTTAGTCTCCATAGATACATCACTTTACAAAGGAAGAAATCGGAACATCTGGTCAAATTGCAAAAGAGCCCCTTTCTCTGCTGCTGTTGCTGCCATCAACAGCAAACCCCGGGAGTTGAGAACCTGATGTCCTGACTATAGACAGGCTGCTCTGTCAAGATTGTCATGGGGTCACTGGTGGTTTCTCCTCATGAGGATCAGGGAAGAGAGGAGGAGAGCTTGCCTAAGGAGGCCAGAGCCTCCAGATTTAAAGGTCTATGTAAGCAGCAATCTCAGTTCTCATACCCACAGCCCTGCCCTGGGAGTGCAGTAGTTCCAGAGGGACCATCAGAAGGGAACTGAGCCTTGGCCACTTCGGGCCTCTTCTCCAGCCACCCTGACTCTAGAGTTTGGTCACCAGTTTTGGACTCTCCTTTCCTCCTCAGGGGTCCTTTTGTTTCTCCTGCAGGCAGCCTCTATTGGATTCACCTTAGTGTAGGGGTCATCAAACTACAGCCCATGGGGCCACATCCAGCCTGCTACTGTGTTTGTAAATAAAGTTTTATTGGAACACAACTGTGCTCATTTGTTTATGTAGTTTCCATGGCTGCTTTCACACAGCAGAGTGGAGGACCTGTGGTGACACCCCGTGGCCTACAGAGCCTAGAATATTCACAACTTGGCCCTTTGTGGGAAAAATATGTTCAGACACCTCTGACCATCCAAAATGCTAGAATGACATTGATTATCAAAGAAAAAAGCTCTTGGTCCTGTTTATTTTTCTCCTATGAGGTTCTGGAACCAAATAAATTGGATGGGTGTAAACAAATGAATGTGTGAGGGGTAGCACCAATCATCAAAGCAGCTACATGCCAGGTTCTTGTCAAACTACCCCCAACAATTCTTTCATACTCTTTCCCCAGAGCAATGATTTTTTCACCCCCAGAACAAAGAAGATGAGCTCTGAGTTGATTTGATAGCTCCACTTCCAGAAATAGAAATAGGTAGCAAGTTTTAAATAGAGCACAGTCTGACTCATCAGTATCCCAAACACACTCCCAGGGATAAGGAAGTGCTATCATAGGGAACAGCCAATGGCTTCTCAAAATAAGTAAGTGCTAGTACTCATAGTACTAGTAGTCATTTCAGGTGATTTTTGGACTGTCAAAAGATAAAGAGACAGGAAATCAATCTTTTTTTGAAAGATTTTTGTGAACAGTAATTTTTATACTGAAAACCATCCATGAGAAAAGCGCTCGAGTCATGTTGACCCAACTAATTAAAAATGAGAAGATTCACAATGTAGTTTGGCTTTTCCTCTCTCTCTCTCTCTCCAAGAGCCTTGTTGTACAACAGCCTGAGCTAAACATGCTGTGTCAATCTTATCTTTTACATTTCCTGGGTGTTTTCTTCTGAGATCATGCAACAACCCTGTCATTATTTTAAATATTTTTGCCTGTAAATTTCAGAATACTTGATCTGATTTTAATAGGACCCATGTGTGAAATCCTTTATTTTTTTTCATCTATCGTTCTGATTCTTTCTGCTCTTTAGTACAGCACAGCTTGGTAGCACTAGGTACGTCTTGTTGAAAGTATGTCCATAAATATGTCCCTTGCAGCATGGAACAGCTTGTTAAATTGGCAGTCCTCAGCAGTTTGCCTAGAAAAGTTTGCCTCACTTGCGATAGTCCAAATGTAGGGCAGAACACAGCGTAACTTTTTATCTAATTTTACCAATTGACATATTCTTCAAATTTTTAACTACCTCGTGTCTTTTCCTTGCAGTGCCAACACCTGACTCGAAAATGGCTAAGTGTTCTCACAATTGCCAAATGTGAATAGGGAAATTACCATTTATTACTGGAAATTAATTTGGGGGAAATTAAAGAAAATAATACTATAATTTAAAACAGGGTGCTGAGTCCACAGTAGGAAATGCATCCTGATAGACTGAGGCCACAGATTCCTATTCCTGAGGTAGGATCAGTGCTGTTCTTCATTACGGGAAGGGCGGGGCTTGCCAATTTTGATCTTTCAAGTTTTGTTGATACACTGCAGTGATATACGATACTTAATGATACCCCATTACTGATATTGGTATACGCTGCTATTTTATTTGTATACTCTGATTTTCATCTCTCTCTGGTAAGGATCCTATTAGAACTCGGAGTGACAAATAGAGAAGGACTTTCAATCCACACTTTTATGTCACGAGGATGAGCCTTCAATGCCCAGCCCTTTGCCCTCACTTCTGTGAGAAGAAGCCAGGTTCTCTCCCTCCCTCTGTCTCTAGACTATGGACCCGCAGCCCCGCTTGTTTTCAGGCCTCAGAACACCGGAAAAACCTCCCTTGTCAGCCTGTAATTACAATATTTAAAATTTGCCAAACCTATTCCTTGGGGGAAACAGCCCAAGACAAGACAAAACAAAACATGTATCTGAATATGGCATGGGTGAAGGGATCGGGGCTTAGGAGAGAGCACAGCACAATGGCTGCGTTCAGTGACCCTGTTTTGGTGGTCACACCCTCCAGATGTCTCTAAATGCTTTTGGGGAAGTGGCCTGAAGAGAAGGCATTTTCCATGCTTAGTCCCTCTCTATAGATTTTATCACTCAGTAGGAGATTTGCCTATTTATGAAGAACCTGTTAGCGAATATTATTTTAGGAGCAGTTCTTGAAGACACCCTTCGTAGAAATCCAAAGTAGACCTTTTAGAAATGACATTCACCTTCCCACCTTCTTCTTACACATGTTCTCCCAGCTCCAGGTGTGGAAGGACCACTGCATTTAGATCATTTTAGTTTTACTGAAATTTTATGAGACACATAACCACCTCTGATTTTCGGGGTAGAGGGGGAGCATTTGTGTTCCACACCTCTCTCAAGATTAAGGGACAGAATCTGAAGCTCTTTCTCAGTACTTCTCAAAAGTGGGGGTTTGGATCCCACCTGTCTCAGAATCATCTTGGGTTCATGTTACAGGTGCACATTACTGGGATTTGCTTATATTCACTGAATCAGAGCTGCGAAGGTACTACGTAGGTAATTCTGATACACACGAAAAACCTGACACCATCACATCCATTGCCTTGTACGTAGTTGGTGTTCGATACATTTTTTTTTTGTGAAATGAATAAAAATGTTCCCGGGAAATTTAAAAAACTATTCAAGTATAGTACTTAAAAAAATTAAATGTCCTTCAGGCTTTATGTTGATGTAACCATGTTAAAACTGTGACCACAGACATTCTAAACTGTGGAACTGTGGTTGATAATTGAAAGAGAAAATCTCTTGGCATCTTGAAGAATATTTTCTAATACTCTTGGAGGGGTCTGTAAAGCACATTTAAAATAGGTATCCTGGATCACTTTACTTTTTTTTTTAATTAGAAAAATTTAATTATTGCCAAAAGCTATTTGCTGAAATTGTATAAAAAATGTTTACAGATGCCTTAGGAAGAAAACAGCAGAATGTGGAACTAATTGTGTTGATTCAAGATAATTATGAAACACAAATGACCATTACTTACAACAAGTCCCCTGACAACTAGGGGTTGACTCCAGGGATCAGGCTCAAATGAAGGAAAAAAAAAATAGTAATAGAGTGGTGATATATTTATGCAGTAATAATCAAACTAGAAAATGTGCTCTATTCCCAAGTTAATAAAGGTCTTTAGTGACATTTCAGAATTTCAATTCCAGAAGCCATATTTTTACTAAGTAAAGTGTCCCCCACCCTCCTAATTTCAATGGAGTATCTTGTTTATAAAAATCTTGAATTTCTATCACATTGACTCTTGAGAATAAGAGGTGAATGAATTCCATTTCCCAACTTTCCCTTATGGTGGAAAGTGACATATTTGGGTATGAATTGTTTTCGTTTCTTTTCCATCTTAGATTGTCAGTGAGATTTCATGCCAGCATTGCAAGTAGAAGGCTAGAAGAGACCTTCTGGATCCTACAAGTTATCTTGGCACAAAAGACCTGAGCAACTCTAATGTAATTTAGATGATCATCAGGGTATTTGCAGGCTATCCCCAACCTATGTGGACCTCTTGTTCTATTGTGATTTGATCATGCTCTATTTAGATTAAAAGATAGAATTAAAAACATAGAAAAGGCCAGAAACTTCTAGTGGGAATCACCACCAATAAGAAATGTTAGGGGACCAAACATGGTTTTGAACAGTAGCATCTGGAAGAGAGAATATTGCACCTTTGTGGGAAAATAGTTAGGCTTCAATTTCACATTACTAAACTGAAAGAGAAGCTATAAATCAACATATAACTCCCCAGACCAACCCTGTCTAATAGAAATAGAAGTTGAGCCACAGATGTAAATTAAAACTTACTACTAGCTACTTTGAAAAACATGGAGAGAAACAGGTGAAAGTAATTTAAAAACATATTTTATTTAACCTATTATTTCCAGGATATCATTTAAACATTTAATGAATATAAAATGATTAACGAGATATTTGACATTCTTTTATCAGACTAGGTCTCCACATCTCAATTTGAATTAGCCATATTTCAAGTGTTCAATGGCCACATGTGGGTAGTGGCTGCCATATTGGACAATTTAGCCCTGGACTGTTAATTCTCCATCTGCATATGAGTTCTCTAAGAAGGACTCTTTCGGAGGATGAATTATTTCAAAGGCTGTAAAATATTGTCATTTCTATGTGATCTTGAGACTTGAAACTATGAGTATATGTGGGTGAATGGCTAGAAGGAGTGAGAGTGGAGAAGTCTGCTTTCCATTCATATATGTGAAGGCTACTCTTGGGTTTGCCCAGGCTGCCAAAGCTGAGCTTTTCCAGAACTATGACTTGTCTGGTTGCTCCATTTCCTAGGTTGGGCTGTCACATACTGAAGTTTGCAATGTGCTATCGCTCTGCTGGATGACTGAACTATTGGATGTTACTTTAAGATGTCTTTACTCTCTTCTAGTGGCTGTCTCACTCCAGCTTGCTATCTAGCATCTACTTATGTCTCCTCCGTCAAAGATGCTAAGCTAGTGGACTGGTCCCTTTCTAGGCTCTCATTGTTGGCTGGTAACTGACAGATGTCTCAAGGAGCCAGACGTGCTGCTCATGGTAAATATGTCTTATAGGCAGAGTGAAGGTTAAGCAACACCACAACTCAGTGTTTAGTCTTAATCTCAATCTGGAGTGTGCCACACAATATTTCCCTAAAAACTTACCAGTTTTCTTGGACCGTTTTAGTTTATTCTGGATTTCAAGTTTAAAAAGTTTTTAATTATATATCTTAGTTCATGACATCATATCATTAGGTTGCACAGGCTTCTCTCAATCAAACTGGATGATTCACTTGTATGTCATCTATCTCTCTATCAATCAATCTCATTTAATCCCCAGTTCTCGATTTCTCACTGCCATTCTTGTTCTTCTTATTAAAAGCAGTCATATTAATGTGTTTGATGATATCTTTTTGTTTTTGTATATTTTTATAAGATATTTGTTCATGCATTCTAGTTTATACAAATATTATTACATTAGACAGTTCATTCTGTTTTCTTTTTTTCATTATGGCCTATTTTTTCTAAGACCTGTCCATATAGCTGTGTAAACATACAGCTATTTGTTTCTAATTGCTGCAGAATACTTTATAATTGGCATCCACTATGTTTTACCTGTCCACCAGTGATGGACTCCATGGTTGCCTCCCACCACTATAAACAGCACTGTGATAAATATCATGGGAGATGCCCTCCACTGTATGAGAATATTTTTGAGAATGGTATCCAAAGAAGAGTACTGTTTGTCATAGGGAACATTTAATTTAACTAAGTACTACTACCAAGTTATTTCCAGAAGGTCTGCACCAGTCTTTGCTTAAGTCAGCAAGCACATGAAGGTTTTGATACATCCATATGCCAAACAACGGCATTATTCAGTTTTCCAACTTTAATCAATCTAATGAATTTCTTGTACTTTTTTATGCTATTTTGTCAAAGTGTATGGTAAAACATAAAATTGGGAATCAAAACTAGGTGATAAAATCCAGTTTTCTATTCCTTTTGAAAACATTTGACTACATGCTGGTTGCTAGGGGACTAGAGGCAATAAAGTCACTTCCAATGCTATGTTAAATAAAAGCAGGGAAAGTGGGCATCCTTGTTTTGTTCCTGATCTTAGAGGAAAAGTTTTAAGCTTTTCTTTCACAATTGAGTATGATATTAGCTGTGGGATTGCCATAAATGGGCTTTAATTATGTTGAGGTACATTCTCTTTATGTCCACTTTGTTGAGATTTATCAATCATGAAGAGATACTGAATTTTGTCAAATGTTTTTTCTGCATCTATTGAGATGATCATATGATTTTAATCTTTCCTTTTGTTAATGTGGTGTATCACACTGACTGATTTGCAAATGTTGAGACATCCTTGTATCCCTGAATTAAGTTCCACTTGATCATGGCATATAACCATTTTAATGCATTTTTGAATTCAATTTGCTGATATTTTGTTAAGGATTTTTGCATCTGCGTTCATCAGGGATATTGGCCTGTAATTTTTGTGGTATTTTTGTCTGGTTTTGATATCAGGGTAATGCTGGCCTTATAAAATGAGTTTGGAAGTGTTCCTTCCTCTTCAATTTTTTGGCAGATTTTGAAAAGGGTAGGTGTTAAGTCTTGAATGTTTGGTAGAATTCACTAGTCTGATACTGGACTTTTGCTTGTTGGGAGGCTTTTGATTACCAGTTCAATCTTCTTACTAGTAATCAGTCTATTCAAATTTTTTTTTTCTTCCTGACTCAGTGTTAGAAGATTGTGTTTTTGGGAATTTGTCCATTTCTTCTAGATTTGTTGGCATATAATTGTTTACTTATAATTCTTTGTATTTCTGTGCTATCAGTTGTAATTTCTCCTCTTTCATTTTGATTTTATTTATTTGAGCCCTCTGTCTTTTTCTTGGTGAGTCTATCTAAAGGTTTATCAATTTAGTTTATCTTTTCAAAGAACTAGCTTTTAGTTTCATTGGTCCTTTCTATTCCCCTTTTAGCCTTTTCATTTCCATTCTTATTTTTATCATTTCCTTCCTTCTAACTTTGGGCTTCTTTGATTCTTCTTTTTTTAGTTCCTTTAGGTGTAAATTTAGATTATTTTAGAATTCTCTTGTTTCTGGAGCTAGGCTTGTAATGCTATGAGCTTCCCTCTTAGAACCGCTTTTGCTGTATGACATACACATAGATTTTGGTATATCATATATCTATTTTCAATTGTTTCTAAATATTTTTAAATTTCTGCTTTGATTTCTTTGATGACCCAGTGACTGTGCAGTAGCATGTTATTTAATCCTCAGGTTTTTGTGTTTTTTCCAGTTTTCTTCTTTTCCTATTTAGGTCTGTTACTATTTGGTGCTCCTATGTTGGGTGCATATATGTTTATAAATATTGTATCTTCTTGCTATATTGACCCCTTTATCATTATGTAATGCCATTCTTTGTCTTTTATTATAGTCTTTGTTTAAAGTTTATTTTGTCTGATATAAGTATAGTTACATTAGTTTTCATTTTCTTTGCATGGAATATATTTTTCCATCTTTTCACTTTCAGCCTGTGTGTGTCTTTGGCTCTGAAGTTAGTCTCTTGTTGGCAGTTTATAGATGAGTCTGGTTTTTTAATGCGTTCAGCCATAGCCTTTGACTAGAGAATTTAGTCCATTTACATTTAAAGTAGTTAATGATAGGTATGTACTTATTGACATCTTAAAAATTGTTTTCTGGTTATTTTTGTCATTCCTTTCTGTTCTTTTCTTCTTTTTATTTCTTCCCTTGTGGTATGATGAGTTTCTCCAGTGTTATATTTAGATTTCTTTCTCATTTTGTTTTGTATATTTACTGTAAGTTTTTGATTTGTGGTTGCTGTGAGGTTCACATGTAACATCCTATGTATATAGCAGTCTATTTAGGTTGATAGCAACTGAAATTTGAATACATTCCAAGACACTGTATTTTTACTCCTCCCTCATATTTTGTTTTTGATGTCACATTTTACCTCTTAATCAACAGCCTGGTTTGTTCTTGATATGTTCCTGTTGCTGAGGGTGTGCCAAGACCTGTCAGTGTTCCAAGGGGAGGAATCCTATTTAGCACCTAGTTTCAGGCTGATGAGAAGCCAGACCCTTAGGCAGCAGCTTTTAAAATATGCAATTATATACAGTCCTGTGGGATCAAATTGTAAACCCTGTTGGCCTCCTGACCAGGAGATCTGGAGGTTACCTCGGGTGACAGTTGCAAAAATTGGAGCTCCAGATGTGTGTGTAAGCTCCCTTCTGGGAGGATTTGGCCAAGGGAGTGTGCCAAGATGGTGTCACTTTGTTCGTGTTCCCTAGGAGTGCCTCCATAGCTTCTAGATGTATACGAAAACTGAATTCTGCCTCCTAGGCTGAAGGTACAGGATAAATAAACAGGCCTTTTCACAGGAACATTAGGGTTGTTTCAGTCTGCTGTCTGTGCGGTGCCCTTGGGGTGGTGGCCTGCCAAGACTATCTTTCTGGTTGTTAAAATCTCTTGGAGCGCAGAAACTCCAGTTCCCTTCGGCACCTAGGCCAGGCAAACAATGGCATCTCCTGTGTGGTTTATGTGGACCTGCTGGCTTTAGTAGGGCCGTTGGAAAGTGTATTCAAGGGGCACACTCACCAGCTTCAGAAAAGGCAGTGGGAAAATACAGTCTTGACTGTCTGGCCTGAGAACTTCAGCAATGCTGCAGGAGAGTGCCCTGACTGTGGGTATACGCTTGCCTCAGAATGGAGCCTGAAGAATGCCAGGACTGCTCCTGTTTGCCAGACCCAGCCATGATGCAGGGTAAGTGTTGCAACTGCCCATGCTCACTGACTTTAGTAAGGGACTGGGAGAATGCTATGATCATTGGTGCTCACTTGCCCTAGGCCGGGGGCAGAGCATCACTACAACCACCTTCACTCTCGGGCCTTGGCAAGGCAGCAAGACAGTGTCATGACCACTCACCCTTTCCTGATTCAGTGAGGCTGGGGAGGGTGCTGTGCCTGAATATACCACCAGCACTAGTGGGATAGGTGGGGAACACACAAATGGCATCCACCAGTGCTTCCCTCTCTGGAGAACACTCCAACTCCCTGGAGTAGATTGCTCCAGACCCCAAAATAAGTCTCCTTTATGTACGGTTGAGGCATTTTTCAAGTCAGAGCTTTTTCACCAGATCTCAGGGCTAGTGAGACTGCCCACGCATTTTAATAAGCATTTTAATAAGAGAATCTCAGTTTCTTAAATCTGAGATCTTAGATCTTAGACCATTTTGGGTCTCTTGGACATCAGCTCCATTGGTTTTCTAAGCCAGGCATTTTCTGGGGGCTTATCTCCCTAGGGTTCTGGTGTCTGTTTTGGGGGAGCAACCCCTCATATCTCGGGGATAAGTGCCAGGCTTGTGAGATCTCTCTTTACTCTGTATGGAGGCAGAGGGTGGGTTTTTCCTGAGAGTTTGTCTCTACTATCCTACTCATCTCAATGTAGTTCTTTTATCCTTCGTCGTGGAGAAGCAGTTCAACTAGTTTTCAGAGGCAAATGATCAGTACGTAGCTGTAGATTTGATGAGTCTATGGGAGGAGGTGAGTTCAGAATCTTCTTGTTGCCATCTTCAATCCCACTTCCCATTCATCATTTTAAATAGCTTCCTTATGTCCATGCACTTACAAACTTCCAGTAAACATTTGTTGCGTGAATGAGTAGAGGAATAGCAAAAGAGAGGGCTATATTAACTTGCATGCCGTATAAAGACAAGAGTGTGTCTGTTATCCTGTGATATAAGTAACAATGATTATGAAAAGGTGAGAAGAAGATATAGACAGTAGGGGATCTGTAGAAAATGAAAGAAATACATATGGCACAATTTATATACATATTCTCTTAGATATTTGTTAATAATTAGGTTCATTATAAAATAATTTCAAAAATGATCTTACATAGTTGGTAAACACTGTTCTTTGGAGTTTTAAGAAAGCCCTTACTATTTGAACAAAAAGCACGAGGTCATTCTATAATTTGTTACCAGCATGGGATTCATCTTCATGCAGCCACTCCTCAACTGCACAATTCATTGACAGAGGTGGCTGAAAACTATTCTCAGTTTTCCAGTCCATTCTTTAATGCCTTACAAGAGACTTTGCAGAAAATTCTAAACCTCCTCTTCTGACTCTGAGTCCCTCTCAGTCCAGAAGCTGTGATAAGGTGTGTGGTCCTCAAGGCCTGAGCACTGGCCCTGCCCTTCAAAATCAGGTATTAGTTCATCTCCAGCTTAGGGTGCTGGGGGAAATTTCACAGTCAAAGTAGATTGTTTAAAACTAATAAGAGTCTAAATATTGATGGGGGTTACAAATAATGCAGCAAGTCAAATTTTAGAAGTCATTACCACTGAGTATGCAGGATAAGAGTTAGAGCTAAACACACGGGCCAGAGATGAGAGACATTTACCTACCTTAGTAAAAACAAAGGACCAAAACTACTAGATGGTGCCAGATGTTTGACATTATAGAAAGATGCTGAAGTTAGCAGCACTGAAAGCATTCCTCACAGAGACTGGCAGATTCTGGGGTGAGAGATACAGTTTGTTGAGGGTGTGGCTAGTTGTGCTGGGGCCAGAAGCTTCTCACCACTTGTCTTACCTCCATACCTTTGGGGCAAACCTAGATGCGCAGCACCTCCATTCAGGCAAAGATAGATAAAGTCAGGAGAAGGTTTCTCCACCTGCTTCCCTCCATTTTCTGGTTACTGAACACCCAGTTTCTCCAGGTTTTCCAATCTTCATTGGAAAAATTGACAAGTAGAGGCTACACCAGAGACCAAACAGGAAAGAGCAGAATGGGCTGATCTTGTCTCTGCCTCATTTCCCAGACTGCAGCGCTACACGGGCTGGGAGGGATTCTTCCCTTGCCTCATTTCCTTACATCATGAGGAATTAAGGGATAATACGGACTTTCTGCTTTTAAGGGTGAGCCAATACTTTAATTAGATCAGATCCCTTTGATTCTTGTTAAATTAGTAAATGAAAAAGTAGTTGAACGGCAAATTAATCACATGTAGCAGTCTTGCCCTTTGCCCTTCTAGCAGATATTAGTTAAGGTTTTTAGGGGCAGGGGATGATTTTCATAAACAACTGACCCAAAAAAATGTTTCAGGCAAATTCACAGCATGTTTTGGGCTATAGACATTATAAACTTCTGATTGGGATGATATGTCTATATTCCAGTTAAAAGTAGGCAGTCAATAGATTGCATTATGCACTGATGTGTGTAAGAGTATTACTGATAATGTATTACACTTACACATACAAACACATCAATGAATGGGGTGGGGGTGGGGATGGGGGTCCGGAAACCGTGTCATGTGCAATCTCTATGGCTTCTACAGAGAGATCTTAAGTAGCAAATTCTTGGTGTTGTTTTGTAAGGAAATGGAGAAGAGTGNAATAAATAAAATCTTTAAAAAAAAAAAAAAAGAAAGAAAAAGTAGGTGGTCAAATGCCCTAAACAAGTAAGCAAGACAATTGGTTTTAAAATAATTTTTTTTGGTTTACTTTTTATTTTCCTCAGACAGCAAAAGAATCACCACCATCCTCCTCTAACCACCTCACCACACTCTCTTACCTTATTGTTCTTATTTAAATTTGGTGTACAATGATAAAGCAGCATCAAGGCGCCTCAATTCATTTGACCTAAAACTCCCTGTTACTCTAAATGCAGTAACAGTTCCTAAAGTGTCATCCTCTGATTGGGATTTTAAAGGAAGGATGTTCCTTTTCCTTTTTTTTTTTTTATTTGTGTGATTCTGCAAAAATATTTAGCCATTTTCAGCTTCTGTGATAGTTTTCCAACTCCAGAATAAATATCTGTTTTTAAGCATTTCTGCTTCAGAATGAAATGAGAAGCGAAAGGCAGTAGCCATTAATTTATAATTAAACTGGTTGGGAAAAGGGAAGCACATGCTAGCAGATTGGTCCTCGGTGACTGATACGCTCCCTGCCACAGAGACACCGCTGGAGGATGATTTATTATTTTTCCTAATGTTTCTCATTCTCATTTCAGCCGAGAAGGTCACCCACAAAAGACAGAATCCAGAAAAGAGGCGACAGGGTTTGACTTTGGGTGGCTGCCTTTCTTGCCTTTCTTTCCCTGAAATTTTAGTATTTACAGCTTACTCGTCTTAAATTTGACACTCAGCAGACATAAACTGTATTCTTGAGAGGATTAAAGGATTATTCACTCACTAGCTTAATCAGATTAATCAGAGATTTTGAACAAGATATCTAATGCCATTCACAAGATGAGACGAGTGATCCCTGCCTGCTAGTTGAACTTAGCTTGAGTAAACATACACTCACGCATGCGCGCACTCACACACATGTGTACACATGCACACACGCATGCACTTGTGTACACACGAACACGTAGACATACGCACACCGATTTTTAGTCGACACATTAGGGTATTATTATTTAAAAAGACTTCTTTTAAAAATCGTAACCAATTAGCTTCTGAGGCTTACTTTGCCTAATGACAGAAAGAAAAAAAGAAAGGTTATGTGCCTGTATGTTTTCTAACATTTTGATTTGAATTACTTTATTCATTATGGGTTTTTTAAATTTATTTTTAGAACTCCCTTTTTATTGTCATATCGTTCTTTAAAAGAATCTCTGGAATTTTTAAGGAAAATAATTATTTCCATTTTTTTGCATGCATGTGAAGTAATCCTTGAAATCTGAATGTTCAGATTTCATCACAAGAATAAGAAATATCTTGAAAAATAGGCCTATTGTTTATTATTAATACTCATATACAATAATAATTATTGTTTTTCCATTCCTATTAGGAGCTTAAATTCTACATTTATTTTAATAAGCTCCTTTCTTCTGCAGGAACAAGAGGCAGCAAAGACCCTTTGTACTGCAGACATATTAAACCAGGGTTGGGACCAACTGTCCCATTGTAGGAACTCTTATTTTAAACCAGCCTGAGTTAAGCAGATTTGGTTGGATTTACTTTCATTTGGGTATTATGCTATTTGGGGGATAGACAATGTAATATTGGAAATATTCTCAAAGATAGGAAGAAGCAAAATTAAAATGTGAGCCCTATTCGTCCACTCTATTAATCAAAATCTCTTGATCCAGGAACCCCTGAGACCCCTGGGAGCAGAATTTAGATGTAGCTCCATATTGGCCTTGTGGTTCAGAAGGCAGTAGATTTTGATACTCTCACTTCTCAACTAGAACCTTACTTCTGACAGTTATACAATTATTACAAAATCTTCATTAATCTATATACTACTCATTAATGTTTGGTGGTGATGCTGTCTTTAATACGAATACCAATGCCTGATATTTAAGTTTCTATTGTGTTTCAGCTGTTTCAAATTCCTCTCACAGATTATAGCAACGCCACAAAGTAAAAAGGCATTCCCAGACCTACTTTATAGAAACAGAGAGAATAAGTGCTTTTCCAAGGTGAAATAATAGAATGAGGATCAAGTTCTGAGTCTTGTGAGTCCAAAACAATGTCACTCTTCTGTTGTACTTTGGCTGTGGGTTAGAATGGCACCAGGGACCTCCACCCTGTCCAAAGACTATGTGTGACTGTGTATATCTGTGTGTCCATGTGGGTGTGAGATGCGACACAGCTTAGTAAGTTTATAGGTATGGTTTGTAGCAATGAAATAAAATACACAAGAGTTCCAACTTAACAAACACTGGAAACCAAAAGCA
>LNAC01000131.1:1190722-1402710 GCA_002007465.1 Ailurus styani | reverse complement strand
GCCGGCTTCCACCTCTCTCCTCTCTCTCTGCCTGCCTCTCTGCCTACTTGTAATCTCTCTCTCTGTGTCAAATGAATAAATAAAATCTTTAAAAAAAAAAAAAAAGAAAGAAAAAGTAGGTGGTCAAATGCCCTAAACAAGTAAGCAAGACAATTGGTTTTAAAATAATTTTTTTTGGTTTACTTTTTATTTTCCTCAGACAGCAAAAGAATCACCACCATCCTCCTCTAACCACCTCACCACACTCTCTTACCTTATTGTTCTTATTTAAATTTGGTGTACAATGATAAAGCAGCATCAAGGCGCCTCAATTCATTTGACCTAAAACTCCCTGTTACTCTAAATGCAGTAACAGTTCCTAAAGTGTCATCCTCTGATTGGGATTTTAAAGGAAGGATGTTCCTTTTCCTTTTTTTTTTTTTTATTTGTGTGATTCTGCAAAAATATTTAGCCATTTTCAGCTTCTGTGATAGTTTTCCAACTCCAGAATAAATATCTGTTTTTAAGCATTTCTGCTTCAGAATGAAATGAGAAGCGAAAGGCAGTAGCCATTAATTTATAATTAAACTGGTTGGGAAAAGGGAAGCACATGCTAGCAGATTGGTCCTCGGTGACTGATACGCTCCCTGCCACAGAGACACCGCTGGAGGATGATTTATTATTTTTCCTAATGTTTCTCATTCTCATTTCAGCCGAGAAGGTCACCCACAAAAGACAGAATCCAGAAAAGAGGCGACAGGGTTTGACTTTGGGTGGCTGCCTTTCTTGCCTTTCTTTCCCTGAAATTTTAGTATTTACAGCTTACTCGTCTTAAATTTGACACTCAGCAGACATAAACTGTATTCTTGAGAGGATTAAAGGATTATTCACTCACTAGCTTAATCAGATTAATCAGAGATTTTGAACAAGATATCTAATGCCATTCACAAGATGAGACGAGTGATCCCTGCCTGCTAGTTGAACTTAGCTTGAGTAAACATACACTCACGCATGCGCGCACTCACACACATGTGTACACATGCACACACGCATGCACTTGTGTACACACGAACACGTAGACATACGCACACCGATTTTTAGTCGACACATTAGGGTATTATTATTTAAAAAGACTTCTTTTAAAAATCGTAACCAATTAGCTTCTGAGGCTTACTTTGCCTAATGACAGAAAGAAAAAAAGAAAGGTTATGTGCCTGTATGTTTTCTAACATTTTGATTTGAATTACTTTATTCATTATGGGTTTTTTAAATTTATTTTTAGAACTCCCTTTTTATTGTCATATCGTTCTTTAAAAGAATCTCTGGAATTTTTAAGGAAAATAATTATTTCCATTTTTTTGCATGCATGTGAAGTAATCCTTGAAATCTGAATGTTCAGATTTCATCACAAGAATAAGAAATATCTTGAAAAATAGGCCTATTGTTTATTATTAATACTCATATACAATAATAATTATTGTTTTTCCATTCCTATTAGGAGCTTAAATTCTACATTTATTTTAATAAGCTCCTTTCTTCTGCAGGAACAAGAGGCAGCAAAGACCCTTTGTACTGCAGACATATTAAACCAGGATTGGGACCAACTGTCCCATTGTAGGAACTCTTATTTTAAAGCAGCCTGAGTTAAGCAGATTTGGTTGGATTTACTTTCATTTGGGTATTATGCTATTTGGGGGATAGACAATGTAATATTGGAAATATTCTCAAAGATAGGAAGAAGCAAAATTAAAATGTGAGCCCTATTCGTCCACTCTATTAATCAAAATCTCTTGATCCAGGAACCCCTGAGACCCCTGGGAGCAGAATTTAGATGTAGCTCCATATTGGCCTTGTGGTTCAGAAGGCAGTAGATTTTGATACTCTCACTTCTCAACTAGAACCTTACTTCTGACAGTTATACAATTATTACAAAATCTTCATTAATCTATATACTACTCATTAATGTTTGGTGGTGATGCTGTCTTTAATACGAATACCAATGCCTGATATTTAAGTTTCTATTGTGTTTCAGCTGTTTCAAATTCCTCTCACAGATTATAGCAACGCCACAAAGTAAAAAGGCATTCCCAGACCTACTTTATAGAAACAGAGAGAATAAGTGCTTTTCCAAGGTGAAATAATAGAATGAGGATCAAGTTCTGAGTCTTGTGAGTCCAAAACAATGTCACTCTTCTGTTGTACTTTGGCTGTGGGTTAGAATGGCACCAGGGACCTCCACCCTGTCCAAAGACTATGTGTGACTGTGTATATCTGTGTGTCCATGTGGGTGTGAGATGCGACACAGCTTAGTAAGTTTATAGGTATGGTTTGTAGCAATGAAATAAAATACACAAGAGTTCCAACTTAACAAACACTGGAAACCAAAAGCAACAAATAAAATTGAACAATGGATTTTGGTCAGTTTTCTGGGCTTTGGAGCTGCAATAAGGTTTTATGGCTGCACCACAGCCAAAAATTAGCAAAGGATGAAATCATGAGCTATGATCTCACAGTCTTTGGAGCCCTCAAGCGCTGGCTAACTTTTATAATGGGTACGATGTGCCAGGCACATTACCTCCGTGAGCTCATCTGATCCTGAGGTAGCTTCCTCATTGCCGCCCCCTTTTTCAGGTGGAGAAACCGGGACATGAAGAACTCAAGTGAGGTGCACAAGGTCACAGGATAACCAAACAGCAGGTGGAACCTAGAGCTGAATACGGGATGTCTATTCCTCACCCCCCTGCCCACTTCCCTGCCATCAAATATGCATTTACAGTTCTGGCTGCTTTACAAAATATGATTTCTACGCTGACACCTAATAATCTTCATTATTGCACTGGGTAAGTGTTTGCAGCTCCATCTTTCACCAGAAATGGTGATGTTTGTGCTAGTTTCATTTCAGTCGTAGCAAGCTTTCAGGGCTTAGTACATGCCAGATACATGTGAGATGTGTTCTTGTTCATCTCAGTGAATCCTCACTTGGGAGACTGGAATTGTTTTGCTCAACTGGCAGAGAAAGAATATGCAACTGGGAGAAAGGAAGCGACCTGTCCATGTGCAAGGCCAAGTAAAAAGGCTGCAATTCACCCCAGCCTGATTGCATAGCCTCGTGGCCTCTCCCTGCACCCGAACATGAGGCCATAATCAGGGCCGCAGTGCACTGAGCTTCTGATCCTAGCCTTACTAGAAGTGATATAACCAGAACACAAAATAGAAACAGTCTCTGTGCAGATTTGCAGGATTATCTTCTCCCCACGTGGGGGCCGGGAAGTTTTCCTCTCTCTTAGCACATTTCGTTAACACTAAGTAATCAAACCCAGTTTCCCTTTCCTTTTCCTGAACCTTAGTCATCTTTTTTTCACTTTATAAAACCACATTTTTATGTTTAATCAAAGTACTTTATTATTTCTGATTATCTTACTTCCTTTTGGAGAGGGTGAACTGTACTTGGTGATTTGGTTTTCAATATGCATCTCTATAAATGTTTTTTATGCCAAAAGTATAGAACAGTCTGATGTTACAAAGATCAAGATTATCTGTTTAACTAGGTAGAGCTAATTCCACACTTATTCTTATCTATGCTGGGTAGAAAAATGATAAACATTGGGGAGAATGATAATAGCTTTTAAAAATCCATGTGCTTAGGTATTTGAGGCTATGTTCAGGGACCAGGAATTATTTTAGATAGGCATGACTAATTTTTTCTTGTTTGTGTTTTTAATTACCATTTGCAAACTATCTTAAGTATAGCGAGCACACAAGCCTATCAAATCCATACATTTCCTGCACACACCCACGTCCTCACACAGCATTATGGGCACACATTTTCTCATGCCCCAAAGTGAGTGGGGGGGGGGGAAGCTGGTTTAAGAATAGGAGTGTATCATAAACATCGCCTCTGAAAAAACATTTGCATTGAATTAAAACCACACTAAATTTCTTCCTCTAAAAATATTTGGTAGTAACTTTATTCTGTTAAGAGTGGTTGTTTTAGTTCACAGAAAAAGTAAATAAAGCAGTACCATCATGGAGGTTGATGGGTTTATAAATGATAGGCTTACAAAAATGAAATTGGTTTGTTTGATACACTATTATCTTTTGTTCAAATATATACTGGAAAGATCCCCGATACATCACCTAAACATGGGAAATAACTTGGACATGGTTTAGGAAGTGATTTGGACTCAATTACTTTTTGAGGAGACGTGGAGGCGTAAGCAGCTTGGTGTGTGTGTGTGTGTGTGTGTGTGTGTGTGTGTGTGTGTGTGTGCGTGTGTGCGTGTGTGTGTGCGTGTGTGTGTGCGTGTGCATGTGCGTGTGCACACATGCCCTCTCCAGTGGGATTTCTCCAGTCTTTTTTTTTTTTTTTTAAACACTTACTCTGTTGTAGCTTATCCTGCATTCTCAACAAAGGCTGATACTTCTGGAAGAGCCAGGTCCTCGAGAAACGGTGTGTAGGAGGAGATGGTCTCGACTTAGTATTTCCAGAGAGAGAAATCCTATGCCATTTTAACCTAAACCAAAAGAGATTACGTGACTGTCTTAGTGAGCTCCAGGATCACTTAGATTTAGTGTCTGAGCAAAGATATTGGATTTCAGTAATTGCAACCATTGGGTTAACATGGCAGTTATTTGAAATGAATGACCCATGTAGGTGAGACTTCAAGGTTATGGGTCACTAGAAACCTTTCTCTGCTTTCTGCATATAGCTGCTCACTGGTGGAGGCTTTCCCACAGAGCTGGGGTCTCCTGGTGGCAAAGGCCCAGCCTACTCTCTTTCCCTCTCTTTTCCTTGTGTGCGTGTGTATGTGTGTGTGAGAGAGAGAGAGAGAAAGAGAGGGAGGGAGAAAGAGACAGCGGGGGTTGAGGGGGAGAGAGAGAGCACACGAGAAGAGACTTCTCAGCTTGAGTGTATTTTTTATGGAAAAAAGAGTTCAGAGAGGATGTGGGTTTCTTAGCAAATCTGCTTATAAATATTTATTTATTTATTTATTTATTTATTTATTTATTTATTTATCACAAGCCTGCTGCTGGAGTTGTCTGTGCTTTACTCTATGTAAGTTATACCTACAAAATCAGAAAGTTGAAAATCACTTCATTTACGACTAATGTGTACTTCTTTTGTCAGTATTTATTTTTGTACGTGTTACCGTTCCACTCCGGTTTCTTCTGGACCCCCTTGGAATCCCTAACTGTCAGTGACAACGGTGTTTTGGGAGAAGACCCACATTTTTACCAGCTGTCACTTGGATCTCTGAGCTGTGCTCGCTCCGCTCTCCAGACGCACCCCCAGCCTCCCACATTCTATCTCTTCCCCCACGGAGAGTTTACTAAAAGGACTTTTTCTAGAGTTCCACTGTCCTTGGGGTTTTCCATTCTTGCTCGGTCACCAGCACCGACGTCCCTTATGTTTGACACACAGGTGGTCCCCTTCCTGGAGTTATTGTAGAACAACAACATAGAATTTTAAAATACATCAAGCGAACCCAAACTCCTTATGTGGAATGGAATGAGGCCAATACAGTGGAAGCCATGATCCCAATACCAGAAAATAAGATCATGTTGCTCTATTTCCAAGCGGCAGGCTCTCCTGACCTCTTAAAAAAAAAAAAAATCAACACATTAACAATGCATTTGCAAACAAACTTGTTTTTACCTTGTGCTGACAGTCAGGCCAGTGGGAGGTTAGAGAAAAGAAAGGAAGGCAAGGCCAGGGGGGATTGCCTTGCGGTCTGGTCTTGGTTTCCCTGGCCTTGGCTGATGGAATTATTGTTTATTTTTTTAATTTTCAGAGATAGGCTGATGACAGCTGAAGAAGACTGTATTTGCTGAGGAGCAGCATGATGGTAGAGAGGAGCAGAGCTCCTCGGGGAGACCTAATGGTTCCTCTCCTTCCTGCACGGAGATAAAGACTTATAATAAGCGTGCATGTTCACCATCTGGCTCTGTGCATGTGGTCCTTATGGAGGGGAGAGCAGCACAATCTGTAAATGATCAGAAGCCATGGCGCTCTCTCCAGAGAATCCACGATGCAATCAAGGTGACAGATGGCATGGCCACTGCTGTGGCCTCATGGAGAAGATCAAAATCACCTTCAATAAACTCTGACTGAAATGGGCACGAGCACCTCAAAAAAGTCAGTTTGTCAGTCAAACTGCGACAGCAAGCTGCATTGGGGAAACATAGCGGCCAGCTCTCTGTTTTCAATCGTTTCCGTCTGACTGGGCCTGAACTATGATCTTTCTCAAATTGTCCTTTCTGTTTAGCTGAAGCAGGCCAGCAAATTGCCAGATTCATCGCTTTATTGAAGAAAATTGAAAACACGATGTCCTCAATTCCGGGGACGCGCGGCTGGCAGGTGCTGGGACACCCAAGTACTGAGAGTGGGCCCTGTGTCTTCGGCCCAAGTTTGCTCAACTTGGGGGTAGATTTTTGGATATGAAAATAAAATGCAAATGTGTGCCTGGCCTGAAAAGATCAGCTGGCAATGGATATGTGAAGGGTTTTAGGTGTCCAATAAATGTGTGTCGAATAAACACATGCTTGAAAAGAGAAGGAGGAAGGAAGGGAGGGAGGACAGGAGGAAGGAAGGAAGGAAAGAAGGAAAGAAGGAAGGAAGGAAGGAAGGAAGGAAGGAAGGAAGGAAGAAAGGAAGGAAGGAAGAAGGAAACCAAGTCTCAGAAGTCTCGGTGTTGTTGGTACCATGTATTTTAGCAGCAGGCTGCCTTGATGATGAATTTGGTATCTATGCATGTTTATCGAATATAGGTTTCTGTGAACTTGAAGCCTTCAACTTAAGGTCAATGAAATACAGACGTATTATTTTGTCCTGAACAAATTGTATGGGATTTGTGGGGGTCAGCAAGTCCGGACAAATTTCCATCTTTGACCCTCCTCCACAACTGAAACAGTTTTGAAAGCTCCAACTGTTCATAAAACGAGAGGGGAATGACTAAAAGTTACCTATAGTGGGAGAAAAACACAGAACGAACTGTCTTTTGAGAGGTAAGGGCACTGATTTCGGGTCAAAGATGATGGATCCGAATGGAAGGACTTTCCCCCTCCCTCTCCCTCCTCCTCCCTTGGCAGAGTTCCACTGTTGTTCTTCCAGGCTCCAGGAAATGTACGTTTCAAGCGAAAGTCGACTTACCCAACCTTGTAGTTTCTCAGGAACCCAATATCTGTTATCCGATCCTGGTATTTTATGTTATTAAGTCTGTGAGATCTCAAAATTCTACCATCCATGGGTTTCCTGCTCGAAACTATGATCTTCTAGTTCTGCATAATTACTTGCTTTATTTAAAATCCAAACCTTGCTCCTGCCCCTGACTCCATCACCCATGTTGTAAATTATTTGTTTGACAGCTGAGAACTATCTTATTGTTGAGTCCTGGATTCTCATAAAGGCTTTATTCCTCTCATAGGTGCTTCTGAATGCTAATGTCCTGCTCTAGGGATTCACAAATACAACCAAAGGACTTCATCCCGAATCTGCGTACACAAACAAGAGAAACTATGAGAAAGGGCTCACATTTTGAATAAACAGGAATAGCAAGAATTTTGCATAGGGACTGTTTTTTCACCCAAGTGTAGCTGACTTGGTGCGAATCACAGTGATATGGGGTCTCCCAGGAGCAGAGGACTCAATTTATCCGGGAAATATCTACTGTGCACCAAACACCTACGAGGTGGAGGCTGTGCTAGGAACTGAGAAATAAAACTTCACAAGGAAAAGTAGGTAGCAAACAGCTCTTCTATGGGCACTGTGCTCTGCCTGCCCCTGGCTCTCCAGTGAGCAGGCTTCCCATTCTCATCAATAATAGCTCTTGTGGAACACACCCCCGGACGTGTGAGCTGGTGGGAGCCCGCTGCCCTGTCCCCGGGGATGCCGTGTGTAGTCTCCGTCCCGGCCTCTGGCTCTCTCGGGGATGACAAGTTCTGTAATAGACATGTTCATCAACACGGCCACAAGGAGGGGTGGCAGGACGGGGCATTTCCGTCTTTCGGTAGCAGTGTCTTTTCCAGAGGCCGGTTGCTGGTGCGGACTAATGCTTCAGACAGGCAAAAGGGTCTAACCCCTTTCCTTAAGGAAAAAGGTTGTACAGGGAAATGCAGCGCGGGGCGGGGAGGGGGGGAGGGGGGCAGAAGGTTAAAGTAGCTTACACTGGAACATGCCTGTTCTGAGACATACATCCAGCATGAAATTTAGCCCTCAGAGCTTGGCCCGAATTCAGATCATTATGTTCTTTTTAGTCCTCTCTGGCCGCGGAGTGTCACCTGATCAAATGCAAATTGCATAGCCATATACCATTACTCCCTTTTATGTCCTATCATTCCCAAATAATAAAGTGCTTAGAGAAAGTTTCTTTGTGGTAATTTGAAAGCGTGGGTCTGTCGGCAAGTTTCATCTTTATAATGCTGCATATATGTGCTTGCCCTGTATCTCTGTGGGTGCGGCAGGTAAAAGTACGTGCGGACCTCCGGATTCCACCAGCTCTGAACCCCGGAAGGAGAATGGCTTGTGGTCATAATATGGACAGTAGCTCCAACATGGACTGAGCAATTTTTAATCACGGAGAGTGTCTTTTATTTTTATTTTTTGGAAGATTGGCACAATGCTGAGAGGAGAGGTTACACAAATTTTAAAACACGCGTGCAAAAAGATAGGCAATCTACTAAAAACTCAGCATTCCAAAGCCTGCCACTGGCCTGAAGTGACCTTGTGGTAATGTTAATAAATGAATGCTTATTTCCCAAGCTCTCTGTGTACGAAGGCTTTTTGACTTCTTTTCAAGAGGACAGTGCTGTCTTATGTCGAAAGAGGACACTACCGGTCACTTATGTCACTACTGGTGAAACAGCTCAGACGTAGCTCTTTTGATCTCGGAACAAAGACATGGAATACCGTTCTGCATGTGTAGGACGTTGTCATAGGAGCTCACATCAGCTCTGAACTGGGTATTTGGAGGCTACTGCATTTTTTGGGTCAGATTCCAACTTGAACCCTCAATGGATGGATTTTTTCTGTCCCTGCATCTCTGAACAAAAATGCCACCCAGTACATCTGCTTCTCAGGCTTTTGTGTGTCTTCTTTCAGCTCTCGTGATTTTTTTTTATTACCAGGTTTGTGACTTAAAAAAAAAATCTCTCAGCAAAATATTTCTGTTATAGTATGATGTCTTGCTTAGGAAGGTTAACAAACATTTTACAGAGCACATTCATGTTTCGTTCTACTGATTGCTTGACACTCATTTTAATCTTCACCAGGCTAGCAGTGAGCAAATGGTTCCTGTTTCCCATTAGATTCCCCCACCCTCCATAATGAATGAGCTGTTGATTTGATTTCAATGAAATTCTCTTTGGTGAACAATCCACTATAACAAATGGTTTCTTTGGTCATAAAACCATGTATCCTCCATACAAAAATGCTATTTCTGGGGCATTTTGAGCTGGTGTAGGCCATAGTTCTTTTCTTGGGGGCTCTTAGAGTCAGAAACAACCTGCTTCCCTTTCTTCCCCATGACACTTAAAAAATTATTAAGGTAGTTTTTTCCATGCTCTCTCCATAAGTATGCAAAGACTCTAAAGCAGAGCTGTCCAAGAGACGTATGATGCAATCTACAAATGTGGGTCACATACGTAACTGCTCCTTTTCTAAGAGCCATATTTTTACAAAGTAAAAAGAAGGAAATGAAATTAATTTTGATAACAGATTTTACTTAATCCATTGGATAAATAAAATGCAGTATATCCCTATAGTAGAATATTTTTTAGTCTTAAAAGGAATGAAATTCTGACACATGGTATCACATGGATGGACCTAGAGAACATTATGCCGAATGAAATTGGCCAGATGCAAAATCACAGACTGCATGATTCCATACGAGGTATCTAGAGTCGTCCAAATGAAGACAGGAAGTAGAAATGTGGTTACCAGAGACTGGGGAGAGGGAGAAATGGGGAGTTAGTGCTTCATGGGTACAGAGTTTCAGGCTGGGAAGTAGAAAAATTCGGGAGATGGATGGTGCTGATGGTTGCACAAAAATATGAATGTCCTTAATGCCACTGAATTGTACACTTGAAAAGGATTAAAACAGTGTATTTTTGTATTATGTATATGTTGCTATGTGTGCGCGCGTGCGCGCACACACACACACACACACACACACACACACACACACACACACACACATACAAGGGTCAGATCATGCTGTTCTTTTGCTCAGAAACCTCCATGGTCTTCCCAACAAATTATGAACATCATCCAAGTGCCCTGTCCATGAACGTTGCATTCCTGTGATCTGTGTACCTGACTTCTCCGGCTACCTTTTCCTGCCTTTGCTACTTACAAGCCATGTGTTCTTCTGTAATTTATTTAACCTGCTTAAGCTTCAGCTTCTTTATATAAAAATTTGGGATAATTTTAAGATCTATCAACCACGTGGGATTGGTGAGGATTAAATGAAATGATGCATGTAAAGTGCTTAGCACAGTGCCTGCCTACACGTAGTAAAGTCTAAATAAAAGCTTAGCTCTTAAAATTTGTAGTTGTTATGTGTATATTTTTTTCACATCCAAATGTGAATACAAAGGAGGCAAGTATATGTCACAGAGTTATTTGTTAAAGAGCGGTCAATGGAAGCATACTGACAAGGGCTTTAGGACCACTTGATCTAACATGGGGATGAATACAAAGCTTTCTTTAGAACCGATTACTCCAATGTAGCCAGCACCTCACAGGGGTCACTTCTGCTGAGCTGCCTGTGGGGCATTTCTCATGCTTTTTGCAGAGCACCAACATTGGCTAAAGAAAACTGAGCCGTATCAGAAGTATCTGATATTTTCACAGCTCAGCACTTTCCCATGAACAATATTTAGAGGGAATTCATTGTTTCACAAAATTGGGCAGACACAACTTGCATTTACAAAGAGCTATTCCCAAAGGAGGGTTCATTTGTGTGGGTCCACCTTGACCCTCCTCCCCTCCCCCACAGCCAAGATCTGGGTCAACAGGCCAAACAGACTCACCTCTTTGTATATGACCAAATGGTCTTGTTTTTACCAAGATGAAAATTTGAATCTGTAAGTTATGATTATGTCAAAGTATTTTTTTCTTTTTCTTTTTTTCCTCCCTCCCTTCTTCCCTCCCATCCTTTCTTTCTCTTTTTCAACACAAACTAAGAAGCAAACCTTTGAATCATTTTTAGGTTAATCACTTTGCTTACTACTTATGTGCATGGTGAATGCAGTCCATCCCTGAACATGTAGAGTCTGGAGAGCTTTGCTGTCAGTTTTTGAGAGCTCCTTCTCTGCTTTCTCCCACTGCCTGGCATTTCCTCTAGAGTTGGCTAGCATCAGGGGAATTATAGAAAAACTCAGACTAGTTCAAATGAATTAACAGACTTTGGGGAAAAGGTGAAAACATACTTAAAATGAAGTCAGTTTTGGTTCTATGAACTATTCGAATCCTGGAAGCAGCACTGAGTCATTTAAAAAAATCACTACATGGGCTCCTGGGTGGCTCAGTCGGTTAAGTGTCTGACTCTTGATTTCAGCTCAGGTCCTGGTCTCAGGGTCCTGAGATTGAGATGTGAGTCTGGCTTCCACGCTGGGCCTGGAGACTGCTTACAAGTCTCTATCTCCCTCTGCCCCTCTCCCTCCATTTTCCCTCACTCTCAAAAAAAAAAAAAAAAATCACTATGCAAAAAATGAAGAAAATGCACCTCCAGCACTTTTCCTAGCTGCTTCTCTGGCCAAGTAATTTCTCTGTGGGCCTTGGTTTCCTTCCTAGTTAATAGTAGTATTGTCAGTTCTGTAATATGAGAAGTGTTAGCTCTATGGCAATGCTTATCAACTTATAAGCTAATTAAGGATCAAACACCCAGAAATGCAGGTTTGAATTCATTGCTAGCTTATTGATTATTCTTACCATGAAAGGATGGGGAAATTATTTAACGTAAGGAATTACTAGCTCACAAGACTACTGGAATAATGGATTTGCATGTGGGGGGTGGTGGGGCACAATGTTACTTTGCATATTGTTCTGACAATTCAAGTTTAAAGTAAACCATTACCAGTAAGATGCTGTCAAACACACAAAGGATTTGAACCCCTGAAAAATGTACAGAAACAGTTAAGGGCTGAATTAGATGAACAAAGTGAGATCTGTTTATTGGCTGTTTTACATTATTTCACATTTGTTTTGCTTTCTGTTTCTTAAATTTGACAATAATTTTTTAAAAATTACTGATCCAGACTCTTTTTCAAGATGATTAACGTGCTTCAAGATATAACTTAAATTTTATTTATTTTGATTGCTATGTTGAAACAAAACTCTACCTAATAAGCATTTTATCAAAAGGGTATAATTTCCATAAGTGTTAAGAGACTTCGTTATCAAAAAATATGTTGTGGAGGTAGAAAATATAGAGAGGGCGTTTAAGGAAACCTTAGATATAGAGTCAATTATTAAAAATCATATTTAATATGAACATAAAACTGTAATGTTGGGCTTAAGAATATGAACATGTATTTTTGGTTTTATATTTCAGTGGATAACTGGGTTTTACATTGGGCTATTGAGTAACAGAATAATGAAATTTGTGGCTTTCTTGAGGAAACTATTTGTTTTTTATTTTTGTCTAGTCAAAGGAAAGGTAGAATTCTTGTCTGTTTTGCAAATAATGAGATAAGTGAGAATATACACAAACACAGGAAAGGAAGCCACCGGGTCCAGAATTCAGCAGTTCAGACTCAATTTTTAGAAAGGATTTCTCAGTGAGACTTTCTCTGCCCACAGAATCAGAGCCTTAGAAAAGGGACTGTGGCTATCCTGGCCTCCAAATGCTTTTCATATGTAGGTTGTGGCTGTATGCGACCCTCTCTCCTTCTCTAGGTGCACAATTAACATTTGTAAAGCAACAGAAAAGCACCAACAGTGTGCTCCTATTTAAAGTATTCAGGTCCGTGTCCTATTCAGCTCCTCCAAACAGGGTTCCACTGTTTCTCCAGTTTCTTCCAGTGGCTGATGCAGGTGGGGACGGTTGAGTCACGTGGAACTCAGGCACAGTGCGGCAGAGAAGAAATACCTCTTTGTGTAATACAAGGCGTTTTCTCCAGCAAAGCATGCTTTTGTGTGCCCATGAACCAGATGGCCATTTCCCCTTGTCTACAGGGGTGAACCAAGCGATGGAGCAGCATAAAGAGGATTCGAAACATTATTTTCTCTAACCTCCATCCTCCCCAAGGTCACCCCATTTCCTCTTTCAACACATGGAGCACTATTAGAAACTAACTTGTTTCATGAGATTTTGCTTTATTCAAAATGTTTCGTAAGATTGGAGGAATGGATGTCTGAAGCCTGTGGAGCATACAGCTTTCTTTTTCCAGAAACAACTAACTTCATATCTCGGAGAATGGTACAAAGAAGAAAAGTTTGAATATATGTGATGAATCATTTCTAGTGAGTTGAGGGTTGGGCGAATGTTTCTTGCTGATACAGATCTTCATTCTTATTGCTATTCAGTTAGCTCTTGATTATTCAAAGTTACTTAATGTGTTCATTTCAGAATATTTGTCTACTAATTAACTTTATTAGAATGAGGAATATACACCAGAAAGAATGCAATCTATTAAGATAAATATTAAAACAAAGTAAATAATGGCCTTAAAAGATTCATAGTATATATAGTATGTTATAACTTTTTAAAAAAAGATTTATTTATTTGAGAGTGCAAGAGTCAGAGCAGGGTGAAGGGCAGAGGAAGAAGCAGACTCCCCACTGAGCGGGGAACCTGATGCGGGCTTGATCCTGGGACTCCAGGATCATGACCTGAGATGAAGGAGCCAAAGGTAGAGGCTTAATGACTGAGCCACGTAGGCACCCCAGTATGTTACAACTTTTATGTTCTTAATAGATTTCCTTTGTCTTGCAAACAATAATGAAAGAATATTATAAATATAAGTAAGAAAATAAAGAAATAAAGAAATGAAGCATCCCTTTGACACATATTATTCCTATTTTAATTATTCAACTTGTTTTAGACTAGACAAAACATTTGTATTTGAACATATATACAACGAACCTTGCTTTGTTATTAGAGGACTAAATTACTTTTCTGATTCAGATTTAAAAAGGTAGAATATCAAACTAATCAGTTGACTAATACAATGAATTTTGGAATCGTATAAAATAACCTAAAGAATTGAAAGGCTACATTCTTTCCACCAATCCCCAGTTTAAAACATCAAAAATATGGTTTTCTTTCTTCCAATGCTCATTATCACAAGGAGAGGGAAAGGGGGGGAGGAGGGACCCAAGAAGATGGAGATAAGAACTAATTTTAGTAAAGGACACAGACCAAGTATAAGAATTCTAAGTTCTAGACTGGGCTCTAACTTGGACTGACCAGTCTTGTGTGAGTCACTCCCCTCTGTTGAGATGGGAGCATGTAGAGAAATACAATACCTGGATTGAAATCCTCATTTCAGCTCATTTTTTAAATGTGGCTATCAACAGCTACACTCTAAGGTTGATGGGAGAATCCAATGAGATTACATTGGTAAAATATCTAACATGGTGTTTGGTACATGGCATACACCCGGTAGGTAGAACTCTTCATTATTTTTAAAGAAGTGGTTAGATCCATTCTCTATGATCCAGGAACTGGTTACTGGATCTACATTTTGGCTCAGGTGATCTGCTGACACCTTGTCCCCATCACATATGTGGGAGCCACACCCTAGTAGGAGTTCCCAGTCACACACAGCATGTCATGTTACAGACAAAGACACTGGCTCAGGTTAGTTTAGTGCCTAGCATGGAAGCAGGACACCCCAGAACTCTAAACACAATGTTACACAGAACTGTGTAAATGTGGCTTGGCCATATTTTAATCCTCCACCATGACTGACTGACCAATTTTTTTTCCCCGAAGCAGTAATAAAATCAGAGATGGAAGCTAGCCCCGAATCATAGCCCTGTGGTTCTCTGTCATATTCATTCTCTTGGTTTCCATCCAACCTTATTTTAAATATCCCTAGGGGTGGGCTTTCATCACTTTTCTTGCAATATTTTTCTTAAATAATAATTTTTACTGTCAGAAAGTTTTCTCTCCCATTCAGGGTAAATTTTTCTTTCCTTTCTTATACTTCTAGCTAAACTGTCCTAAACCTGACTGAATAATTCTTGCTGCCTGCTCAGTATTTCTCCTGTCAGATTTTTTGTAGTCAATTATTGGTCCCCCCTCAGCCATTACTTAGCAACACCAGACATAATCTTTATCTTTAATCATTTCTCATAACTCACTCCTCCATCACCACCATCATTATTCCTCCTTTGAATTAATCCATCTGCTCTTCTGAAGGTAACCTCAGTGTCTTAGGAGCATATTCCCTTCGAAGTGAAACACATACCTATATTTATCTTGAATTTTTACTGAATTAATATAACAGTGCAGACAATTTTGAAAACAACAAAATATCGATGTGTTATTCTAACATGATGGCTATTGTTATTTCTGTCTTTTCCATGTTTATTTTTTTAAAGGCAAAGGTGTATAAAAATGTTTACTTACATAATATAGGTGGGATTTAAAACAGATACCATTATTCTAGAAGTTAATTTACAATATATATATTGAAACTTTTCTTATGTTCTTTGATGGAGCACTTCCACCCATAGGAAGGAGAAAAGAATTTTACATATGATTTGAAGTAAGTTACTGCAAGAGTGCACCCTCTGGAACCTAACTTGGTATATTTAGGCCAGATTCAGGTAAAATCCAACAAACTAACCTTATACCACCTAGGACTCTGTGGAGCAGAAATGCCTGCAGATTTTGTCACTACCGTTGTGAAGAAGAGGGACATTTTGTGATAGACTGCACCCATGAGGAGAGTCCAATCCCGGCCCTTCAAAAATTAGGTTTGAAAAAAACTGGTATTTCCATACTATGGGGAAAGTAAAGAGGCAAGCAAATCATCTATTTCCTCTTGAAGGGAGGAGGTGGGGCAAGCAGTCAAGCACTTGCCTGATGGTTTTCCCCACCCCCCGCCTCCAGAAGAAACCCTGTGGTAAAAGGCAGTCTGGGAACTCCATCCTTTGGAGGTGGGGATCATTGTTAAATCCTAACAATGTACTATCACATCTGATCAACGCCAGTTATACATTTTCTTGGACATAAACTCCTATCCCACCCACTACTAACTTCATTAGAGAATTCTGCTAACTTGGCTGCTCTGAGAAAACTTTTCCAGAGAAAAAAGTGAGCAACTACCCCTATAGCCAGGCAATATGGTGGACTTAGGTATTGCCAGTGTCAATATAAATCCTGGAAGAAAATTGTTTCTTTTCCTCAAGAAGGAAGGAATCAACAAAATAGACAGGAAGGGATTATAAGTATTTCTCTCAGGGCAGGTGAACAAGAGAGAAATATGTTATTTCTTGATGTTACTGCTTTCTGGGTCTCTGTGTGTGTGTCTATAGGGGAGGATGGGGGGATATCCAAGTAGCTGATTGAAAAAGCATCACCATTTATATGGGGCACATGCTGTTGATTCATTTCCTCAACCATGCATTCATTCAACACTTATTGAGTGTCTGCTATCTGCCTTGTCTTTTCCTGGGTGCTGGAGAGGCAACAAAAACAAAACACACCCAATTCCCGCATCATGGAGCTTACTTTCTAATAGTAATTTGGAGGCAGGTGCAAACACAGGGCTTGATTACTCTTCAGAGTTGAGTTGTGAGAGCTGGATATGCAAGAGAATGGGTGTCCGTAAAAACAGGGTACAGTGTGAGGGAAGGATTTGGAAAGAAGCTGGACCGGAAGAAAGCTGATGGGAAAATGTCCTGGGAATTTGGGCTTGGATGGAGGGCACGTGTTAGATGGTGTTGAGATGTGATCCCTTCTTATACAACCACCACATCCTCTTTTAGTCCAAAGAAATAAAAATGAAAAGCTGCCTGTGGTTACATTTCTGTGGAGCCTTGACAGGACTGAGGTCTGCATTCTAACAGCCTTGAGAAGGGGAGGTGGTGTAAGCCGTTGCGAGGGGAGGCACATGTCTAGGTAACATCCACCTCCGTGCTGCGTGTGCCCACAGTGATCTTAGAAAAAGTTGTTAACATGTTATCTGTTCATCTCTGGGCATTGGGGGACATTTTTCTGTGTTATGTTTTGCAGCATTAGTTTAATTTTTTTTTTAAAAAAGATTAAGAGTACCTTAAAATTCTATTTACAATGGTGCTATGACTTTAAGATTTCTATTGTGGTTCTTTCTAATTCTTCCCCCCTCATTGAACATTTTGTTTCATAACTGGTTCTAATTTCAGAATGGAGTTTGTTTGCATGTCACTTTCTTCTGTTTCTTCCTTTACCACCTGAAAATTTTCCTAATTTAACTTTTATGTGGACTTCAAATCTTTGATGATTGCTCTGTACTATTCAGTTTGGGGTTCCACAACTTAAGATGAGTTTGGAGATTTTTTTAATACAGAAAAATATAAAAACGATTATAGGGTGATGAAGCAAGAACTATACTGAAAGAGCATAGGAAATGAGATCATCAAAAAATAGTAAAATATAGACTAAAGATTTGTTTAATCGATTGTGCCCACATTTTGATCTCTACTCTCAAGAAATTCATCTGAATTTGGAACAATTCTTAGAATTCTGGTTAGACCTCTTCTCAGAACCTCTCTTTTAAAATCTCTTATTCCTCTGTCCTTATTTATATAACACTAGAACATACTTATCCAATATTATATTTGTCTTAGATACAGAGTATGCAGTTTACCTAAACAACTGAATAAATAATGGCTCAAATCTTTTTATATTGAGAAAAGGCTAATAACCAGATGCTTTCAGTTTGCACTCATAAATAAATAAGAGGAAGTTGCCCCAAACTGTAGCCTAAAATACTTTGGTTTTATACAACATGGAATTACTAACAGATATGTTTGTTCAGTACTAGAATGGAGTCGTTACCTTTCTGGAAGAAATCATTGTGAGCCATTCAGGTTATTTTTCAGAAGCTGCAAATGACCTCTTATATGTGGCAGAAAACTGATCTTTCCCTGTCAGTCTAACTCCAGTGTTTGTTCTATGGAGAAAATTACTAAGTTTCTGTCCTTTTTCTATTTGTCTTTCTACTTTTTTAAAAAAAGATTTTATTTATTTATTTGAGAAAGAGAGTGAGTGAGAGAGAGTACAAACTGGGGGAGGAGCAGAGGGAGGAGCAGACTCCCTGCTGAGCAGGGACTTGACCCCAGGACTGCTGGGATCATGGCCTGAGCTGAAGGCAGACGCTTAACTGACCCAGTCAGCCAGAGGCCCATCTCTTTCTATTTTTTTCATATAAATGAAAATGAAAAAATTTTTTTCATATAAATGTGCATTTTTTAATGTCCATGAGAAGGGGATATATTTTTGTACATATAAAGATTATTTAGAATTATTTATTTTATTTAGAATGCTTCCATTTAAATCAATACTCAGTGTTTATAAAATTAATATTTAGGTTTTAACAATAAACTAAGAACAGTCACCTACACTTTTTATGTGATTAAAATTCAATGCACAACAGGGACCCCCATTCAATGGAGGGACCCAAAGCTTATGCTTCATTGGGTTTGGGGCTCACCCAGATCAGGTGCCACTCATGAACGCTGCAGGTGAATGGTTTGGGTAGGAGTCCTGTTAACAAGGAAGTCCCAGATTATGCTTTTATTCTTGCTTAAATCTTAATTCCCTTGTCATTCTGAAAAAAAAAAAGGTCCTACTTTGCATGATAAACTATAAAGTCACCCTTTTTATATTGAAAGATGTAAGCTGAGCCCAGATGAGATGCTTTGGGTTCTAATTTGAGCATCTTCATTGCCTTTCTGCCCCAGTGTTCTAGTGAGGCAATCACATTGACCTCCTTACAGTGGATTGCTGGGAAGCTTCCTGTCCTGTGTTTTTCTCTTTTCTTTAACGTCATTATTTTTGTATTATACAAATTGAGACTTAAAAAATTCCATGAACAATGAACTAAAGTTAATTGAGTTTAAACCCACTTAAACAGAGTCTAATTTACTACTTAGTTACTTAAATTCTCTGAATCATTTAAACTAGGTACTTTTTACTTTAAGATCACACACTTAAGGTCATTATTCAATTACCTACTTTAAAATGGAATTTCTAAGGTGAATCTGTCAGAATCTCAATATGCAAAAATTTTACCAATTTTGAATAGATTAATGCTAAAGTTAAAACCGAATTGTAATACTGTAGGTTGGTTTAATTTCATCAACTATTTACTTCTAAACCTCTTCAAGGTTGGAAATATATACTAAGGTAATAATAGTTTTATCTTTTCAAAAAAGTTAAATATATCCCCAAACTGGGAGAGTTACCATCCCAACAAATAGGTACATCAGCAAAATGAGTAGAGCTTGTTTTTCTGGATTTCAGTTACCTATGCTGGGTAACAAACTACCCCCAACTTAGTGATAGGAAACAGCCATTTTGTTATGCTCCCTAATTCAGTTGGTCAGGGGATGGCTTATCTCTGCTGTACAGTATCACGATGTCTGAGGCCTTAGTTCTGAGAACAGGAATGGCTGTAGGCAGGAGTCAACTGGAGGTGTGTTCACTTTCATGTCTGAGTTCGCTCTGGAGTCACTCTCAGGCTGGGTTCAGGTGTGATGGTTGATCAGAGTACCCACACATGGCCCCTCCATGTAGCTTGGGCTTCTTTTAAGCATGGCATGGCAGCCCAGGGAAAGGGTGATAGAACCCCATCTCTTAGTGGTAGGAATGTCAAAGAATTTGTAGCCATAAAAAAAAAAATCTCCATTGTCTCAGACCTTTTTGATGGAAAAATGAGACCTTGAATTGCAGATATCTAGAACAACTATTCTCCTACTCAAATGGGAATATTAGGACCATTTTATAGTTGCTCTGAAAATAGGAGCCTCCAAGTCTGTACCCCTTAGAGTGAGATTTCACAATCCTCAGAGTTCAAAATCTTTTAAATGTTTTTTCCAAATCATTTCTTAACATTTTGTCTGACTTGTTACTGATGAAATTCAGTAACGTCTACCTTGATTGATTCTCCACCTTATTGCACTGTACAAATCTATTTTCTCTCTCAAAATTGGTCAATAATACTATCAATAGCATTAAAACTATTCTATTGATAGTATTTTTCCTGAGAAAGAAGTTACTAGAACTTCAGCCTCCTTTGGTTTCTCCTTTGGTTTCTCCATTATGTTAGATACATATTCACTGACAGCATCATCGTCAACACCCCCAACTTACTTTTAAAAGTCCAAAGCACCTTTTGTCTTTTTCTTTTCCTTACATCTTCCTTTTTTTTTTGTCCTGTTTGTCTTATTGTAAAACAATGATTCTACATCATTTATCCTACACCACTATTAAATATGTGCCACCTTATGCCTGAGCCAGTTTTTACAAGTGTGTTCTCCCCAGGATTTCCTTCATTTATTAGAGTGAGACCAGGGAAGCATTCAGGAAGCAAATGGCTGGACTGGTGACCTCCCAGGAGCTTTCTTAGGCCTGCAAGTTAAGAGTCGTAGGGAGGTTGTGTAATACTCAAAAAAGTAATAGTCCACCCTTTCACAGAGATGTTTATAAAGGAGTAAATTATCCTTATCCCCAAGTCATTTCATTATAGTTCTTAAGAGCATCATTTTCAGAGAAACAAAGTGAAATAGCAGTTAACTAAATGCTAGCATCTGTTTAATTGTTTCAAATCTACAAATGCGGCGATTTGTAAAAATTTTCTGCCATGACGTACTGTTTATAAATCCCTGCAGCTGTAATCATAATTTATTAATTAATTCCCTCACTTATTTGGGTTTTTTTGGTAAACATTTATTAAATACTCATTAATTCACCAAGCACTGTACCTACGTAGTGGGTTACAAAGAGAAAATAATTAAAGGGACTTTTGTTAAACTCTTTTACTTAAATATAAAATAAAGCTATTTAAATAAAATAGTTTTTGAAGTCCCCCCTAATACATGTTGGGCCTTGGTCTTAGTGCTTTGATACTGAGAATAAGATAGGTGTATCAGTCAGAGTTTAACCAGAGAAATAGACTGATAAGAGATATACATTAAGAGATTTATTGTGAAATATTGGTTCATGTAATGTGGTGTCGGGCTAAGGAAGTCCACAATCCAGAGAGCAGGCTCTCAGAGAGCCAGGATGGAACCCTTAGGCATGGTCTATAGTTTCTGTCACAGGCAGAATCTCTTCTTTAGGGAAGCCTCCAGCTCTTCTCTTAAGACCTTTCAATTGACAAAAGTCGACTGATTATGGACTTTAATTGCATCTACAAAACATTTTCATAGCAACACCCCGATTGGTGTTTGATTGGATAACTGGAGACTGGAACCTAGCCAAGTTGACATTTAAGACATTTTATCCCTTAAAATGGCATCCATACACATCTCTTTAAATCATACTTAATCTCCCAGTAAAGACAATAACAAAATCATACTTCTGCCTGACATAATGCAACTATCCCCTGTCCAACCAAAAATGTGGTAATCCTTCATTCAGAAGAGGATGTAAAGTACTTCACTCTTCTTTGATATCCCATAACTTAAACACTGTGACATAAAGTTAACTGTTATTATTCCATCTCATGTTAGATGATAAGGGGTAAGAGAGGAAAGAAAACCAAAATATTTAGTATATATACATATATATGCACAAATATATTTACAACAAAATAAGGAAGAGATATTCATAACTCTTATAATTCTTATTTCTGCAACTGAACAGACAGTTGTAGCTGGTATTTATAACTACCTTCTTCTATTACCCATGACATATTCCTTTGCCTTTAGGAAGCACCTCAGCTGGCCATGGTTCTTTGTCTGGTGAGGTGGTCTTTCATTCCTGAGTGCTCTGGGTCATTATTAGTTCTGCCTGAATTGGGTTGTCATAGTTTTCCATTGACTTTAATGATAGGACATAGTAGTACTAAGAGACACCCTAAGGAATCTCCTATATTCCAGACACAGTCTTCCTTACCTCTGTTGCATAGTAGTAACCCAATTTCCCCTTGCTAGTCAGGATTAGTCATCCAAATCAGTTCAGTAACCTCCTTCTTGGCCCATTCATTCAAAGGCATGAAGAGTCCGAAGTAGTCAGGAGGCAGGTTCAGTTCTCAGTTCAACAGAATCATTGTTGTATCTCCTAGTGGAGGCGTTTTTCCCTGTGGAATTAATGCCTCTGGACAATGAGAACCTGAAGTTGTCGTGACAGGAAACAAAAATATTGCTGGTGGATCAATGGGATCAGTAGAAGAGCAACTCCCATTTCCACCTCTTGATTCCTGAACCCATGGATCCCGGCTATGGCAGAACAGCACCAGGTATAGGATGCTGATTTAGAGTATATACAGCCTCCTGGGGAAACTTTGCTCCAGCCCTGCAACATTTTCTACCTTGGTGGCTCTGTACCTGAGTCTGTAAGCTGGTTTAAGTCTGGGAATTGACTGAGGGTCCATGACTCTGTTTTGGTGATTCAAGTTAGATTTTTGTGCACTAAACCCAGATTTCTCCTGTTTATAGAGGTCAAGTAAGAAATTAGTAGGCTGTCAACTATATATTTTTCAGGGAATACCTTGATCATCTAGTCAACACCATAAGTCTATTCAAGTCAGACTATTCTGCCCTCCTTGTCTGTCATGATTAAGTGCCACCGTCTGGCCCCTGCCATCCTGGGACCCCATTATCTCCATTGCAGTTAGGGTTCTCATTTCAAGTCGAAGTTCCCACTGTAATTTCTATCCTACAGAAAAGAGTGACCATAGACCTCTTTAAGAATTCTGGGCTTCTTCACTTGATCTTAGCCAAAAGGTCGAGAAGCGATGGGAATTCTGCAGTTCTTGCATCCAAATTTATTTCTCAGTCACGATGAAACGTATCTCTTTTGGATGCTGTCATGGTGGGTGTACATGGCTTACATGATAAATCTGACTTTAGTTCTCTTCCATGTACTAACTTTTAAAAAATCTTACATCACTGTTTACTTCATTTTCATAAAAAGACACAAGAATCAATAGAAGTTATATAATTTTCACTAGAAAACTTAGGGAGTAGGATTATTTGATCTCCAGTCAGTTCAATAAAACTATGGAATGACTTGACCTTTCTTTAGTACAGTGATACAGTTGAATATTCCATCCTGTTAAAATTCAAGAGAAGAAGAAGGAGGAGAAGAAGAAGAAAGAAGAAGAAAGCAAATAGTTGGGGAAAAGGAGGATATATTTATTTGTTTTTCCTTAATCACATACTTTATTTTTACTTACATTTTTTCTATAGAAGAAATTTTCTGGACAGTGAACTACCTCATTTAAGAATTATGATTAGGTTCATGATTGTCACTAATTTCAGTTAATCTGATATCTTACTTTTAAAGGTAACTGGGTTTTGTTTATACTTCCAAAGTAAGAGCTCATTACATCCTTTTGGTATGTCCCTAAGTATGATATAAAAGGATTTTTTGGATTTAAATTGAATGTTAGAGAAAGGATTAAACTGATACATATAAAAAGCTACTCATTAAAAGTTATAATAAAAAAGTTATTAATAGCTTTTCACTGTGAAATTGGGCCCATTTTACTTATTTGGGTTCATAACTATATTCACTCAGTTTTATAATAAAAAGTTGCAATTTAATTTTAAATAATTTCTTTAAACTTCCTCGCAAATTTGTTTTTAAAATCAGAAACTGTATCCTAAGCTCTAAATATATGAATTTGTAGAACTCTCTTTCTGCTCGTAAGACTGGTGTGTACAGTACACTTAATAAAATGCTTTATCTTCCTACGTGGCTAACTAACAAATAAAGGCCATCTGCTTCTAATCTGTTTGCTTTCAGGCTGCACCAACAGTGCATCTGAAACAAATTACAATATTTTCCTGCTTCAATAACAAAATGGTATTTATAAGTAGAATTTCATCACTTTGTTATATTATTGAAATGTATTAATGCTAGGAGATGGAAATTTATAAGTGCTGAAATAATTATATGTTACATATTATATTATATTATCATATTATTCTGCTCATTAACAAATGGCCCCCTGGAAACATGGCCCTTTATACTAAAAGTATTTCTCTGTAATTGTTCTTGCCCTTGATATTATCCCAGTGGTTTCTCACTACTTTTTGAAGTTTTCCATGACTTCAAGCACATCTCTCTTTAAAATTTTGTCCAGCTTTTCTTACTGTCCATGATGGATAGATTGGTTAAATTACCTAGTCTCTTACTAGAAGAAGACACTTTCTAATTGTTTTTTATATTAATTAACCTCTGTCACTTTCCCCAATACATTGGTTGAAAATCTAATCCTGCCATGTTGGTCTCTGGTAATTTATCTGTATTATCATATAATATATATATATATATTTATAAAAACTTATATGTTTATCACATATTTCTTCATTGTGCATTAGATTGGCAGTTTAGTTTAGTGGTTAAATACAAAAATTTCTGCAGCTGGATGGCCTAGCTTTAAGTCTCAGAGCCACTACTTCCTAACTGTGTGACTACTTAGTTTCGGAACTGTGCCATGATTTTCTTATCTGGAATATGACATAATAGTACTTATGCCAAAGGGTTGCTTATAGGTTCAAATGAGTATTATGAACAAGCCTTTGGAAAAAATGCCTGGTACATAATAAACTCTCTCAAGTATTACATGTTTTTATTTTTGTCTATTTTAGATTATGAAATAAAATTTATTATTTCTTGAATATGAACTAAATACAAGGTGCCTTAATATATTGTTGTCTAATCATGCAAGGTAGACATAGTTATTTCATTTTTCTTGGGGGTTTAGAGTGATCTAGTAATCTGCCAAAATAGAGAGCTATTAAGCAAATTAAGTGACAGAGCCGGGAATCAAGCTCAGTACAGTCTTCCTTCAAAATAAGGATTTAAAAGTTCCCCAAAACTTAGAAAAAGACTGATTGCTCTGTAGCCATGGTAATAAGTAGCTACTAGAATGTATTTTAAGTCTGTTCAATTAATCAGTGACAATTCAATTCAGTGAACATGCTTTTGCAAGTCAGTCAATTCAGTATCAATCTCCTGCTTCTGTAATTTAGTTAAGTAGAGATAGTCTACAAAATACCCCTGAGTGCTAATCAGTCAACAACAGCCACACATGAGTAACCAATTTCTACCGATAATTCCAACCCACTTATGCCTCTGAAAGTCCACCAGTCCCCAAAGTCTGTGCTTCTCCAAAACCCAAATAAGATTAGCATTCCGCTCAGAGATAATGTGCCTGACCAACATTGCTCTCTTACTGCAGTAAGCGAGAAGTTTAGCTTTATTTATTTTGGGTGTTAAGTGATGGTCTCATTCTTTGACGATTCAGAAAGTGCCACGGACATAATTTTGAAAGCACCCTGCACGGCAGCAGTCCATGCAAGTCTTACAGGGACCTTCTTGCCCAAACTCCACTCATCCTTCGTAGCTGCTGCCAGGGATGTGAATCCAGAAATGATCTGAATTCTGACTAACTTCATTGAGCTCTTGTTGATGAATTAGTTGTGTTATCCTAGGACTGGTAGCCAGTTAGATCATTGTAGAAGGGCATTAAACTCAGTTCTTTGATAAGGTAATTAGGTCTCATATTTTTCTTTAAAGAGTAATTCTTTGATTTGAAGAGGACCATTTATAGAGAGACCTGTCTGGCTCAGTTGGTAGAGCATGAAACTCTTGTTCTCTGGGTTGTAAGTTCGAGCCCCACCTTGGGTATAGAGATTACTTAAAAAAAATAATAATAAATAAATAAAAATTTAAAAAATCTGAAGAGCACCATTTAGAATAAGGTAACTAGACTTTTTGGTTTTATATAGTTATACCATTTGATAAATATATTTTCCATTGACCTGCTTATTCTTCTGCTGCTGCTTTGCTTTTGCATTTATTTATATAGACAAAGTTTTCTTTCAAGTGGTTTTGCTTTGTTCTGCAATGTGTTTTCATATGTATGAGAGCACATTGAGGCATCTGTCTGTTAAGACTCCAATCCAGTCCAAGTAGGTCCAAAATTTAAAGGTCCTCTAAACTGACAACAAATCTGTGGAAAACACAGTGGCCAACCTATGTAGTTCCCCTACAAAACTGTCAGGTGTGTATTCCTTGTCCTGTCGATTTTTGAAAAAGAGTCATCTTCTTTAGCTTGCAGTCCTTTATCGATCATACAGCCCCTTCCTCACCTCTGCTTTGTCTGTGGACCTGAGTTATCACTAATAATCACATATTATTGACCAGCTATTGTGGTTCCTCTTTCTCATTTGTCATGGATCTGTTTATATCAAAATCTCAAACTTTTAGAAAACTTCTCTTTTCCACATTAAGGGGTATTATAAACCCAACTGTTGCAGTTAATTTTTTAATATAAAAAATTGACTTAAAATAACGATATCAAAATAATGTTTGGCATTTAAAATGTCAAAAATCAGCAAATTAATACGTTTAAGTTCTTTTTTTTTTTTTTTTTTTAAAGATTTTATTTATTTATTTGACACAGAGAGAGAGAGATCACAAGTAGGCAGAGAGGCAGGCAGAGAGACAGGGAGAGGAAGCAGGTTCCCTGCTGAGCAGAGAGCCCGATGCGGGCCTCGATCCCAGGACCCTGAGATCATGACTTGAGCCGAAGGCAGAGGCTTTAAACCGCTGAGCCACCCAGGCACCCTACGTTTAAGTTCTTAATACAAGGCAACAGTCAGCTTTTAAAATAGATCTACTAAACCTCCTAAACAAAATTCTAAGTCCAAGATAGTTTTTTTCACTTTGAAACCTTCTGAAACTTATCCTCCTTGCATCTCTCTTCTCTAATGAGCTTTACCTAACCTTCTATTTGAGTTACCTTTCCTTCAGGGTTTTCTAAGGAAAGAACACTCACATGTTCTTTCGTGAATTGTGAACGTGATTAACAAAATGCATGAAGATCTATAGAAACTAAATCAAAACCTTCTCTGGAGTTAATGGCTGTAATTAAGGAGTTTCCTAAACCTCGAAAGGATAGGCAAAATCTCCTATAGAATACAGGACTTTGCTAAATACTTATTATTCTAAACTGAAGATCTCTACCAATTAATCAGTTAATTGTTAACCCCTCAGTTGGTAAAAATATTTAAGAGAACCAGGGTGGAAAAAAGAAGGCTTAAAGAATACTATTGTGTTAAATTTAATAAACAAAAGTAGAAAAACATAAAAAAGTAGGAAATTCCCCAAGCCTTTCTTTAATAAAAGATTAAACTAAAATCCAAAAATTGAAAGTAAATTAAGGTAAAGAATAGATTTAAAAAACTTTCAAGTTGTATTCTGGGTTAGACCCATGTACTGAAAAAAGGGAGACTTGCCCTGTTTTTGTAAATGCCCTCAAATTCTAAATTAGGGAATTATTTATTTATTTGTGATTTTTTTTTTTAAATTTGAGAGAGAGCAAGAATGAGTAAGCATGAGTGGGGAGGGCAGAGGGAATGGGAGAGGCAGACTCCATGCTGAGCAGGAAGCCCCAGGTGGGACTAGATCCCAGAACCTTGAGATCATGACCTGAGCTGGGGTAAAAGCTTAACCCACTGAGTCACCCAGGGACCCCTAAATTAGGAAATTTAAAAACAAAAAATAAGTGTGAAATTGACAACTTAGAATGTATCCGATGAATGGCTAGGCTTTTCTAGACAGCCTTAAAAATAAGAAAGATATAAATCAACCCAGGTAATGGCTCTTTAGGTAAAACAACCCAATGGTTGCTTTCTGTTTTTTAAAATTTTAGAATTTATAGAACAGTATGCATGCACATATTACAAGCAGAAGGGCCACTGTAGAAACCAATGTTTGATATTGGTTAATAAAAAAAAGGAAACTGTCTAAATCTAACCATTAATGCCACTCCATGGGGTATATTACAAACATTTCCATCTTTCTCTTAAATTTCTAAGAGGTATTATAATTACCTATGCAATAATACAGCTTTCTTTTTTATATGGGTTTCACAATATCTACCATTAATTTCATTACTATAGAACATCAGAGCCTTCAAAGTAAAGTCTTAAAATTCTCTGAAAAAAGAGAGCAAATCGATGTGTAGTAAACAAAAATTTTTTTTAAGAGAAAAATGTTACTTTAAAGTAAAAATGACTGCTTGTGCCAGATGGTAGAAAAGATAATAAAAGACAAATTTGAACATGTATAGTAAATTGTAGAAGGCTTATGGGAAAACAAACTTTAATTTACCTTTGTTGGTTTTAATCACTCCAGTAGTTAAAATCCCTAACAGTTCTATGACCTAAACTGAGATGGACATTTGAAATTATCATCAAAGGAATGCTTACTTATTTTGTGTAATACAACATCTACAATTTAAAAGGTGGAATCTGCCCCCAGACAAAATGTTCTGAAGTTTTTATACATGATATGACTCTTGAATATGAACCTTGTGTGATTCAAGAAATTAAGAAAGAATAGTTATGGTCTCTGAATCCCTATGGGTAAAAGATGTCATAGGACAAAGGCTGGTTAATTGCAAGAGTCTTTAAGAATTCAGATCATTTCCTCCTGGCTTATTTAAGCCTCTCTTTCTGTACAAACATAAAAGGGTTAAGCCATACGCAGAGTAAATTACTCAATAACATGGTACACATCAAAGAATCCTCAACTATGAAGTCTATCCTTAATTCTGTAGCCAGTGCTTAGGTCCCGTGCCTCAGGACAAATACGGGTATCAACTAAATTAGTGAAAGCACCTTTAGAACTTAGACTAGGTCTCTAAATCTAATGCAACCACATTAGAAAATTCCTATTGCTATTGGAAAGTATCCAACATTTTTATAGTAGTTGTTGTTACCGTTCTCCTGTATTAGGAATTATTGTTACTGTCTCCTGTACCACTATCTGCTGGTATAATACTCTTAATCCAGAAACCCCATAACCCTTACTCAGTGGAGAAGAATCCATCATATTTCTTCAATTCAAGAAGAAACAGTTTTTGGACACCCCAACACCAAATGGTGACTTGATGGATCTTTTATTTATAGTATAAGAAGGATAATATTAGGCTTGATTTTTTAAGAAGTAGTCTAGTTTCTCTTGTAAAGTTTAATTCCTTACCAGAAGCCAACTTATTCAAATGCCTGAACCTGTCTGGTCTTCTCTAATGGCATACAAAGTTACTAAAACGAAATAGTAAATACAAAACTAGTAGCTGGTATATTTTAAAATCATCCCCTTATTTTAAAATGCAGCAAAAAATAATCTTAAAAAATTTCCTTAGGTACTTTTTAATAACAAACAAGAAGTCTATTAATGAATAATGAATAGATAACATGATGTTACTTAAAACATTTGGTGTCAAAAGTGACTTACCTGGGTGGCTTTGTTCTTTAGGCATCTGCCTTTAGGCTCAGGTCATGATCTCGGAGTCCTGGGATTGAGCCCCGCATCGGGCTCCCTCTCAGCCAGGAGTCTGCTTCTCCCTCTCCCTGCTCCCCCTTCCCCATCTTGTGTTCTCTCTCTCTCTGTCAAATAAATGGATAAAAATCTTTTTTAAAAGTGACTTATCAGAAGTCTTCTCAAGCCAGATTCCGGTAATAGTTGCAACTCAATAAATCTACTTACAGCCACTGAATTGTATACTTAACATGGATGAGTTTTATGTGAATTATACCTCAGTAAAGCTGTTTTTAAAAAATAAAGATAGAAAAAATATACTCTAGAAAGTAGTATGCTATACTCTAGATCTCATAAAATACTTTAAAAATGCTATTTAATTACTTTAGAAATAATATATTAATACTTTTAAAATACCCTATAAATATATTAATAACCACAAGCCAAACAAATTCTGAAAAGACAATCTAGAAATGATCATGTTGTATTGTTTATGAGAATAAGATATGGCAATATCTGAATGGCCAGAAGCACCAAATAAAATCTCAAATATACACTTGAAAAAAATCTTCCATGAAACATAACATCATGTAAAGACAAATTTGCTATAATATTAAACACAGGGATCACTTTGCAGGATAGGAAGGGACATAGCCAGTTTGTTATATCTATGGCTAAATTAATCTGGTAAAGCTGTAGAGGTAGTCTATGGACTGGGCTCATGCCTAAAGTACTCTTTAGATACTTCCAGACAGATTTTATGCAGTTGCTTTCCTATGGGTTCTAAATATATACTAATAATAGTAGACTTGATTTTTTTCTGTATGAATCCAGGGATCTTTCTGTTGAAAACCATGACACCATGACTAAAATGCTATTGGCTTTTGCATTTCCTACTTGGACATTCTAATGTATGGTCCATTTAGATGGGACACATCTAACGTGAAACATGAAATAGAGTATTCTTCATACAACAGTTGCAAGGCTTTGCTCCTTACTCAGAAATGTGTCTCAGGGCACCTGGGTGGCTCAGTGGGTTAAGCCTCTGCCTTTGGTTCAGGTCATAATCTCGGGGTCCTGGGATCAAGCCCCAAATCGGGCTCCCTGCTCAGCGGGGAGCCTGCTTCCTTCTCTCTCTCTGCCTACCTCTCTCCCTACTTGTGTGTCAAATAAATAATTAAAATCTTAAAAGAAAATGTGTCTCTACTACTCTCAGTCCTCTGGAAAATGAAAGGAATTTAGCAGATGTGGGAAGTTATAACCACAATAGAGCCTGAACAGAAGTTCTCCAGGGTCTCAAGAAGTAGATCCTCAGAGGTGGATGGCTGACACAACCCCAGGACAAGCTGATGATCCCATAAAGTAGGAATCTTCTGTCCAAGACCATCAGAACAAGATTCTTCTATATGTCATACTCCTCTTGTATACTCTTGTTTACTGGGATTTTTGTTATATTTCTTTACTAGTTTAAAGTTACTATGCTTCTGGCTTAGTCTACCATATACCCCTTACTGATAATAATGATTTGCTTGACTGTAGTCCTTAGGTAAAATGTCTTTCCATTAATATGGCTCTTGTTAAGCCAGGAGTTGGCAAATGTTTTCTGTAAAGGGAGAACAGTATGTATTTTAGGCATTCTGAGCTATATACAGTTTCTGTTATATATTCTTCTTTTTAATACTCTTTTAAAAATGTAAAAACCATTCTTAATTATAGTCTGGATTTGGCCTGTAGGCTATGCTTTGCCAACCTTTTGGGTTAAGTCATTTCAGAGATGTGACTACCTAACACCAGTAAAGGACCGTATCTCTTTACAGACAACCAAAAAAGATAGGAAACCTTCCCTCCATTCCCTTCTTTCCTTGGAAAGACTCCTAATAATACTGACTCCTTCCTTAGAAATCAGGTAACTTGAGGTGGCCATCAATATTTGTTCCCTCATATTGGATTACATAGTAAATAATATAGCCTGAAGATAAAACAGACCTGTTTAAATTCCTTAACTAAAGTAGTCATGGGTAACAAAATATTCATAGATTTTCTTTCAGCTAACCAAGGAAGAATCTGTATTATTGTTGCCTGAATTAACACTACTCATAAGGGAAAAAAAAGTCTGTAGCTAGGCTGAAGAAAAGACAATCTGGCTATTTCACAAAGACATGGAATTGTTGGGACTAATCTTCCCCCCACTTTTAAATACAAAACTTCTAGTTATTTATTTCATTATGTCCAATGCCTGTTACATAGAATCCTTACCTTATATGCTTCTGGGCATTGTCCTGACAGATGATTCTACAAGTGATTCAAGCAAAAACAAAATAAACTCACACTGATCAACTCTCAAACCAAAAGCCAGATGTCTATAAACAAAGATTTAGCTTTAAGAAAAATTTTTCGCCTGTGGCAAAGACCCCACCAGTCACTGATAGTCTCAAATGCAGTTTTGCCTGAATGAAGACCAAGACGGAAGCAAAATAAAACTGTTTCTTCAAACTTCGGAAAAGACTCTTCTGTAGTTGGAGTAACAAAGAGCCACCAAAATCAGTTTGAAAGCTGTTCATTGAATCAACACCAACTTACATTAGTGGATAGACTTGTGCAAGTCACCCTATAAATATATATAAATATATCTATTTAAGATAGTCCAATGTAGGGTTCCAATAGCCCTTAACCACTTTCTTCTTAATTTGATTTCTTTCTTGAGAATGTCAAAGTTGCCCAAATTTCTTTTCATAGGAATACAAACTTTCCTCATAGGTTATGAGGCAATTTGGCTCATCTTCCCGCCTCCAACACTTCACAAGCTTTTAAAACTTTATCTGGGATTATAGTTTCATCACGTTATTATACCATTTAATAATGTTACCTTGAAGAGAGACTGATGTTGTTGTACAATAGCTATTTATAATTTATAGTGCACATTTAATTCATTTACCTCCTACATAACATGAATTTATCAGTCTTGATTGATAGACATCTTTTGGATGTGCAGGTATATTTCTTCTGCTGGTTGTCTGAGAGGGGTTCATTTTCTAAGTCCTACCTCAACTGTACATGTCCACGTTATTTTTGCACATGTGATAGCTTGGCTTGATATTTAATTTTTTGATCAAAAGTTTGCTTCTATTTGTATTGAGAAAAAGTCTGAGGAAAGCCTTATTTTGGTTCTTCTGTAAATTGCCCAACATGATGCTCTCAGGATTCCTCCTTGTTCAAGAAAAGGAAAGTGGGGCTGCAAGGAGGGAGACACATGGCTGTCCACCACAGGGGGGTGCTGGACTGAGTGAGGAGCGTGAGAAAGACAAGGGCATTCCTGGGGACTCTGGCAGTACGCTGCCTCATGGGCTCTGTCAGTCGAAACTCCCGTACCTCAGCCTCACAGAGCAGTCAGAGGCCCAGTCTGGGCAGGCCGCACGCAGATGGCTAGAGCTTCTGCAAAGCATGAGTGGAAACCAGGATTCCCACAGGTCCTTGGGGCTGGGTTGGGAAGCAGTGTAACTGAACTGAGGCCTTGGGGCCTGCTGTGGCAATGGGTGAAGGGGTGTGCAGATGGGATTGGCCCTAGTAGCAGGCTGGGGAATTTGGGAGATTCTCTGACAGAGAGGCAGCCAGAGAGAACCAAGGGTCCTATACATTCTTTGGCCCCTAACTTCTACCATGGTACCAAGAGGGTAAAAGCAACCAAGCAGACAAAAGCTATCACTCCAGAGCTTGTCGGAATGACAGGGAAAAAAGTGGACCCCAAAAGCCCTTCTTAGCCCTGGGAACAGAGGAAGCCTCTGTTGAGGTAGCAGGTGGAGGGTGGGCAGGGGAGGAATCTGAAAAGAATTAGTTCCAAAGTAACTGAATCAAACTTAAAAGACTGTTCAACTTAGTGAATCAGGTTCGGTTTTTCACCAGATTGGACTACATTTGCTACAGAGTGAAATGTAAGAAAGGGAAGATACTTTTTAAAAAATACATGAGCTCCGTCTTTGTAAAAACACAACAAAAGGCAAGTTTCACATATTCTGAGTGTGCTTTTTTCATTCATTTTTTGGGGGGGACTCAGATTGCTCTTTGGCTTGTAAATTCTTCCAATGAAATATGGGGGTCTATAAATATCTATGAAGATCATTTCTGGACCAATTTTTGATATCCTTTCTCTGGTGGTTTTCCATCCTTTAGAGCACTTGTCTTCTCTCAGAGCTTCCTTTCCGTTTCATTGTGTTCTTCTATATTCTGGGTGAGTCTCCCATATTTGTCTTCTATTTTTTCAACTCCCATAGTTGACTTCATTTTTCTGCAGCCTCGACTCTACGCTGTCTTGCCTCCAAAGTGTATTTTAATCCTGCTCTTGCTTTTGAACATTTTAAATGAAAATTTCCAAAATATTAACAAAAAGAATAGCACAGTAAGGTGTCCTGGCTTGTGCACCAGTGATGTAGCCAGGGAGGTGAGCTGCTTGGACCTCTCATCAAGAAGGATCTTGGGCTTTGGCTGTGAGCAGCTAGCCGAATCTCCAGATGTAGTCCTTCTTGGATTTGTCAAGCATCCAAGCCAGGATCCTTCTCCTCCAGCGCAGGCTCCAGCCAGTGAGTGAGCACAGTAGGGACATGAGGGCCTGCCATTTCTGTGGGACTCCTGAATGAGCTCATCCCACAATGGCTGGGATGGCCAGCTGGCTGACACTGTCAGATCTGCGTCACAGTCTGAGGCCCTCCCACTCTATTCTGCTTCCTTCTGCCTCTGCTCTCCTACCTGTCAGATGTGTATCATGGCCTGCCCACGGCCTTCCCCTGACTAATCCTGCTTCCGCTCCTTTTATCTTTCACAGGAATTACCCCTAGGAAACATCTCCCAATTTTCCCTCAGCCTCTGTGTCTGCACAACTAGCCACTCATCAGCAACAATTTAGATTTCACTGCATTCATGACATGCTGTAATTTTCATTTGTTTGCTAGAGTATTTTAGAAAAAATCCCAGGTATTAGGACACTCATCTCTTTGACCTTTGTTGCACAGCTCTTAAAATTTTGAAAAATGTATTATACATTCATAGTGCACACATAACATTATTTCTTAATGTCATCTAATTCCTAACACATAATCACATTTCCCCAGTTATCTAAAAAACTTTATGAACCAAAGCCTATGTATTATATTTTTATGTATCCTAAGTCTTTTTCTGCTATTATAGGCATATTTTTTTAAGAGAGAGAGAAAGAGAGAGAGCACTTGTGCATGCACGTGTATGAGAGCAGGGGGAGGGGCAGAAGGAGAGGGAGAGAGAGAATCTTCAAGCAGACTCCCCAGTGCACATGGACCCCCGACTCGGGGCTAGATTCCAGGATCCTGAGATCATGACCTGAGCAGAAATCAAGAGTCCACTGCCCAACCAATGTACCCCTTTGCTATTATATTTTAAAATCTTCATCAATACTTCAGCTTAAAAATTTCACTTAAAATTTCTTTTCCATTAGGCGGCTGCCACTGAGCAGACCGGACTCTCCTCGCTCGTGCATCTCGCTCGGCTTCCTCTGCGACCATGTCTGACAAACCCGATATGGCTGAGATTGAGAAATTCGATAAGTCGAAATTGAAGAAGACAGAAATGCAAGAGAAAAATCCACTGCCTTCAAAAAAAAACCGATTGAACAGGAGAAGCAAGCAGGCGAATCGTAATGAGGCGTGTGTCGCCAATATGCACTGTACATTCCACAAGCATTGCCTTCTCATTTTACTTCCTTTAGCTGTTTAACTTTGTAAGATGCAAAGAGGTCGAATCAAGTTTAAATGACTGTGCTGCCCCTTCTCAAATCAAAGAATGGAGAACTACTGACAAAGAAGGCACCTGCCTCTCCCATCTGCCTGCCTGGCTGGCAGGGAAGGAAAAGAACTTGCATGTCGGTGAAGGAAGAAGCTGGGTGGTGGGATGACAGGGAAATGTAGAGGAAAGATCAAGCTGGTCCAAGGTGTCCTGCCGGCTGTAATACGCAGTTTAATCAGAGTGCCATTTTTTTTGTTCAAATGATTTTAATTATTGGAATGCACAATTTTTAAAATATGCAATAAAGTTTTAAAACCTGAAAAAAAATTTCTTTTTCATGACATATTTTTCATTTATGGTTTCTTGTGTTTTCTTCCACATGGTTAATATTTTTCTGTGTTTTTGAAGGACATTAATCAGATTTCTTCTAAAATTTTCATCTTTTTAAAAAGAAAATAAGAATTGGAAATATGATTCTCTTAACCTTCAGAGCAATGATTCCTTTGACTAAAGTCTCTACAGAGTGGATAATTTTTCTTTTCTATTTATACACATTGAAAAGGAAGAGCTTTATTTATTCCTGGAGTTTCAGACAGAGTGGAATAATCTAAATTCTTTTTCTATAAACTTGTGCTAGAATATTTTCTCTCCCAGATTTAAACCTAAAGTTCCAAGTTGGTAGAATTTACAATGGCTAGTTGGCATTCTTCCAAGGCAAGTCTCTTGGATTGAGTTTGGATATTCTGATTCAGCTATGGAGACATGTCAGAATGGTTTCCCCCAACTCCTTCAAAATGAATTGTTCTGCTTGATTCAGAGGCTGGAGTATGTGATGGTCTATAGTCCAGCACTGTGTTGATAAAGTCATCTTAATCAGCACTGCAATTAGTGCACATTCCACCTGGACTTTGACATGTCATCTTCTCTTGTAGCTAGCGTCTGATGCATTTGCCAGTTTTTGTCTTTTTTGATATCTTCATGGGCATTTTAATGGGAAGTTGAGCAGAAATTTTCAGGCATGTTTCCATTTTAAACTGGATGTCTATAAATACCATCATTACCCTTTATTTGCAGGATTCTGCCAGAGGATAGAAAAGTGATAGAATAAATGAAATGCACAATTTAGAAGGAAAAGCTATATACATTTGTATTTAGGAGGAGGAAAGATAATACAAAGGAAAGATAGAATATGATAGAAATAGGATCTGTTGCCTTCTCCATTACCTCCCATGAGAGAGGAGGAAAAAGCAACACGTAAATATGCATCCAGAAAGTACTATAACAGACACAAATTTGAAACACATGCTAAGATTTCATCAAATATTTAGATTTGAAAAGTGTGCTTGGCTATAAATGGATTAATTCCCACTAAAACTCTGTATCTAATTTAGGTGGTGATTACATACCTCTAAATAGCTGGTGATTATGAAATGCCTTAGGATAGTGCTTATCAGTGGATAAGACTTCCTCTAAAAATAAGTGTGTTATTCTGAGTACATCATGCAGTTAACCTTGTTTTCTTAAACAAGAGACACTTTTTTTTAAAAATTTAAACTCTAGGTACTTAACATACAGTGCAAAATTTGTTTCTGGAGTAGACTTTAGTGATTCATCACTTACATACAACACCCAGTGCACACATCTCAACATAACAAGTGCCCTTCCTAATACCCAAAGGAGAGCCTTTTAACGGTGATATTTGCATAAATTATACATGCAAAATTTCATGGAAATATTTGTATCTACAATAGATTACTATTTATACCTTTTTATTTTATTAATTTGCAAAATGTTAAACAAAACAGGATTTAAGGATGATAATATTTAACCGTTACTTTTTTCTCTTTTAAATATGATTTTTTTCTTGTTTTCAGAATTGATAAATGTTTACTTAAAGTTCCTAAAGTGTTTCTTATCGACAGTTTCTCTTTCTCTCTTTCTTCACCTTTTCTGGCAATGGCACCAAAGTCTTTAACTATTTGCTTCATATTTCTCTTAAGCTCCTGATTTTTTATTTTGAGAATTCCCAGTTGTGATTTCTCTTCTATAGTGCTTTTCACACAATTTATAACATCCATTTGTTTCTCCACATCATTTGCCAGAATTAAATCTCTGTGCATTCCCCTTTCTGACTAAGTAAAATTAAAATTTGAAATAAAGTGCCCTTCATTTTATCACTTACTTATCATTGCTCCTCACGAAATTAAAAAGGTAATTTTTTGGGAAAATTGCTGGACCACTTGCAGTTCTTTCTACTTTTTCCTACCAGTACCAATACTGATTGATAAATTCAGTTACAGAATTTATATAGTTTTAGAGCTGCAAAATATGTCTTTTGTCTTAAAGTGGATAGAGAACTGTAATGATGGAAGTTTTATATATCAAATGAAAATGCAAATTATGTGCTCATGCACTTATGTACACAGTGACATCTGCTGAAGGAGGTCCATATATATATATTTAACAGATGATTATTTCTGGGGTACTTTATATTCATTTGATATCATGAGTTGGCCAGTTATCTAACCTAATGGCTGAAATGCAGGCTCTAAAAAATTTAGAATGGAGATCTTTAAATAATTGTTCCCAATTAAAATAAATACACATTTTCTAGTACCTCATTATTGCACGTACTCAAAGACATTGCTGGATAGTTGCCTTGAGTTGACATGGCGAATATATTAGCGCTTTGTTAAAATTATATACATGTAAATTTTTTAAATATTCATTACTATGATTTTAAGTTTTCCTGATTTTGTTTGGTCATTTGCCATTCTGAAACATAAACTTTATTTGTTTAAAATTCTAGTGTCCTTTCTTGGCAGAGGAGTTTAGTTTGATTTTTTAAAATAAACTTTTTGAGGTAAGTGTAGATTCACATGCAGTTGTAAGAAATACTATAGCAAACATTATATGTTAATTAAAAAAAACACTACAGTGAGATCCTATATATCCTCTATCCAGTTTCCCCCAGTGGTAACACTTGCAAAACTATAATATAAAACAACAAGGATATTGACTTTGATTCGGTCAAGATACAGAATAATTTCATCACCACAGGATTCCACATGTTACCTTTTTTTAGCCACATCCATTTCTTGTTCACTCTCTCCGTAACTGGGTCACCATTAATCTGTTGATGTCTATAGGTTTGTCATTTGAACAATGCTGTATAAATGGAATCATACAGTTTGTAACTGAGACTGGCTTTTTTCATTTAACTTAATGTTCTCCATGTTGTCGTGTGTATCTGTAGTCCTTTGCTGCTTAGCAGTCTTCCATGATTATAGAAAAACTACAGTTTGGCCATTCATTTGCTGAAGTATATCTGGATTATTTGCAGTTTTTGGCTATTAGGAATAAAATTGCTATAAATATTCACGTATAGGTTTTTGTGTGAATATAGGTCTTCAATTTTTTTGGAATCTCCAGGATTGCAGTTGTTGTGTCATAAGGTAGCTACGTGTTTCATTTTTTTTAAAGAAACTGCCAAATGTTTCCTAAAATGGTTAATCTATTTTACATTCCCTCCCTCGATGTTTCTTCAGTTCTCCTTATCCTTCCTAGCCTTCGGTGTTGTCACTATTCCTTATTTATCCATTCTGATTAGTGAATAGTACTATTTCACTGTGGTTTTAATTTCAAACGTCTTTTCATTTGCTAATTTTTCATTTGTAGATCCTCTTTGGTGAAATCTCTTCGGCGAGTTGCTTATTCTGTACTTAGCTTATTTGTTTTTTTTTTCTTGCTGAGTTTTGAGAGTTTTTAATATATTCTAGATATTAGTCTTTTGTTGGACATGTGGTTTGCATATATTTTCTGCAATATCTTGCTTATCTCTTCATCCTCTTAACAGATGGTTTATAGAATATAAGTTTTTAGTTTTTGTGAAGTATAGTTCATCATTTTTTCCTTTTATGGATTGTGCTCCAGTGTCAATCTACAAACTCTTTGTCTAGTTCCAAATCTCTAAGATTTTCTCTAATATTAGTTTCTTAAATATTTACGACCTTATATTATACATTAAACCTCAAGACCCATTGTAAATTAATTTTTACATAAGTTGTAAGACTTAGGTTGAGGTTATTTATTTATTTATTTAAGATGTTATTTACTTATTTGACAGAGATGGAGAGAGAGCACAAGCAGGGAGAGCAGCAGGCAGAGGGAGAAGGAGAAGCAAGCTCCCCGAGGAGCAGGGAGCCCAACGCAGGGCTTGATCCTGGGACCCTGGAATCATGATCCGAACTGAAGGCAGTCGCCCAACCGACTGAGCCACCAGGCATGCCGAGCTTATTTATTTTTTATCCTGTTGGTATTCATTTGCTCCACTACGTTTATTGAAAAATTTTCTTCCACTGAAGTGTTTTTGCATCTTTATCAAAAATTAGTTGGCATATTTGTATGGATCTACTTCTGGGTTTTCTGTTCTTTTCCATTAATCTATGTGTCTGTTCCTCCACCAACACAACATAGTCTTAATTACTGTACCTAAATAATGCCTTAAAATCGGGTAGATTGACTCCTCCCACTTTCTTCTTCTTTTTCAAATTATTTGAGCTATTTTAGGTCCTTTACCTTTCCATATAAATTTCAGATATTGACATCTATATCTTATCTATATCTACAAAAATCTTGCTCAGATATTGGTAGAAATTGCATTAAATCTTTACATCAATTTTGGGATAATTGACACCTTTACTATGTTGAGTCTTCCAGTCCATGAACATGGTCTATATAATTTAGAGTTTTGATTTCTTTCTTCAGTGTTATGTAGTTTTTAGTATTCAAGTCCTGTAAATATTTTGGTAGATTTATACCTAAATGTCTCATTTTTATTAGCAATTAAAAATTGTATTATACTTTGGTGTGCCTGGGTAACTCAGTTGGTTAAGCATCTGATCTTGATCTCAGCTCAGATCATGATCTCAGGGTTGTGAGGTGGAGTCCCATGTTGGGCTCCACTCTGGGTGTTGACCCTGCTTAAGACTCTCTCTCTCTCTCTAAAAAATAAAATAATAATGATAAAAATGGTATTATACTTTTAGTTTTAGTGTCCACATGATCATTATTAATATGTAGAGATATAATTAATGTTATGTATTAATGTTTTATGTATGATGTTCTAAATGCACTAGTTAGTCCTAAGAGTTTTTTGTAGATAATTTGGAATTTTCTATGTGGACAATTATGTCATTTGCAATTAGGTAGTTTTATTTCTTTTCTTTTTTTTTTTCTTGATGTGTGTGCTTTTCTTTCATGGCTTTTAATGCACTGGCTAGAAATTCCAGTGTATGTTGAAAAAGAGAGAGCAGACATCTTTGCCTTGTTCTTAATTTTAGGAAGAAAGCATCCAATCTTTTACCATTAGGTATAATGTTAGCTATATGCATCTCATAGATGTTCTTAATGAAGATGAGGAAGTTCCTCATTATTTTGATTTTTCTAAGAGTTGTTTTCATAAATAAACTTTGATTTTATTAAATTATTTGCATCAGTTGATATGACCATGAGATTTTTTTTCTTCAGCCTATTAATATATTGGATTATACTCATTGCTTTTCAAATACGAAAGGAGCCTGGCATCTTTGGAATAAATCCTACTTTGCCATGGTATATAATTCTCTTTATAAATTACTGAATTCTCTTTTCTAGTATTTTTAAAGGATATTTGTGTCTATATTCATGAAAGATATTGGTTTGTGGTTTTCTTTTTTGTACTGTGTTTTCCTGTTTATTGTGTAAGGTAATAATAACTTTGTGGGTAATAATAACTTCATAATAATTTCATAAAATGCATTGGAAAGTATTTCCTCCTATTCTATTTTCTGGAAAAAAATGTGTAGGATCGACATTAATTCTTCTTTAAATGTTTGGTAGAATTGTCCAGTGAAACCATCTGTGTCTGGAGATTTCTTTTCTGGGAAATTTTAAGTTATAATTCAATTTCCTGAATAGTTATAATTTCCTGAATTGTTATAAGTTACAATTCAAATGATCAATTTCAAATTGGATGAGTTATGGTAGTTTTTGTTGTTGTTGTTTTAGTGTTAGCTCATTTCACCTAAGTAGTCAAATTTATGTGTGTAGAGTTGTTCTTAATTTTTCCTTATAATTCTTTTGATATCTACACATTCTTAGAGACAGCTCCCAATATATTGATATATTTGTGTCTCTTATTTTTTTTCTTTGTCAGTCTTGCTAGACATATATCAGTTATATTCACCTTTTCAAAGTGAGTTTCTTGTAGATACTATACAGTTGGGTCATTAATTTAATCCACACTACCAATATCTGTCTTTTAATTGATATATTTAAACCACATACACTGAATATAAATATTTACATATTAGGGCTTAAGTCAGTGAATTTCTTTGTTTCTGTTTTTCATTTCTCCTTTCTTTTTCTTGCCTTTCCATTGGGTTACTTAAACATTTTTGTTTTTAGAATTCTATCTTTATTTATCTATAGTGTGCTTTGATGTATCTGTTCATATAGCTCTTTGTTAGTGATTGCTCTGGAGATTACATTATTTATGCATGACTTATCACTCTATTAGTGTCATCATTTTACCAGTTTGTGTGAAGTGTAGAAACCTTTACTTCCCTGTATGTAACTTTACCCTCCCCTATTCAGAATATAAATGTTTAAAATATTTTCTCTATACACAATTATAACAACATCAGACAGTGTTATAATTTTTGCATCAACCATCAAACATAATTCAGAAGAATTAAGAAAGCAAGCCTACTGTACTTATATTTTTGCTTACCATGATTTAGTTTTTTTCCTGTTGATGTTCCAATATTTCTTACTTTTCACTAACATTCTGTTTAAAGAACTTTTTCTAGCCCTTCTTTCAAAGTAGGTATCCTGGCAACAAATTATCTTAGATTTCCTTCATCACTCCTGAAAAGTTACTATCTCTGGAATGGGGTTTGGCAATTCTGTTCTTTCAGCACTTGAAAAATGTCCTGCCACTTTCTCCTGATCTCCATGGTTTCTGATGAAAGATTTGTTTACATTTGAGTTACTTTTCTCTTGTAGGTAAGTTGTCATTTCTATCTTGCTGCTATCAAGATTTTTTTCTTTGTCTTGAGTTTTCAAATGTTTCACTATGCTGTGTGTTGGTGTGGATTCCTTAGATTCATCTTGTTTGGGGATTTTCTCAGATTTCTGAATTGAATCTGTGGGTTAATATATTTTTCTAAATCTGAAAGCTCTCACCTATTGTATCTTCACTATATGTTTTTTCAGCCTGTCCTTTCTCCTGTCTTTCCAGGACTTCAATGACTAGAATGTTAGATCTCTGTTAGGGTCCCACCGGTTCCTGCTCACTTTTTTTTTTTTTCAATCTCTTTCTGTTGTTCGTATTGGATATTTTCTATTTTATCTTCCAGTTCTCTGATTTTTCCTTTTCTTTTTTGCTCTGTCCTCTCCATTCTGCATTTGTGTCCATCCTCTGAGGTTTTTATTTGTTACTGTATTTTAAAAAAGATTTTATTTGTTTATTTAAGAGAGAGAATGCATGTGCACACACGTGAGTGGTGGGAGTGAGAACAGCACAGGGAGAAGGAGAGACTCTCAAGCAGACTGTGAGCTGAGTGCAAAGCCCAATACAAGGGTTGATCTCACAACCCAAAGATCATGACCTGAGATGAAACCAGATGCCCCATTTGTTACTGTATTTTAATTGTTCTAAAATATCCATTTAGTTCGTTTTTTTAATCTATCATTTCTTTGCTGCAATTTTCTAACTCTTAGTTGAGACCCTGTATTTCATTTGTTTCAATCATGCTCCTAATTACTTGATGAAACATATTTATCATGGCTGCTTTGAAATCTTTGAGATAATTCTAACATCTCTGTAATCTTATATTGGCATCTATTGATTGTCTTTTTTCATTTAATTTGAGATTTTCCTGGTTTTTGGTATGACCACTTATTTTCTGATTGAAATATAGATATTTGGGGTAATATATTCTAAAGCTCTGGATCTGATCTAAATCTTCATTTTAACTTGCATCCTCCATCACTTCTCCTTCAGGGAAGTTGGGGGAGGGGTGCTGCCTCATGATCACCATGTGGGTCAAGAAGTCCAGTTTCTCCACTTGGCCTGATACCCACTGATACCCAAGGGTGTAGGCTTCTCTTTATTGCTGAGTTGGGATGAGAGTTATAGGACCTGCTAGGTCTCCACTGCCTCCATGGCAGGGAAGTGTAGCTGTACCTCATCATTGTTCCCTACATGGTTTCCACTAAACATCATGGGAAAGGGGTGGTGGTGAAAGTTCCAAGTTCCATTTCTCCTCTAGGCCTCTTCTGACACTACCACAAGTGGATGTGAGGAAGGCATCTCATTACTGCTGGGAGGAAGCAAATTCCAGGCTCCCCACATGATCCTCACTGACATGATGGGGGTGAACTTGTTACCACATTGTGTGGATGACAGTCCTGGCTTCCCATTCAGCCTTCTGCAGGGGCTTTGGATGCCTTGTTACCATAGACAAGGGAAGGTTGGGCTCTCCACTCATTGAATGTATTGCTTATTGAATGTATGCTATGTGTCAGGCATAGTTCTAAGAACTTTGTATGTATGAAATTACATAATTATTACTATAACCCAATGAGTGTGGTTACTATTATTTTAACACAGAGAGGTTAAGTAACTTGCTCATAGTAAAAAACAGTTCTGTGGGGCAATATTAGATTATTCACAATTATAGCAAGCAGAAGGTCAGTGAGGCTTCTCTTAGGAGTGGCAGTCAGGAGCCCAGAGAAGAAAAAAGATGCAATCAAATTGTGTGCCTTGATAAGGTCTGCTTTTCCCACCTAAGAAATATCTCAGACAGGAAAAGATGATCTATGCACTAATCAGCTGCTGCACGACGCATGGAATATATAAAAAGTAAAAATTTCCCTGCAAGATTTATATACATGACCCTCTTTGTGACTCACCTCAAATTGCTAGTTCACTAAACTGATAATGGAAAGTTACCTCAAACTGGCTTCAAGCTTGTGATTTGAGAGGACTCCACCAGCATTCCGAGAGTGAGTAAGGTGATGTAAGAGAAATTCACCCACCCTCTTCCTAGGTAATTCCAGATCAAGTTAGAATGCTCATCATATGCTCATCATTCAAAACCAAACAACAATCTGCTAAACACATGCACACACATGCACATACATGCAATTACACACTGAGACACTGGGTCTATAAAAAGATTCAGCAACACACATAAAAGAAAACATAGCACTCAAAAGAAGAATACTTTCAAACTGATGCACAATGAGAAATATATAACATGTAGAGTATATCTACTTTGTTCACTTACTAAAATTCAAGAAAATATGATCTTTTTAAAACAATACATGGAAAATGAGATGATAGGACAGCCAACTTATATGAAAATGCAGACTGACTAGAATAAGCAGAAATAGCAAGGGATGACTACATTGACAAGGTGACGGCAAGGAAAGATTGTGTTGAAACTGAAGGGAAAATAGACAAAATAATACCATAGTTGATGCACCGATGAGCAGATTTGACCCTCCCTAATATTTTGTTGATGATGAAGCTCAGCTTGATTAAGTCTTCCAGAATAGAGACGAAGAAAAAAAAAAGATGAAAATGAAGACAAGCAGATGCTCAATATGGAGAACAAATGATTAGAAGCCAACAAACGATCAGCTATATATAATAGAGAGAACTCCCTTGAGATGAAAAAATGTCCTAACCCTGCAGGCTGACAGGATTGACTCCATAACTGTACAAAATCCCAGTACCTAAATATGTCAAAGCATATTGTTTAGGCTTTTAAGGACAAAGAAGTTTATTAAAAAATATAATTACACACCAAAAATATATGATGCCTACCAAAAAGAAATGGCCTTGGCCACAGATATTCTCTTCTGCAATATACAATTACAAGAGGACAGAGTAATATCTTCACATTTCAGGTAAATATCTGTTATCTAAGAATTCTATATTTAGCATGTTGTAATTTATGTGCAATGATACCTAATGGACATCCTTAGATATTCAAAGGCTCAGAAAATATACCACTTATATTATTTTAAGACACTCCTGCAACCAAGATATAAATCACACTTGAAGAAATCATGGCAGGAAAGACATGGTTGATAGCACTGAAAACATTTAAATATTAATTACTCCAAAAATGTCATAAATATGTTTAGAAAGTAGAATATAGTTACCATAAATGGATCTTGAAGAGAAGATACATAATGTAGAGAACAATTTGGCAATAATACCTGAACCTTAAATTTCAATATGCCAAACATATCAAAAAGCATGAAAAGGAAACATGGAAAAAAGGAAAAAAGCAATAGGCTAATTTTCTGTTATAGATGGTGTAATATTTTACCACTGATATTGAAAATCAGAGTAATATATGTTCTAATATTTTAAAGTAATGGTATGTATTAATGTAATTTTTAAAAGCCTGTGTTTTTCCTCTTTACTAACAAAGAAAAATACTCTTAAAATTATCGTGTAGATAATGGTAGAAAACATGTGAAATAGAATATAAGCTGAAAATATCTAGAAACCATAAAATAATATTGTTGGAGTAAAATGGTCTGTGAATGTACACAAGGCAAACTCTTTTTGCAGAGACCAGCTGAGTTTATATTGTCTGAGAAAAACAAAATCCATCTATATGCAATATAAGAGTTGCATCAATGGGGATGCCTGGGTGGCTCAGTCAGTTAAGCGTCTGCCTTCAGCTCAGGTCATGATCCCAGGGTTGTTCTGCTTCTAACTCTCCTCCCCACTCATGCTCTCTCTCACTATCTCTCTCTCTCACAAAATAAATAAAATATTTAATAAAAAAAATTGCATCTATGATATAGCAATTGAAACAGGCTAATGTTAAAGTTATGGGCAAATATTCATCAGGAAAACATATTCCAAATTCTCCAGTGCTCAGAATGTTAATATTATGCCAAGCAGAATTCAAGGAAAACATTAAATAAAACAATGAGAATTTTTTTTTAGATTGGTGAAAGCATAATCAATAAAGTAGATAAGAGTCTTTAAACTTTTTATGATGAAAAGTGTTACGAACACATATTAAAAGTAGTTGTAAATGTAATGCAAATTACCTGAAAAACAAAAACTTGAGGAATTTTGATACACTTCATAATTTAACAGGTCATTATTAAATAAGTGAATAAAAATATGGAGAAATGGAATAAAATAGTTAAGAATGCTGGTTTTATATATTTTATGGAATTTTGAACCATACAAAATGAGAATATCCATTTTCTTTACAGTTTGCAGAAGTTGATTATACATTAAGCCATAGGAAATGTAAAAGCTTCTAAAAGTAAAAAATTGTACAGTTTTTAATAACTTCATTGTAAAACCAGAACTGAACAGTAAAATTCCAAATACATGGTGATTTTAAAACATTCTCATTCATGGTTCAAAGTAGAAGTAAAAACTTTTGCAATTATGGTTTTCCCAGAAATATTTAAATGAGTACCCCTGGGGCAAAGAATAAAAAAAAAAAAGGAAAAAAAAAGAAATATTTAAATGAGAGTCACACAGATCTTATAGAAGATGTTTAAAAAGGCATTTAGAGCGAAGTAAGTCAATCAGACAAAGACAATTATCATATGATCTCTCTGATATGAGAAATTTGAGGTGCAGGGCAGTGGGTTGTGGGGGGGAGGGAGGGAAAAAATGAAACAAGATGGGATCAGGAAAGAGACAAACCATAAGAGACTCTTAATCTCATGAAACAAGCTGAGGGTTACTGGGGGGTGGGAGGGTAGGGATAGGGTGGATGGGTTATGGATATTGGGGAGGGTTTGTGCTATGGTGAGTGCTGTGAAATGTGTAAGCCTGATGATTCACAGCCTGTACCCCTGGGGCAAATAATAATAATAATAATAATAAAAGGAGGGCATGTATTGCATGGAGCACTGGGTGTGATGCATAAACAATGAATCTTGGATCACTGAAAAAATAAAATAAATAAAATAAAATAAAATGCATTTAGAGGTAATTCCACATTAATAAAGAGGAAAGATTCAAAATGAATGAATTTATCATGTAATTGAAATATTAGTTAAATAAATAAAGTTCCATATATTACATTAGTATAGATAGGTGGATAGATAGATGGAAGTCAAGGGGAAGTAGTTAATAAATATCCAAGTAGAAATTGTGAACCAGAAAAATGAGACCATCAAACAAATTCAATAATAAATTAAGAAAACAATTTACCATGATCACATGATCAAGCAAGATTTATTTTAAAGATACGATGTTTCAATATTATATCTGTTATTATAATTGGTAACATCAACAGATAAAAGAATAAAATTTTACCTCCTTGTAAAATTTAAAACGATAGAGAAAATTTATCACCATTATGATAGATGACAAAAATTCATTGGATTAAAGTTGCTATTATTTGTGCTAAATATTCTTCAATGAAGAAGGAATGGAAAAGCACTAATCTTTAAAAATCTCTTAATGCAATAGGAAAATTATAGTCAGTTTGAAATATTAAAAATGGGAAAACAATAAAGCCCACCATCACCACAATCATGTAATATTCTGGACGTTTTGATGAATCCAAAAAGATAATAAACAAGAAGCATATATTGTCATTAATTATAGATGGCACACCTGAACTACCTGGAGAGTCATAAAGTAACTGAAAGCACTGATAGCACATAAAAGGAAATTTAATATAATTCATTCAATAAATTCAATATAATGATTGGTTAGAAAAAGTGTATGTAAATGCATATACACACATATCAGCTAATTCCATGCACATACAGATTATAATAGTATGGAGGAATAAAAACCTCATTCACATTGGCAACCAAAAATATTAAATATAGAGCAAAAATTTAACAAGAATATTCTCATCTTCCCTAAAGGAAACTTTAAAATAATAATTGAGGTACCAAGAAAACAAAAACAAAAACAAAAACAAAAACAAAAAAACTCCAAACAAAAACNACTTTAAAATAATAATTGAGGTACCAAGAAAACAAAAACAAAAACAAAAACAAAAACAAAAACAAAAACAAAAAAACTCCAAACAAAAAACCAAAAATATACTCAGAAAACTTAATATGGTAAATACATTAATTATCCACATATCATTTATACATTTAATGTAATTATAATACTCACAAGTTTTCTTATTATATGTGCAAAATGATTATAAATACCATCTTTTGAATAATCAAGATATTTTGAAAAAGAAAAGAGAGGGGTTTTTTGCACTATAATTTTAAAATACACTTGTTTGGTAATGATACACTTGTTTTAATAGTGTGATGTGGTTCAGGAGTAGACAGACCAAAATGAGGAAAATGTTTGCCGTGTATATATGGAAGAACTAAGAGATTAATGTGTAAAGAGTTTTTACAAATCATTAATAATAAAAACAAGTGTCTCAATAGAAAAATGAAAAAGAACAGAGATTTACAGAGAAATGAAACTCAAGTGAGAAGTAAAATATTTTGTATCTAACAATCAAGAAAATATAAATTTATAAATTCTATGATTAAATATCAATGATTTTTAAAAGAGAAAACTTGCAAGCAATTTAAATTTCTTTTAAGAGAAATTTGGAAATATAGGTTGGCGTTTTTATAAAATAGAATACTATATAACAACTTAAAATCGTATTGAAAGATTAATATAAGAAACTCTTAATGAAATACGTTTGTTTAAAAAGGGTAAGTGCTATATAATAAATAGTTTTACAACAAAACTATTTGCCCAGGAAATAATCTAAAAGTATATTGACAACCTTAAGTATGATTATCTATTGCTATTTGAATTAGAGAGGATGTAATGTTGAAAATTGGAACAATATATTTTTAAAAATATTTTAAAATAATGATTCACAAAATTTGACTAAAAGTGTGTTTTTTTATTTGTATTTTTCTTACTTTTCCAGGATGTCTACAATAACACATTATTTTTGTCCCCAGGAGAAACATTAATTAAAAAACCTGACTTTTCTGAGACAGAATAAAAATTAATCTTAATGGTTAGGGTTATGTGCCTGCTAATTATCAGGCACTATTCTAGGAGTTTGCATGCATGCTCTCATTTAGCCCTCAGATCAAATGTATTTGATAAGAATTGTTATTGCCTATTTTATGGATAAGAAAGTCAAGGTTTAAAGAGATTACGTAACTTGCCCCAGGAGACACCAATCATAAGTAATGGAATTGGGGGTCAAAACCCTATGACTAGCTCTCTACATGGTACCAAGTGCCCTTTCCCCCAAAGGACTTAATCTTTAGAAATTCTGAGACAGTCTTATATAAAAAAGACCACTTTTTAAAAAAGATTTTGTTTATTTATTTGACAGAGAGAGAGCACAAGCAGGGGGAGCAGCAGAGGGAGTGGGAGAAGCAGACTCCCTGCTAAGCAGGGGGCCTGATGCAAGGCTCGATTCCAGGACCCCGAGGTCATGACCTGAGCTGAAAGTAGATGCCTAACCAACCAAATGAGCCACTCAGGCTCCCTTAATCAACCATTTAATGTAAGTTAGAAAATGATCTTAATCTTCAATTACAGAAAGCCTCATTCATTTAGATAAGCCAAAGCACCCCCTATCCCCATAAATAATGGGGAAAATTGACAATTTTTTTCAGGAAATGACATTTTTATTTATTCATTAAGGTCCAGACTAACATTTCTCATATAATAGATTTCTTCAAGAAAACCTGTTTTGTTGAATGATAAGAACATGTGGGAATGAATTTATCAATTACCTAAAAGTCAAATGCTTCTTATGTCCTTAAAATCAGTTATTTGTTAATAAACCTATTGTAATTTTGTTTTTAGAATTTAGAATACTATATATTTGAAGAAAGTGTGTGCTAAAAGAAATTTAATCTCAGTCTAGACTTAATATAAAATTCCAAATAGTCTGAATTATTTCAGAATGACTTTATGAAATGTCACCTAAGATACAATAATTGACAAATGAGAATGTGTGAGTCAAAGGATGTTCTAAACCCCTTGCGTGCGGTACAGTTCTTTTCTAAAAAAGATTAGGAACTGGTTTTAATCTGTACGCAGCACAGAGTTCTCTTTTGTTCTGTACCCATCCTGCGTGCTATTCTTATCTAAGCATCATATTCATCAACAATTTCAAAAGTGGATATGTGTTGGATTCCTTGAAGACAAGATCTTTTTTTTTCTTTTTTTAAGAGATTTTTAAAATTTATTTGACAGAGAGAGAGCACAAGCAGAGGGAGAGGCTGAGCAGGAAGCCCGAGGTGGGGCTCCATCCCAGGATCCTGAGATATAACCCGAGCCGAAGGCAGACCCTTAACCTACTGAGCCACCCAGGCACCCCAAGATCTTTGTTTCTTATTCATCTTCATATTTCAATACCTAAAAATTGCTTGGCATCTAATATTCAGTATTTTTTCACTAAATTAAATTTGGCTGATTGCAATTTCTTTAATGCCCTTATCACCACCTTATCTTTTACTCTCATCAGCCCGAAAAGAATACTTCTCAAAAGATGTTTATAAAACTGACTGGTAGGGCGCCTGGGTGGCTCAGTGGGTTAAAGCCTCTGCTTTCGGCTCAGGTCATGATCTCAGCGTCCTGGGATCGAGGCCCGCATCGGGCTCTCTGCTCAGCGGGGAGCCTGCTTCCTCCTCTCTCTCTGCCTGCCTCTCTGCCTACTTGTGATCTGATCTCTCTCTCTCTGTCAAATAAATAAATAAAATCTTAAAAAAAAAACAAAAAAACTGACTGGTAGAGGACAAGCTTAAGAATGAGTGTAGGAATAATGTGTAGCTACTCCATGTTATCCTTCCTTCTCTTGTTTAGAAATAATAAGGAAATGGAAACACATTTAAAATCTTCTTTCTAAGGTATAGGAATTTTCATAATAATACTCTATGGTTTTATTTTTGTTGTATTTTAATCTGGGTTACTCAGAAATTGGAGAGAGCTTGAGATTCTGTCAAAATTATGATCAATACCAGAAAAAGGGGTTAGTCTTTTTTTTTATTTCTTAAAAGATGTAGATATTTTGATCCAATTTGTGCATGCTCATTAATTTGAATATTGAAGGAAAGTTTTCTAAAAGATCACTGTGATTAGGATTCAGAATGAATTGAATTCAGATTTGAATGTATTTCTCTTTGCTTTGGGATATATTTATGTAAACATTGCTTTGTGAAAAAAATTGGCAATGGTATGTTTATAATGAAAATAATTCATTATATTTATTGAAATCATATCTTCTGTAATGGCAACATCCTTAGGGAGGGGATGGAAGATAGTACTCATTAGATACTTTTCTTCATTTGTGAGCCAGACAGTATATTAGTTTTATCCAATTGCCATCTGCCATCCATTTTCTATACAGTATGCCTGAAGAGCTCACTTCATATAAGGGTCTAGAAGGTAAAGGTAGACCATATTGTATTTATATTTGTAAATACTGTATGCATTAAATTACAAATATTTATGTGCCACTAAGGTTTGAATAAAGGAAATAGAGAGTTGAAACAGACATGCCTTTCTTGCTCAAAGCTGGGAGTTGAGGATAGTTTGGCTAGAAGTGTGGTTCATTTGTATATACAATAGCATTTGTCATAACTATTTGAATGTGTCACTTTGATTTCATTTTCCATTTACTTTGCTCAGTACCACTTGCAAAGTAATAACAAAGAATTACTATATAACTCGAGTTGATTTAGAAAAGTTCACTGCTGAAATATGCATGGTGTAAACTCAATGATTCAATAGATAATGAGGAAACACATTTAATCAATTTTTTAAACATTTAAAGTATTAATTTTTTATTATGTGAAATTATGTAATAATATTACACAACAGCTAAAGCAATAGGTTCTTTAAACACAGTGACAAAAATCACTGTGTTTAAACAGAAAAAAAATTATTTCATTTTTTGCAATTGCATGCTTTCGATCATTTGTAGAGATCTTAGTTTTCAGTCTAAAAAATCCATTATTGGGAAATCATATATTTTTAAATAATGACAAGAGTGAAAAAGGAGTCATAATCTAAAACGTTCAAAAAAATTTTTTTTGCTCAAAGGAATCTATGTAGACTCACAAAAAAACTTATTGAGNCATTTTTTGCAATTGCATGCTTTCGATCATTTGTAGAGATCTTAGTTTTCAGTCTAAAAAATTCGCTATGAAATCCATTACTGGGAAATCATATATTTTTAAATAATGACAAGAGTGAAAAAGGAGTCATAACCTAAAACGTTCAAAAAAATTTTTTTGCTCAAAGGAATCTATGTAGACTCACAAAAAAACTTATTGAGTTTGAAATTCTGGAAATAAAAACCTTAGTTGTTAACTGTTAATTGATGAATTATTATGAATCTGCAGTGTCAGGGAAAAGGTCATTTTAATGGTCCTACTAGGATTACGTAGATAATAGCAATGCTTTTATGAATGACAAGGTAGGGGTGTGTGTGTGTGTGTGTGTGTGTGTGTGTGTTCATGCGCGTGCACATGCATGTGAGCGTGCATGTGTACAGGCAACATGGCACTCAAGAAAATCAAAGGAAATGAGCCAGAAACTTCTCACATTCTGCTGGCATCTGTGGAGTGTCACCATATGAGAACCATATGACTGCTGGCAGATTGGCATGTCAGCTCAGGCTTGTAAAACTTGACCGCACTAAGCTCAGGGTTTAGCAGTTTATCACAGGAATATTGATACAATTTTAACTGCACTCTTTTTGTGCAAGGACATTTTATCATTTCCCAATGCCTCTCATCCCAATCCTACCCTTTGAAACCATCAACCAGCAGAAATAAGGTAGATATATATATATCCATATATCAATGGAATTTAAAATGAAAATGAACTGCTGGAAACAGCAGCTATATTTCATGTGGTGAAACTGACTTACCTTCCATGTGTCAGCAAGGACTGGCCACCATGTTCTATTACGAGTCAGAGATGAATTTTCAAAAGCAAATCATTTTAGCACGATTACTAAGGTAAGGCTAGAAAGTGGAACTTTCTCTAAGGGCAGAGGAGGCCTACCTTGACGTGCTCTACAGTCTTTACAGATGGAAACTCTTGGTGAATTGAGTCTTCAGTATCTTTGGACAGAAAGAAGTTGTTTTCAATTATTGACATTTGCAGGGGAAGAGAAATAGAGGTGTAAAGGTAACAGTTTCTATCATCTACACTGTTTAAAAGGAAATTGCCTTCCGTTGGAATAATCTTAATTTGTCTGCCTTTTAATAAGAGGCTATTTTTAATAGAACACTCTATTTAATCTTCATAGCTAGGAGAGAGAATAGCAAGGCCATTAATCTGTTTTTCATGGTCTACTAAAATCATGATATTTCTGGTTATTAGGATGAAATTAAAATGGCGATGACAAAACTCAGGCCTAGTCCTTGACAAAACTGTCAAGTAGTCAGCCTAGAATGCTCTTGTGGAGCCCCATGTCTTCTCTCCTCCGGCTGCTTCATTTCAGCACAGGGGGAGCTTCATTCACAGGGTCCCATATCAAACATAACCACTTGGTCTCTTTGTTTTGCATCTTTGGAACTTTTTCCAAAGCCAAATCATCAATGAAACCTGGAGTGAAGTTAATACCTTGGTAGCAAATCTCAAATAGAGGGGCATGGGAATGGATGGGGAAATGCTTCAGTTGTCCTGTCTTTAAATGCAGCAATCTGAGGCACATTCTCCATGCTTCCTCAGAGGGCCCCAGAGGTATTAAGTTCCACTTATTCTGAGTAGTCGCTGGTTCATTAGCACACCCTTTATTGGCTTTTTGCCAGTCCTTGTCTTATTGTCCCCACTACCTCATTACCACCTCCTGGGATCAAATTCAAATGAACTACTTGTACCCAAGACTTTATTTCAGGCTCTGCTTTTGGGAGAACCTAAGACAAGAAGTGTATCTTGGGCATCCCATTGCCTTTTATATCCTCCTTCGGAGTACATCATCAAATGCAATTTGCATCCTTTGACCAACGTGAGTTTTGACTATCTCTAGTCATCCCCTAGTTCTGGACTTTGCCCAGTTCTTTCACAGCTTACAGAAACTTGTCTATTTTGTTTTTGCTTAATTCCCCTAGGGATCCTGAATTCTCTGGATGGAAGGTCCTTTAGGTATGTTTTTAAATGGTATTGATAGGCATTTGATTTATGGTACTTGATAAATCATACTAATATTTTATCGAAGCCTTAACCCAAAGCGGTGAGTCCATTGGTAGGAATTTGGTTTCCCTCCAATTCCTGTCAAAGAGGCTGACATCAATGCTGCTGACATGGGGAACTTGCCCTGCCAACACCCTTCTGCAAGAAACAAATCCCCAAATGTGTGAGTCAAATGGGAAACTGGAGAGCATAATGAAAGGCATGGTTCAAATATCATTGTGTGAGCTATGTTTATTCAAGAAAATCTCGTTAGAGTTATTGACTAGAGCACCTGATACAGGAAAATACAAATTTATGAACTTGGCTAAAGCACATTTCTACTCACTACAAAAAGTTTCTGTGCTTCACAAAACATTGCCCCTTTTATGGAGCTCTTTACACTATAAATATTCAATATGCAATTTCCCGCAGTTATTTCACCTCCAACTGAATGTTCCTTGAGGTGGGGGGAATCAACTGGTCTATTTTTTATTTCTATCATCTAATCCCTTGCTTAGATCAGCTATTCAGCAAACATTTGTAGAAATGAACATGTGAACTACCTAAACACTTCTGTTACTTGTTCAGCACTAACTACTTAACAAATTCTGTTTTGGGTTAAATGAATAATCTCATAGTTAAATTTAAAGTAGCTATTAGATGGTACTGTCAGCTGACGATCACTCAGAAATAACCCATAAGTTTTTGAGGTAGGATATCGAAAGGACACGTCAAGCATCACACAATATTCAGGAGCACTGGCTCGGGAGCCAGGCAGACATGGGTTCCAATCCTGGTTCCAACAAGTAAGAGCTGGATGATCTTGAACAATACACCAAACATCTCTAAAATTGAATCTTAAGAATGGGGTGCTAATACTTATTTTACAGTTTTTGGTAAAAATTTAATGAGATAAAGCATGCAAAACTGTTAGCACATCTTTACACTTAGTCTGTGCTCACTAATTGGTCACTACTGTTGTTTTTTATCATTGCTATTTAATTTCTCTGGCACCACACAACTGGTGAGTGACAGAGCTAGGACAAGAATCTCACCTAATGATTTCCAAACCAATGTTCTCTTATTGTACAACATTGTGTCAAACAAATGTCTTTGAAAATGCAGTCTTAGTTGATGAGAACATAGGACTTGATAGAGTGGCATTTTTCTGAGACCAACTGTGGCCAAAAGTGTCCTCTGATTGACCTAATCCACTAAGAAATCCAAGACTATTAGGTGAGGTGAATGACAGCCTTCAGGGTTCTATTTGGGGGCTCAAGTAAACAATTATACTTTTACCTCATAATAATGAGTCACTAGATAACTTTTTCTTTAAGAAAGTACTAGCCTAAGTGATGCCCCTGGAAAGACAAAAAAAGTACATTTAGTTTAGCTACTTGTGGGCCAGTGACATGGGCATTGTAATTCATGGTGACAAGCTGATATAGAACTGTAACATGGTGACCCTCTGTACCACTGTCTCATGAATTGCATAAGACCCAGGATCTGCTAACATTAGAACCACACTCCACTTTGCTATTTGCCCCAACTAAGAAGAGGGTAATCACCTCTCACTATGAACTAGACTTTAGTTTTTTTAATCTGTATTAAAGTTTGCTACTGGCATAAATTCTGTAGCTGGAGCAGTCAAGGTCTGTTTTGACAAAGGCATATTAATCAAGGTGTCCCAGGTCAAATATTTAAAAAAGTGTCTCTATGACAGTGAGTCTCAACCTGGTTGTACAGTAGAATCAGATGGGGACCTCTTAAAAGCTCCTGAAGGGGCGCCTGGGTGGCTCAGTGGGTTAAAGCCTCTGCCTTCGGCTCAGGTCATGATCTCAGGGTCCTGGGATCGAGGCCCGCATCGGGCTCTCTGCTCAGCAGAGAGCCTGCTTCCCCTTCTCTCTCTGCCTGCCTCTCTGCCTCCTTGTGATCTCTCTCCCTCTGTGAAATAAATAAATAAAATCTTTAAAAAAAAAAAAAAAGCTCCTGAAGCCAGGCCCTACTGAGACCTATTGTATCAGAATCTTTGGGGCTGAGGCCCAGGCACTTGTTGTCTTATGAAAGCTCCCCCATGTGTGCAGTCCGTACTGCTTTAAGAAAAGTGCTTAACACTACCTTTCATCTCCTGCCATTCCAGAGGACAGAAAGCTATAGTAGCGTGACCATAGGGATTTTCACCTCAAATCTGACTCTGTGTTACTCAAAATGCTCACTTTGAGATCCCAATTTGTTTTGTCAGGTGAGTTTAGGCAATCAGAGAGAATCCAGGCCAAGTGGACTTTTAATTAATTTATTTATTTATTTTTAGAAATAGAAATTTTATAGAAATATACCCATCTGTATTCTCAGTGCTTAGAGCTGCAGAACACTCAGAGTTGCAAAACCTTCCGTGTGTAACAGAAATTTTGACTTGGCTTGCAGAATTATATGTACCAGAAACATGCTGGAGAAAGCCTGAGACTTTAATTTTTTTTTTTTTTAAGATGCTGTCAAGAATAACTGTATAAATCCAAAATGTCTTTGGAACTTTTCTGCCCACCCCCGTTTCTCTCTGGCAAGAATATGCTCTTTCACCTACCGGGGTAGAAACAATAAAGACATCTGTGAATTCAGCTTATTCTCTTCTAAGTTATACATAATAATTGAGCCTCCCTATTTGTGCATATTTACTCACTCCTTCCCCTGAATAACTTCAAGAGCTTTCTTTATGCCTCCAGATTGATGAATCTCTGTCCACTCTCATGAAGGGCAGCAAAAAAGACAGGTCTTTACTCTTTCCATTGACTATGGTTGGTCTAAATCTGTAAGAGACAGGCTCTTGGAGCCTTCTGTATTAAAAGGATGAGTTTTGTGAGTAAACCCATTCAAAAAGATCAAGATATCTCCTTTTGGAAGAAAGATGAAGTCATATTGCAACAAAAATCTGCTTCTAAAGAAGCTATTTCTAAAAAATCTGTTCAATATGTATCAAAGAATCAAATTACACCCATCTGGAGAGACGCATGTGAAAAAAAAAAACTGCATTAAACAGCAAACCACATCTATAGTGCTTCTTGCAGCAAACAAAGAAATGCTGGGTGTATCAACAGGCAGGGTCTCTTTTGATTAAAAAGTACTTACAGAAAGAGGACAAATCAAGCTCAGCCTTTCTGGTTCTTTTCATAAGGTGAGGATGGTGGAGTGGGGGGTGGGGGGGCAGCTGCACATTCTAAGTAATTCATACAGGGAAAAAAAAATCATTTTCAGCGGCCTGCGGATGGCTTTGAGTGAGAGCAGATTTCCATGCAGAAATGATCTATGGGCCAGGGATTACACCCCCTTTTGCTCACACAAGGACTGATTGCATGGCTCACAGCTGGAGCTAATCCAGATATCTGTTTAATTAAATAGGAGCTGTCATTCTGTTGCATTACATCAAAGCCCAGGAAGGTGACACGGAGGTGAGATGGCAAATGTAAATTTTAGTCCTTGGTTTCTTATATAGCAAAGGGATAAAAATTCTGTTTTTCAGCAGGATTTGTACATAGAAATATAATTGAGACATCTGTGACTTTCAATTTCCCATCAGGATCATCCTTCTTAAAATCATGTATTTTTCTGGAGGAGGATGTTTGGTAGGGTAAATTTAAAAAGATATCAGTGAAACAATACTTTTCTTCAAGAAAAATCCAGAGTGCCTCCTATAGAAATGGCATTACAAGGAGCATAATGGACCAGGCAAGAATAAGATTTGCTTAAAATGAATACTGTAAGGGGACTGTTTACATGGCTGAACAATTTTGGGAACCAGAATGTTTATTATACTTGCTATTCGGAGTTTAGATATTTATCAAAACCAGTACTTGAATGAATGTGTTTATATTCAAATTCAAACAAACAGAAGAGGAGTTCATAAAGAGGATGAAATCAACATTTTCAAATAAGGACTAAATACAATACAATTTAAATTAGCTTTAAAATGATATATACACATGTTATATCAAACAGAAACTTCTCTAAATAAGATTCTGATATTAACATCTTCCCACTAAGTGGTATCTCCAGCTGTGGCTGAGAGTCCTTCCTATTAGAGAAATTTCTCTAAGAGACTTTCCAGCCCTTTTGTTGTCCATGCTCACCAATCTCCATGCCATATGTGTTCTGTACCATTTGTGATGGACTAATCACTCCCATATAACAAGGTCTTTACTATTAGCTTGAGAAAACTTTCAGACTCAGCCTGCATTTGCACAAATTTCAGAGTCTTCATGAACTTTAATAACAGCAGATTTAATAACGGTTGTGATTTCCTTTCCTTTAATTAACTCTGCAAAATGGCCTCTCCATCCAAGGCTCTCTTTGTTTGCATAACACTGTAGCTATTTGTTTTCTTCCCCCCCTCTAATCTGAAATTTGTAATCACTAACGTTAACAGTGAATAGAATTTTTTCTTCTTCCTGGTTTGATTGGTGAAAAGAAAACACAAAACCCAGGTTAAATCACCCATGACAAAAACATAGGTAGTGTGAGAGTGCTTAATGACACCATTACCTGCTACCTGTCTCCCAGAGCAGTTGAGAGTGTGCAATTCTAAACCCACAGATCTGGGTTCATTTTCAGAGCCACCAACCTGTATGACCTTGAGCAAGTCACTTAACCTTTTGAGCCTCAGTTTCTTCATTTGTAAAACAGGGGTGATAATAGCTGCAATACGGCGGAGGGGGGGCGGGGAGGGGGGAAGAAAGGGATTAACAGCAGGTTTGTAACTCAATTCCTCCCTCCTTCAGAGGTGCCTCCGGCAATCCATACCTAACCATATAAAACATACACATTTTTGAAAAATATATATCTCAAAGATAACAGGAGGAGCTGTTAGCATCTATTCTCTTCTGAGTTCTTATCTAAGAAGGCTTTTGGGAGGGTGTGCCTGATCTGTGTAGATCTCTTATCATAAATTGATCTGTATGTAGATTGCAGATTTATGAGTCACAATTCCACTGAAGAATACAGGTTGGAGACTAACATGGACTATGTGATTAACATGAAGCTATGTGATTAAGGAGATATAAAAGTGGGGATACTTTGAAAATATGCAGCTTCCATGCGTTTACTTATACTTCACACATTGTGATTATCTCTTAATTCAGAACCCAAGTGTTTCTCAGTGCTGAAACAAGAAGTTCCATCACATAGTTCGGGTACTCCCTAATACTGATGACATATCAGATAGTTGGCTTTTCTCATTCCTTTCACTGGTGGTAGTTATGAAAGGTCTGTGTTGGGGAAGGCTTGTATTTAATCTGATTCGGTCTGGGTCAGTGCATTTCCTCATAGGATTTTGCAAGGAATAAATGAGTTACCATGAAAATATGGTGAATATATTGTGTCTAGCACAAACGTGCTATGTAAGTGTCAGCTGTTCCCGGTATTAGATTTTAATTATTTCATCAAGCAGTACTGTACAGGTTATTCTAGATGCTGGGTATGAATGTTACAGATGCAAATGGTCTCTTTGCACAAGTAATTTAAATTAAGAAGAAGGGCATCTAGAACAATAACAATGATATAGGTAAGTACTGTAGGAGTTTCCCTATTATTCCTTCACTGCCTTAATTTGGATTCCCTCAGGACCAGACCTGGAGACAAAGAAGTTAATGTAATTTATTTTGGAGGCCATACTAGGAAACAGCAGAGGGGGGAGTGAAGTGAGACAGGGAAAGCAAAAGCAGTCAGTAATGGGTGAGTTAACAAATTTCTATTGTGAATAATGGAGACTTAATCCCACTGGGCAACTCTTGGAGCCAGCATAGAACATGAGTCTTAGAGTTACACCAACCGCAGAAGGAGGAAACATATATTTACATACCACCTCCTATGAGTCATTGGTTGAAGGAGGAGTTAATTGTCTAGTACTTCCGGCTGTCCTGGGCAGGGCAGCTTGAGCTCAGAGAAGGCCCTCAGGCAAAGAGGCACAGGATCTGACAGCTGGCGGTTGGCCAGTACAATACAACTGGAAGGCTGGAAGGGATACACAGCGAGGGACCAGGGCTGCAGTACTTAGTGACTGTTAGCACTGTATTCCCGAAATTAAGAGAATCCCCATTTAAAAAGTTTAAGACCTGGGGTGCCTGGGTGGCTCAGTGGGTTAAAGCCTCTGCCTTCAGCTCAGGTCATGATCTCAGGGTCCTGGGATCAAGCCCTGCATTGGGCTCTCTGCTCAGCAGGGAGCCTGCTTCCTTCTTTCTGCCTGCCTTTCTGCCTACTTGTAATCTTTGTCAAATAAATAAATAAAAATCTTTAATTAAAATAAAATAAAATAAAATAAAATAAAATAAAAAGTTTAAGACCTGACTAAAGCAAGAATAGAATGATGGAACTAAAGTTGAGAGAGTATATACAAAAATTCTTGTAAATGGTTGTCTCCAATAACAAAATAAAAATGTTACATTAATAAGGGCAATATAAATTCTTATATATTTTAGATTAACGTGATTGGTAATCCTGTACTCAGCAATATTAATTTCTGTTTTGAGGCACCACTGAATGCAAACTATTTAAATCTTAATCTATGGCCTCAGTTCACTGGTTATTTTAGCTTACTATTACTTTATTATCAGTTATATGCAGTTATTTACCCTTACATCTGGTCTCCCACCCAAATGTTGAAAGCATTTCTAATTTCGTGACCCAAGAGTTGTCCCTTGCTTCAGGGAGGGATCTACTTCATGCTCTAGGGATCCACTTCCTGTCTCCTGAGTCTCACTTCCTAAACCCACAGGTCATTCCCCCTATGTTTCCACCTCCCTGATCCCATCTCAGTACTAGTATTTATGTTGCAGCTTCATAAATTCCAGACTCCACTGAAGAACTATTCTATCACGACCTTCATCTTTTCTCATTTGGTTTCATCTTTTCCAATATCTCACCACAAAAATATCTTCTTCCTTACTCCCATTTTACATCCCTCTCATATCCCAAATACCCTTTTTAAATGTTTGCAATTAAGATGGAGCCTGATTTTACAAATACCTTCTATCAAGCACTAGTGTTGTAGAAGACAAACTGCTGATTAAAATCAATTTTAAAAAGCTCTGTTTTCATAAAGCTTAACATTTATTGAATAAGCTATCACAAAAATTAATCAATCTCCGAAAACTGTAATAAGTACTTTGATGTAAGCAGCTATGGGAGCAAGTGATGTTATAGTCTAACCCTGTCTGAGTAGGTATGTGTATGGGTATGTGGAAATGTCACAGAGGATTCTTAGAAGACATCCCTGACATTTGAGCTGTGATCTGAAGGATGAATGGGATTTAATTCCCTCCCAGGCAAGAATGTTCCACACAGAGAGAGCAAGCGTGTGCAGGGTTCCTAGGGTAGAAGAGAGCCTGATGCCTGGGATGAACAGCAAAGCTGGTATGGCTGGAGCCCAGAGGGCAAGCACAGGTGTGGCAGGAGGTAAAGCTCCAGAGGCAGGCAGGGGCTATATCAGGCTGAGAACTATCAGTGTCTATCTTTATCCAAAGACCAATGAAAAGCCATCAAAGAATTTTAAATGAAAAGGTGGTCTGATTAGAATTTTGTTTTAAAATGAGTGTTTCTGTATTAAGAATGGACTTGAGGGGGGCACCTGGGTGGCTCAGTCGGCTAAGCATCTGCCTTCGGCTCAGGTCATGATCCCAGAGTCCCGGGATCTAGCCCCTCTTCAGGCTCCCTATTCAAGTGGAAGGCTACTTGTGTTCTCTCTTTCACTGTCTCTCTCTCTGTCAAATAAATAAATAAAATCTTAAAAACAAAAGAAAACAAAAACAAAAACAAAAAGAATGGACTCGAGGAGTACAAGATGGAAAATGGAGACTCATTGACAGAGTTTGTTGCAAAAATCCATGTGAGAAATGATGGTTATCTTCAACTAGCCTAGTGGACGAAAATGGAATGATATGGTTGTGTTCAGGAGATACTTGGGAGATTAAGCACATAGAGTCGAAGTCATCCTAAATACTGAAATATATTCAGAATAAAAATCTTAATGGTTTCATACTTTATAATATAAACTGTGTCACATTTTTCATTTTTCAAACTAAATAAAAACTGAGAACTCCAAATGCCTTGTTGGCAACAAGTTTATTATCGCACTCTTGGGTTTACCTGGATCACTGAAAAATCCCAGGCCTCACACAGGCGCCAAATGAAGTGTTTTAGTCAGCCACGTTCGAGTGGGGAATTCGATGCTGCCTTGGCTGCCTTAGCTTCACACTGCATCTAGTGCTGCTAATTCTTACTTGAGGGAGTCCTTAGGAGTCCAAACTTCCCCACCAAGCTTGGTCACTCGGCCCCCCATCACTCTTAGGGCCTGAAACTTCTAGATATAGGTACTCCCTTTCTTCTCCAAAGTTCTGCCAATTAAAACCTGCATGGCCTGAGTGAATTTAAGCATCTGTCCTTTGAGGAGCAAGCAAACACTAACGGTTTTGCCAAATCCATGCAGTAGCCCAGGGAGTTGGCTGCTTTCCTTTATCAATCCACAAAACACAAAAGGCTCATTCAGTAACTTCCTTCTACAAAAGGCTCGATTTCCTTTCAGGAAGCCTCCAGTCATTAAAGGTATATAAAAACTTAAAAGGCCGCTTACTTTCCTTGAAGTAGGAAGAATGAAGGTGTGCTCTTATTTCTTTTTGAACATCCACATTTCCACCTCGACTTCCCTCAAAATCAGAAATGGGATTTGTTCTACTTTTCAGCAGAAGTAATGCAAAACAAACCATAATTTAATTCTCAGGTCCCTGAGAATACAACAGGCCATGTACGTCTTCAGATTTGATGTGCTTGTCGTTGAAGTGTTAATATGTATAAATAATATCCTATGGAGTTCAGAAGAAGGAACAATGGACTGGCTTTAGCTGAGAGGCGGGGTCAAGGGACTAAGGGTATCTTGCAAAGGAATAGAATTTGAGTTTGACCTGGCAGGCTGAATGAGAGATTGCTCTAAGCAGGAGAAGCAGAACACGCAAGCAAAGGTAACAAATTTATACAAGGGTATTGAGAAATAGTGAGTCATTGGCTACGGCAAGAACATACGATGATGTGTAACAGGAATACAGAATGTCAGAAGATGATTCTCGAAAGATAGGTAGCATCCATATTGGGGAGACTCAGCATGGAGTCTGTTTGAGGATTCTCTCTCCCTCTCCCCCTCACCCACTCATGTGCACACACTCTCTCTCTCAAATAAATAAACTCTTTAAAAAAATAATACTGTGCATATTTTGGGATTGTTGTAAAGACCAAATATAAGATTACATCTAAAGCACTGGATATATGGAACTTACTTTTAATTCTTTTGTCTAAGTAACATGCCTTGAGGTGAAAATAATTATTCTCACTTTATAGATGAGGAAATTGAATCTTAAAAAAACTTATGTGGTTCACTCAAGTCACAGAAAGAGTAAGGAAGAGATGTAATTAGTACCTGAGACTAGTTCTCTTTGATTCCAAAGTTCATGATGTTTTCCTTTTACTCTCTTTTTGAGAAATCCATGTGAGACAATAGTCTGGGAGTGGGGAGAGGCTAATAACATTTTGAGGACAGAAGCTACAGGAAGAGGTGGCTCTGTGGTCACTCAGATAATGAAAAAGGAGAAAGCTCAAAGTTCAAGGGATCTTTTGGCAGCATAACATGTTCTCTCTAAACTCCAGGGTGGAGTAATTCTGCACACAGATTAGGCTGTACATAATAGGGACTACGTTATTTGTCTCTGATGCCCTTTGTTGACCTTTGGATTTACAGAACTGTCAGAGATTACATGATTACAGGCTACGGGACATACACTTAGGAAAGAACAATATGTCATCCATCATGCTCAGGCTTCAAGCTAACAGAGGCTGTGCCGAATACATTCCCAAACTTAGTATTAGAGGACTAGAACAAGGTCTATTTCCAGATTAGCCCAAGATTCATACTAACAAGCCCACTTATACTGTTTATCTACCTTGATTTCAACAAAATGAAATATTTGTGAGTTTCAGAGCTAGGAAATTATGGAGTTAATATTATTGAACATGATGGTTTTCATTGCTCCTGAAAATGGCGTGTTGTAATTATTGCCACAGTCACAATGTGCTGAAAACCAGTTGACAGACAAGGTAGTCATATAGGGAGTTATTAGGTATTTGCACACTGGAAATTGCCCGTAGAGTTTGCTATAGTTAGCATAAGTCATCACCCACTGAGATCTGGCTCTAAGCTTTGTATATTCAGAAGCTTAATATTACCAGTTTGTCAGGTTATAGGAAACAGACTCTTGCTGATCAAATTCACGAGGAAATGAATTACATGCTAAAATGTATAGTTTGCAATGAGATACTAACAGATGATAAACAATATCTCCTGAGTAGGTAGGAGCACTTAGGAGATCAAGGTACAAATCTAAACATTGTTTCATAATCCTAGAATTAGGGGGGAATTTGCAGGTTGTCTTAGGGTATACTTTTTCTAGATAAATTACTCTTTCTCATCATGGGGATGGTCTTCTTCTGCCCTGGGCCATGCTGATATCATAAAGATTTGCCTGGCAGCAGTTGGGTTAAGATTGGAAAACTGGAGACTAGTGAGGAGGCAATATAGTAGTACCAATGAAAAATATCTTGAAATGAGATTCTACTCTTAGGGAAGAGAATGAATAAGAGAGTTAGTTAGTCATAACTAACTAGGACTAGTTATGAGCCATTTCTTGGAGGTAACAGGAAAGTATTTCCTTCGAAGAGATTTGGGCTAAAGAGACAGATTTGGAAATCATCATTATATCCATTTTTCTGTGTAGAGATGAAATCCCCCAGGATGTGTGTGTAGATTGGAGGAGAAGACAATGTGTAGAACTTTACCACACACATTTAAGGGGCAGATGGAGGAAGAGGAGCCCATAGAGGAAACTGAAAAAATGGTGGCCAGAGAGACAGAAGAAAAATCAGACAGGAATAATGCCACATAAGACAAATCAGAAAGAATTTTCAATAAAGAAAGAATTTTCTTTAAAAACTCTTCGAAAAAGTTTTCTTTAAAGCCAAATCCTACAATGTGGCCAAATAAAAAGATATCCCACAGAAGTGTCTATTGTGTGTAACAACAAGGAGGTCCTCAGTTGTTTTTTGAGTGGTGAGGCCAGAAGTCAGGTGGTAATTAATAGAAAGGTGAGTGGAGTAAAGAAGTCAAGGCACTAGACTGGTCTGGTGGGGCCAGACCCCTAATGTATCTATTTTTTTAAATTAACTTTTAGAAATAATCTTTATTAGTCATAAAAAGGAAAGGACACACAAATCTGATATTTTTTTAATTCACATATCGTATATTATTTGTTTCAGGGATACAGGTGTGTGGTTCATCAGTCTTATATACTACACAGCACTCACCATAACACATACCCTCTCCAATGTCTATCACCCAGTCACCATGTCCCTCCTACCCGCCTCTCCTACAGCAGCCCTCAGTTTGTTTCCTAAGATTAAGAGTTTCTTATGGATTGTCTCCCTCTCTGGTTTCATCTTGTTTCGTTTTTTTCTCTTCCTCCCTATGATCCTTGTCTCATTTTTTAAATTCTGCATATCAGTGAGATCATATAGTTGTTTTTTTCTGATTGACTTATTTAGCTTAGCATAATACCCTCTAGTTCCATCCACATTTTTGAAAACGGCGATCTTGCCCACTAATGTATCTTATTGGCTGTGCTCCAGGTAAGGAGTAATGTTGACTTAAAGAAAATTTCTGTTCCAACTTAATGACCTGTTGAGTGAGCATCAGGTTAGGGGTAAATTCACAGAGACAGGACCCATGAGTGTTATTAACTGCTAATCTGTAAACTATTGATCATTCATTTGCAATGTGTTTTGGATACATTTACAACAGGTAACAGACAAGAATTCCTGTCCCCTGAAATTTACATTCTCATATGAATGCTATTATTGTGGGGAAAAAAGCACAATTTATTTTGATATGTCGGATAGTACAATATGCTGATTTTCTGAAATAACTTTTTTCAAATACTTCAAAAATGCTTAAATGTTAAATATTTTAAATAATGGGAAATACACATTTTCTTTCTTAAATATGTGGTCAATCAGATGGGAAGATTTTTAAAACATATGCTTGTATATGCCAATTCTAGAAGAGAATTGACAAGGAAATTAGTCGGAAAGGTACTAACGAGTCAGAGAACTCAGAGCAAGCCTTTGAGAAATAGAAAAATCACTAGCATGGAAATGGTTTACCAGAACACTGTATTTAGTATTTTTCAAGTTCATCCATTTGGTATTTTCTTTACAATTTATGTTTTTAAATTTGTGCTGGATCTTTGGTTAAATCCCAGAAGTATTAGACTCTAAGGGACTATTTTTGACTACAGATAATGTTAAAAGCACCTTTTCATAAAATAATAAAAGTACTGAGGTTATAATTAGAACACCCTATTTAAGCAATAATGATGTTTCTTTAGTATGGTCATCTGCTTTGTTGAAGTTCTACGTCTTTTAACTTATTCAAAAGATGCTATAATGTCTCACTTGACATTTTCTTTTTTTTTTTTAATATTTTATTTATTTATTTGACAGACAGAGAGAGATCACAAGTAGGCAGAGGCAGGCAAAGAGAGAGAGGAGGAAGCAGGCTCCCCCCTGAGCAGGGAGCCCGATGCAGGCCTCATCCCAGGACCCTGAGATGATGACCTGAGCCGAAGGCAGAGGCTTTAACCCACTGAGCCTCCCAGGCGCCCGACATTTTCTTCGTTTGCAACCCCTCACATTTTGAAAAAGAATAGCATTGTAAAAATGTTTGTCACTTCACTTTGTGCACACCAAAGTAGAAGTTTTATAAAGAGAAAGACTCGAAATGTAGAAATAATACCTACGTAGTTTAGAATGTGAGAGTACTGGCCAGGGAAATTATGTAAAACACTGTGCTTAGTGAAGTCCCCTAATGCGTTGTGGGAGCTCAAAAAATTTAAGAAAGCAAATGAGGATAATTCACAAATTCCCAGTAACTCTGTGGTAGTTTCATACCCAGAATCTGCTAAACTACACGGCAATTTAAGAGTACACTTAGAAAGGAAAATACAAGTCAAGTGTATTTCTCTCATGTCTGTTCATGCTTATTGATTCTGGCTAAGACCTTTTTCTCTTAAGAAAGTTAAAAGGCTTAAAAAGTTAAAGAAATTGTTTTATTTTCAAGAAAAAGAACAGAAAGTCACACAAACCTGGGTCTTCTTTGTAAAAAGAGGTAATTTTTATTCTTCCTGAAGAGACGGTTGATCAGCAGCTAGACTGTTTATTTAATTGAAGAGATTAACAAACATTAAGGTAAGGATGACATTTGGCCTCACAGAAAAAACATGTACTGTTAGGAGAGCCTGTGGAGGTCACTCCAAGAAGTAGAGCAGGAGGGAGAAACCATGGCTTACCTAGGCAGAGCCAGGCACTTCGTCATTTTAATAGCTCACTAATTCCAAAAAGTTTCAACACTTATGGCCTTGAGGATTAATTACTCTCATTTATCTTTCTAACAAATGATGCCTCCGCTCAAAAAAAGCAAGAGATTTACCCATGGTAAGTCAATAAATGAATTTGGGGGCATGACTACATTGGAGCAAGAGATATGTACTTGACTCAGATCACCATGGCTTAGAAATCACTGTACCTGTCAGATGATTACCACCCTTTCAGTTGATGTTGATGTTTCCCTAGAATTGGCGAAGATGATATGCTTTGACACAATGTGATTTCAGTGCTTAAATAAACACATAAAGAGATGAATAAAATGAACCAATCAATGAAATAATTGTAAGGATGAGAGGTGAGGACAGATTTGGTTTTGTGTTTTCACTGAAATTTAATAGAAACAAATACAAAAATTGAAAAGGACTAGCAGTTAATAGAGATCCTAAAATCAAAAGTGGAAGTAGAATAAGCTTTAAAGGTTATATAGATCAATGACCATCTCAAGTCACAGGGGAAAAAAAAAATCCAAGGGCCAAAATGTACGGTGCTTGGAAATATAACCTGGTGCTGCAGAATATGGAAATATTCACTTTTCAAACTAATGTGATGTGCCCTACTCTTAAGGACAATTAGTTCATTAAAATGATAGTAAAATACTAAAATGTTTATTAAAATTAAACCCACATTACAGACATCTTCTGAGCAGATATACAAGTTTTCCTCTTAATCATGTTTCTTTTCAGTCACTAGAGGAAAGACACACATTTACATATGGTGAGCATTAATCTGAAGTGGTCTGTTAGCTTTTGTTAAGTCCTCTCATTAAACTCCTTGGATGGATTCCTATCCAGCTTATCTTATCAAATCTAAAGTTTATTCAGGTGTTGAGTGTGAAGAATTTCAAAAGCAAGTAAATACCATCATGAGCTGTCATTAAAACATGAGAACAAGCCAGAAGCCTCATGTGTTCTATGTGGAGGTTGGAGGCAAAAAGTGAACAGAGATTGAAAAGTGACAAGTATGAAAAACAACGAGAAAGACTGTCACACAAAGGCCCACCAGAGAATGGTGCTAGGTAGCATTTTACTGAGCTCTGAAAACTCAAATTCTAGCACAGAGTCTGGAATATTTTGGCAATAACTAATAGCAGTTACATTTATTAAACATTTTCCCTATCAAGCACTTTTCTAAGAGCTTTGTGTGTATTAACTCATTTTATCTTTACAACAACCCCATTAAATAGAGACTTATTATCCACATTTTACAGATAAAAATTGAGAGAAAGGGATGCAAAGTCATTTGTCCAAGGTAGTACAACTAGTAATGGCAGAGCTAGGATTAGTAATTAAGGAATAGGTGATACCCATGACATAGTAATTCACTCCAGGGAATAACCCACTGAGAGGGAAGGCTCTCTGTGCAAAAACTGGTGTTGGAAAAGTATAGCTGTGCTCTCTTTTTGAAGTCTGTAGCTGGGCATATGAGAGTTTTGTGAAAATTCTGTCAATTTGATTCCATAATATTGACTATGCACCTATTCTATGTAAGGAATACTAAGTATAGAGGACAAAAAGATGAATCATGTGATATATTCCACTTTGAGAGCTTACAATTTAAGCTTTTGAGTAAATCACTTAGGAGGCTCTGACAAATCTAAAGTAACCATAAGGATAAGAACAATAAGAGCTGCCACTTCCTGAGCACCTACTATGATCAAGGCATTATGCTGGGTATTTAACATTATTTCATGTACTCTTCATATCAATGGTATAGTATATGGTATAAATATAACAGTGCTCATTTTACAGATGAGGAAATAAGACATTAGTAGGTTAAAGTAACTTGGTCAACCTCATAGAGGTAGTAAATGACTGAGCCAGAATTTGAACACCAGGCAAAATACAAATGGGTCTTGAGAGCTTGTGTGGAAGTCTAACAGGAGAGTGAAGCTACTCTTGTGCCCATGACCAATTGATTCTTCTTTGTCTGGAAATTCCATACACTTTGAATGGAGTGGGAACTCCAAAAGGAAAGCATATAACCCTTTTGGAAGAAAGGAGACATTCACCTAGATATCATATCAGCCATGTACTAGGCATGCAGGACTTGTTGCTTGTATCCACAGGCAGTCTACAATACAGAAAATGAAACAGGCCAGACATAGATCTAGTAATAATCAAGTAGTGCATAAGGGTCAGGGTCTCTCTCTTCTACAAGCCCCTTTCTAGGCACAGTGGGGTCCCACAGCAATTTGTTCCTGAGGTCATGAGGTATGTTTTTGTAAACTTTGCCAAAGCAAGTCATGTTAATCACAATCTGTTAAGACCACTGTCTATTTCACTGGTAATTCCCCTCCAGGACTTTCCCTTCTGTTCTGTAGCTAGAGGGCCACAGAAATTAAAGGGATAGAGCTAAAGAGAATCGAATTTCTGTTTGAATTAGAAATACATGGAAGTTGAATTTAGTGGACTATATTCATGGTTTATTTATTTTTTTAATTTCTATTTATAGTTAAGTTTAAATTATTCCTACCTGTCCCACTATAGGAAGAACTTCCCAGAACATACATTCCTGTGCCAAATCATGTGGTGTTGTGATGTGAATGCGCAGGCCTGTTATGATATAAATATGTTGAGGATGAGACAAATGTAAGTCATGACAGATGCATAAAACTTGAAATATATGGAGCAAGGACCTAGTCTGCAGGAAATGCTTCCAAATATCAGACATGTAGAATTGTAAGTGGAGTATTTGGTTTTCACTACTGCTTAGTCAAAACTAGAAAAATTGTTTCTCCTAATAGGAATACAGTCAAAGTTCAGTGAATACAATTATAAACATATCATACATTTTTCTACTTTTTAATGGGGAAGTCATTTGAAGTAGAATTTAACAGAAGTTCTGTGTTAATAGGGCAAAAACCTGAAGCAATACTACAAACAGTACATTGTGTATGAATTGCATATTTGATTCACCCCAAATATCAATTCTTAAACACATTTTGATCATTCATACTAGAAAGACTGACTTATTTCTGTTCTCTCTGTGGAAAATAATATAAAATTGCTATTGTATGAAAGGCAATCTAAGAGTATGCATCTACAAATAACGGAAGTTTTAGAGGTTTAGTAGTCAGTGAATATATGATATATAATTATTATGTAGTTTTATGTGTGAATGATATAACATAAACAATTATAATATGATAAAAACATAACATATATTAATAAAATGTACATTTAATTATTTTTGTGGATGCTGTGAAGCTTATATCTGGCAACTTTAAAATATTATTACCTATATATTATTTAAATTTATTACTTTTTATTAATTTTCTAATTATAAAATACTCAATTGTTATTCATTATTCATTTTTTAATGTTTAGATAAGATTCACTTACTGTAAAATTGGCCATTTTAGAATTTTAAAGTTTAAAATTCAGTGGTGTTAGGATATTTGCAATTCTGTGATACCATTCCCACTATCTAATTCTGGAACATTTCTTTCACCCCCAAAACTAAGTATCTCCAAGTTCCCCCTCCTTGATTCCCTGGAAACCACTATTCTACTTTGTGTCACTATGCATTTGTCTGTTCTGCATATTTCCTATAAACAGAATCGTACAACATGTGGTCTTTTGTGTCTGACTTCTTTTACTTAGCATAAAGTTCTCACTGTTCATACATGCTGTGGCATGCATCGATACTTCATTCCTTTTTACGGTTAAATAATAGTCCATTGTATGGCTGTACTACGTGTTGCTTATTTGTTGCTTATTTGAGTTTTGCCCTGTTTTGGCTATTATGAATAACAGTGTTATGAACAATTGGTGTATAAGTTTTTGTGTGAGTATATGTTTTCAATTGTCTTGAGTATATACCTATGAATGCAATTACTCATACGGTAACTCTATGTCAAACTTTTTAAGGAACCGTAAAACTGATTTCCACAGCATCTGCAACATTTTCTAGTCCCACCAAAAATGTTTGAGGGTTCAAATTTCTTCATGTTTTTGCCAACACTTGCTATTTTCAATTAAAAAAAGGAGACACAATTTTTTGGGTATGAAATGGTATCTTACTGTGGTTTTAATGTGCACTTACTTAATGTCCAGTGATACTTACGGTCTTTGCATGTGCTTATTGGACATTTGTGTATCTTTGGAAAAATTAGGTTTATTCAAATTCTTGATCATTTTTTAATTGGGTTATTTCTCTTTTTATTACTTAGTTTTAATGGTTTTTTATATATTTTGGATACTGGAAACTTACCAGATACGTTATTTGCAAATAACTAATCAAATGTCACTAAGATATACACCTTTGTTTCCTTCAAGGGTATTATGGTGTTAGCTTTTAGTTATAGGTTCACGATATATTTTGCAGTTAATTTTTGTATACAGTATGAGGTAAGAGTCCAAAATCATTCTGTATGTGGATATTCAGTTGTCCCAGCATCATCTGTTGAAAAGATTATTCCTTCCCCATTGAATGGCTTGACACATTAGAAATCAATTGACCATAGTTTTAAGGTGTTGTTTTTGGCTCTCAGTTATACTCCATTGATCTATATGTCCATTCTTTTGCCAGTACCACATTGTTTTGATTACTGTAGCTCTGTAGTAAGTTTTGAAATTGGAAAAAGTGAGTCCTCCAAGTTTGTTGTTTTTACAAGATTGTTTTGGCTGTTAAATATATATTGTACTATGTTGACTACTGTACTGGTATAATAGTATAGCTTTTCCAAATTTGTGTGTTTTTTTTCCCAAGATTGTTTTGGTTATTATGTGTCCCTTGCATTTCCATCTGAATTTTAAGATAAATTTCTCAAGTCCTATTAAAAAGTCAGCTGGAATTTTGGTAAGGATTATGTTAAATCTGTACATCAATTTGAGGGAGTACTGCCATCCTAAATAATAGTAAGTGTTCCAATCCATGCACATAACATGGTTTTTTATTTATTTATTCTTCTTTAATTTCTTTCAACAATATTTTATGGTTTTCAGTGTATGGACTTGCACTTCTTTGGATAAATTTATATCTAAGTATTTTATTCTTTTTGATGCTATTATAACGAATTATTTTCTCAATTTCATTTTTTGGATTGTTCATTACAAATGCATGCAAATACAATTGGTTTTTCAATATTAATTTATATCCTTTAACTTTTCTGAACTCATTTATTATCTCTAAGTGTGTGTGTGTGTGTGTGTGTGTGTGTGTGTATGGATGCTTTAGAGTTTTCTAAATATCATCATGTCACCTGCCAATAGAGATTGTCTTACTTTTCCTTTCCAATCTGGATACCTTTTAATTTCATTCTGTTACCTAATTTCTCTAGCAAAAATGGCACAATGTTGAACAGCAGTGGCAAGAGTAGACACTGTAATCTTTTTCCTGTTCTTAATGTGAGGAGCTTTCAGTCCTTCATGATTAAGAATGATGTTAGTTGTGGTGCACTTTTTCAGGTCAAGGAAATTCCTTCCTATTTGTATTTGATCGAATGTTTTTTATTTAAAAAAAGGGGTATTTGATTTTGTTAAGTCTATTTTCTGCATCAGTTGGGATGATCAAGTGGATTTTTTTCCTTTTAGTCAATTAATATGGCATTTTACATGGATTGACTTTTGTATTTTGAGTCAAATTTACATTCCTGGGATAAATCTCATTTGGTTATAGTGTATAATCCTTTTAATGTACTCATAAATTTGGATTGCTAATATTTTGTTGAGGATTTTTGTATCAATATTTGTAATGTATATTGTCCATAGTTTTCTTTTCTAGTAATGTCTTTATCTGGCTTTTGATACCAGGGCAATACTGACTTCATAAAATGAATTATGAAGTATTTCCTTATTGTTTTATTTTTTGGAACAGTTAGACAAGATTTGGTGCAAATTTTTTTTAAACATTTGGTAAATTTCATGAGTGAAACCATCTCATTGTAGACTTTTCTTTGTTGAAATTAAAAAAGAATACTAATTGAGGTTCCTAGCTTATTATGTCTATTTTATTTTCTATGTATTCTTGAGTCAGTTTTGATAGATTGTGACTTGATAGGAATTTTTAGGTACCTAGTTTGTTGACTTACAATAGTTCATAGCATTCTCTAATCATCTTTTTTATTTCTGTTAAGTCAGTAGTGATATACTGCTTTTGTTCTGGATTTTAGTAATTTGATTCTTTTCTTTTTCATTCTTCTATCTAACTAAAGACATGTCAATTTAGTCGATGTTTTCAAGAAATCAACTTTTAATTTAGTTGATTTTCTATATCATTTTTTATTCTCAATTTTAATTCTCTCTACTCTTATCTTTTATTCCCTTTCTTTTTATGGCTTTGGGTTGTTTTCCTTTTTCATAGTTTCTTAGGGTAGAAGCTTAGTTTATTGATTTGAGATCTTTCTTTTTTTTAATGTTGGTGTTTATAGCTATCAATTTCTGCATTGTTTTCTACTTTCTTAAGCTTTGGTATGTTGTATTTTCATTTTGGTTCATCTCAAATTATTTTCCAATTTCCAAATTAATTTTTCTATTGGTTTCTAATTTCATTCTATTGTGATCTGAGAATATAATTTGCACGATTTCAATATTTTTAAATTTATTAAGACTTGTTTTGCACCTAACACATGGTCTATTCTGGAAAGTGTTCCATGCACACACAAAAAAAATGTGTATTTTACTGTTGTTGGGTGTAGTGTTACATAGAAGCCTTTTAGGTCTACTTGGTTTATAGTGATGCTCAGGTCTTCTATTTTCTTACTAATCTTCTGTCTTGTTCTAACTGTTTTTGAAAGTAGGGTATTGAATTCTCCAACTCTAACTGTTTAACATTCCATTTTCCCCTTCAATTCAATCAGCTTTTGTTTCATGTATTTTGACTCTGTTGTCAGATGCACACATGTTTATAATTTTGTATCTTACCGGTGGATTGATCATTTTATTATCATATAATGTCTTTCTTTGTGATCCTAGTAATTTTTGTCTTAAAGTCTCTTTTCTCTGATATTTATACTGCCACTCTATCTTTCTCTTGATTACTGTTCGTGTTGAATATCTGTTTCAATCCTTTTCCTTTCAAGCTATTTGTATTTTTAAATCCAAATTGTGGCTCATATTGGAAGCATATAGTTAAATCATTTAAAAAAGTTCATCTGCCAATCTCTGCCTTTTAGTTGAAGAGTTTATATTTAATGTAATTGCTGGTAAGGAAGGTCTTAAGTCTAACATTTAGCTATTTGTTTTCTATACTTTTTGGTCCTTGATTTTTCCATTGCTGCCTCCTTTTGTGTTAACGAAATATTTTTTGTGTTATTTTAATGACTTCATTATTTCTTTTACTGTACATTTTAAAGTTGTTTTCTTAGTGGTTACTCTGAGGATTACAACTGACATTTTAATTTATAAAATTTAGTTCAGATTAATACCGAGTTAATTTCAATCGTATACAAAACATCGTCTCTGTACCACTCTCCTCTCCCCTCTTTGTGCTATTAAGATTTCAAATACATCTGTGTATATTGAGTGCCCATCAAGATAAATTTATAATTGTTGTTTTATGCATTTATCTTTTAAGTTATATAGGAAAAAAGAGAAGTTACCAACAAACAAAGGAAAACCCATTAATATTATTTTTTATCTTTACCAATAAAGTAATCTTTACTGGCATTTTTTTAAATTGTTTTTTTATTTTTTGTTTTATTTAGTTATTTTTTTTAGAGAGAGAGGGATAGAGTGAGAGTGAGGAGGAGAGCAGAGGGATAGGGAGAGAGAGAATCCCAAGCAGGCTCCACTCTTGGCATGCAGACTGACATGGGGCTTGAGCTCATAAACTTCGAGTTCATGACCTGAGCTGAAATTAGATTTGAATGCTTAATTGACTGAACCATTCAGGTGTCTTTCTCTTTTTTTTTTTTTAAAGATTTTATTTATTTATTTGACACAGAGAGAGAGAGGTCAGATCACAAGGCAGAGAGGCAGGCAGAGAGAGAGGAGGAAGCAGACTTCCTGCTGAGCTGGGAGCCCAATGCGGGCCTCGATCCCAGGACCCTGAGATCATGACCTGAGCTGAAGGCAGAGGCTTTAACCCACTGAGCCACCCAGGTGCCCTCAGCTGGCTCATTTTTACTGGTATTTTTTATTTTTTCATGTGGATTCTTGTTTTTGTCTACTATTCTATCATGTTAGCCTGAGGGTCTTCCTCTAGCTTTTTTTTTTTTTTTTTTTAGGGCATATTTGCTAGTTTGCTTATCTGGTAAAGTTTTATTTTCTCCTTCAGTCGAAGGATAGTTTTGCCAGATATAGAATTCTTGCCTGACAATATTTTTTTTCCTTTCAACACTTTCAATATGTCATCTATTAGCTTTTGACTTCCAAGGTTTCTGATAAGAAATCAGCTGCTAATAATTTTGGAGCTTTCAAGGATTTCCCAGACAAATCACAATTGACCTATGTTTGAGTTTGTTGATTATTTCCTCTGTTCAAATCTGCCATTGGGCAGTGAATTTCTCATTTCAACTATTGAATTTGTCAACTCCAGAATTTCTATTTGGTTCCTTTTTATAATTTCTGTCTCTTTATTGATATTCTCTATTTAATGAGACATCATTCTTATGCTTTCTTTTAATTATTTAGACTGATTTTCTTTAGCTCTTTGAAGATACTCACAATAGGTGATTTAAAGTTTTTGCCTAGTAAATTCAACCCTATATTTTCTCAGGGAAAGTTTTATTGATTGCTTTTTATCCTATCTCTAGATCATACTTTCTTGTTTCTTTGTATGCTCATAAATTCTTGATGAAATTAACATTTTGAATAGTATAATATAGCAACTTTGGAAATTCAATTTTACCCCCATCCCAAGATTCCTTGTTTCTATTTGTTGCAGTTATTTTTTATTGTTTATTTTTATTGTTTAGTGATTTTTTTGAACTAATTCTGTAAAGCCTATATTCTTGTGGCCACTAGACTCTCTGTTCCATTTGCTTAGTGGTCAGTTAATGATTAGAAAGAGATTTCCTTAAATGCTTTGAACCAAAAAAAATCTCCTAGTCTTCACAGAGGGTCTCTGTATTAATTGGGGTATGCGTCCAACACTTCTCTGGAAAGTTGACAACTCTGCCTTCATTTTCTCCTTGCACATAGATTCAAAGGTAGCTGGAGGTGAGAGTTTAGGATTTTCTCAGGTCTTCCTTGAGCATGCCCGCAGTCCTGGGTATATGTGTGGCCTTTGAGATTCTCAAGATATTTCAGAATTTTTCAAAGTTGTTACTTCCAAAAGCATTTCATTCCCTAGCCTTTCCTTCCCAGCCTTTTGGTTAGTCTATTTTTTGCTCTAAAAGTTATCTATTGCCACTGACAATAGCAACTAACACATTTACGTCTAAATGTTTTCAGTAAATGCACCATCCTCAACCTCCTACCCCTACCATCAATGGCAGTTTTAGCATGGGGCATGTTGTGAGTTAGGTAAATTAAAGACAAGCCTTTTGAGCCAGACTAGTCAAAAATAATAATAATTCCTTACAAATAAGGTCTATTCTTTTCCCTCTTGTACCAGTACTGAGAATGCAGGCTGCTATTTTCAAATCTACCACTGATTTGAGGGGCGAGGGATGAGACTAGTGTAAATAAACATGTCACAAATCTCATTGTTCTTACCAGAAATCAGCCATTTATTTTATTTTTTTAATAAACACTCTTTAGATTGCTACAAGGTTTTGATTAGTTTCTAAAGTTCGAAAAAGTTAATTCTGTCATTTTTTTTCCCTAGTGTATGCTGCTGTTGTTCTTGTGAAAGGTGGACTTTTAGAGTTCCTTACTTAACCATTTACACTGATATCACCCCAAAAACATTATCTTTTGTAGCTATATTTGTATTGTAATTTCATATTTTTGGGAAGAGATCTCCCAAATTATATAAGCATGAAGCCAAATAAAACCTGAATCTGTCCTTATACATGACAGTGAGCAATTGTGAATGGAGTCCTTCAGAGAAAGGAGGCAGGATTATAGAAAGGAGAAAACATTTTGAGATGAGGGGACTCCAGAGGGATTTAAAATAAGCCATCATAAAAGAATTATATTTTCATAGGCAGATATGTAATGTGGAAAAACTGGAAAAATATTACAGGCCAAGAAAAGTAAAAAATTTAGATTATGGGAAAGCTGCCTTAACATTTAAGAAAAGGAATGGATCCACTTTGACTTGGGAGAAGAATGTTTAGAGAATAGTGAGGGAGCTAAGACTGAGGAGGTAGGTCAAGGCTTCAAATGCCCATGTTAGAGAGTTATACGGCAAGTCTTATTATAAAAAAAAATAATTTGTATTTACTCTACAAATGTGATTTATCTTGGCATACTCCTCTGTTGTCATCTGACAGCCCTATCTCACTCAGTATTCCATACCCTTAACACAGTTGTGAGAAAGTTATAAAGCCTTATTGAACCTAAACATACTTTATTTTATTTTTAAAAAGATTTTTATTTATTTATGACAGAGCAAAATAGCAAAAGATGGAACACAAACACAGGGGAGCTGGAGAGGGAGAAACAGGGAGCCTGATGTGGGGCTCCATCCCCAGACACTGGGATCATGATCTGAGCCAAAGGCAGATGCTTAATGACTGAGCCACCCAGGCGCCCCTGACCTAAACATATTTTAAAACCCTGTATGTCTAAGGGAGATCACATCCCAGAGGCTCATTCATCACCTCCCTGGATAAACTTTTAAGTACTGGGCATCCTGTACTTACATCCCTATACTTTTGGAGTCAAAACAGACCATGACTAAGAAAGAAGAAAAAGGTGTGTGTGTATGTGAGGCAGAATTATAGGAAGCAATAGAGAAAATTGTTCAAAGCCAAAAGGAAAAGGAAACAAAATTCTAAGTTCTAATTTTTGGAACTTTTGAGGCTTTCTAATAGCTATTCACTTCTAATCATCCTCAAATAATAAATGAATAGAACAGTCAATGCTATTAGAATAATTTACTATTCATCAAGAATAATAAATGAGGGGAATAGGTTGTTATTCAAATTTCTCTAAAATAGCAAAGAAGAAGGAGGAAGGAGAATTACTACTGTTTTTCAGCCTGTCAACAACTTGTGCAGTGGTGGCAGGATTGCTGGGACACTGGGGGTGGTATAAGAGGAGATAAAGCCAAATGTGCTTGCAGTCAGTGCCTCTGGCTTGGCTAGACACCAAAGTCAGCTGAAACAATGATGAATTCTCCTGGTTATTCCAGCTCCAAACAGCAAAAGACCTTCCTGCTTTACTAATGCTTTGCCCCCAATGGGTTGCCTCTTCCTCTCATTATCTTTAGTTTATGAACTCTATTGGCAAGAGGCATACAAATCATCCACAAATCACATAGAGGTGGATGGTGTTGACAGCTCCTGACATGTAGGTCTGTTCATTCATTGGCAATAGTTCTAAATCAGCATCAGCCTCTATATCACTAGTTTAGCCACAAAATGCAGATGTGATGCAGATGTGATTTGGTCTTGTTTTTTATCCATAACTTCCTTCCAAATACTCTCAATAAAAATAAGCGATGGGGATTAACACTGGGGCACAACGTCAAGCATGGGAATAAAAGGTCAAGATTTGAGACGAGTCTCCCATCAGTCTATCTACCAGTCTTGAATTGCCATTAGCACCATCAATTGGCTATTAGTGGCAGCCTGCTGATGTTGCTGAGCACCAAGCTGAACCTCAGCAAGGAGCTATTCTAAATACATCTTTTGTTACACTAGGAAGAGCCTGAGAATTCACACAGTCCATGGGGGAATGTGTTCAAGATAATCCAGAACCTGCATCCATCTCCCTCTTGGAATTTGGCTTTGTTAGTGGAGCCAGATCATCAAGTTAGATTCCATCAATACCGATGGTGAGTTTCTTATCAGGGTCACCCTAGCCAATAACTGTAAAAAAAATTAAACTTCCTCTAGGGCTAATAAAGTTCTAAACTTAAATTTAAAATTTAGATAAACAATAAATACTTTTTGTATAAGTAAGTCCCCAGTATTGAATGATACATATTTATACTATAAGTTCATTCATCATACACCGGAAGTTCATATTTAACTTAGGGTCTTGTATTTTAATTTTCTAAATCTGGCAACCCTAAAAAGGGGACTATATCATACAAGTATCCTCTCAATTGTGGATAACTCTGCCTTGTGGAATTGTTCATGAACTTGTTACTGAGCATGTGAAAAGGCAGTGCTCTAAATCCTGTTAAACTGTTATTAACATGTGACTTATATTGTGAATAAAACACCAATAAATATGTATTATGCTAAAATAAATAGCATACACAAATGGTTTCAAACACAGTATCACTTGATTCCTAATGCCATAATCAAATGGTTTCATGCAAATGAAATGGCTCTGGTAGTTATCAGTGTAATGATGTTGTGAAACAGCCCTACTGTCAGTTAACCTTATCTCTTATGCACTTTTCAAAATGCCTAAAATGTCACACTAAAGCACTTTTAAAATTAAATAATGCCTTGCTATTTCTGAGGTGAGATGCCTGCTGAGTTTAAATCATTAAAAAAAATAAAGAAATGTTAGTAATTTTTCTGCAAAATTAGGTAGTTCGTTATCTGATTCCATGAAAGAAATACATTAACATATTTTAGGTCAAACTAAACATTTTGATAAATGTTTAGTTAGAATAATCAATATTTCTAAACAAAATGATCATTCCAAAGATAAGTCAAAGGTGGGGCTTCAGAAGCTGAATCTCTATGTATAAATATCCAGGAGATGTTAAAATAGATCAACCATTGCTCAGTGAAGAGTTTTCTACTCCTTTCTATTCAGCAACACTGATGTTTTCCTGTCAGAATCTAACTCCTTGAAACTCTTATGCACTTTATTCCCCATCTGGGGCCAGTTGATATCTTCTTATGCTCTCCATATCAGTCTTGATATCCAGGTGCACCCCACATTAGTCTCAAGTACCATAATCCTCATCTAAGGCCATAGAAATTTAAGGAAATCTGTCTAGCACTTTGTGATTTTGTCTCCCCTCACTATCACAACAGTCTGTCCTTGATCTCATGACCCATAACAATTTACTAGGTTTAGCTGTACCAAACTATGACTGGTTTGGCTCCCAGATATGAGACTCAAACTAGGTGTCTATCTACCATTATCAATAGGTGGTTCCATGAGTTGCAGCATTCAAAGTGATTTTTAGCCAATTACTTCTTTTCCTAGTCAAGTGAAGTTCCTATAATTTCGAGTAAGATGACAATACCATGGGGTGGTAAAAAGAAGGCACATGGGAAGTTTTATAGCTCTAATCTTTATACATTGGATTATCAAATTAGCTAGTTGCAATCTTGACATATACAGGAAAGAAAATCTAAGTAAAAGAAAGAATAAATAAAGGCAGATCAAGTGAGTTCAGTTGGGTACAGAGAAAGAGAAAGAAGATAGAGCATTGTGTGGAGTTCAGAACACTAAAAGACTAGGGAGTATGTTGCAAAAGGGAAGGTTTTGAAATATGGGATTCCATCGAATGTGTAGGAAGAAAGCACCAAAGCCAATTTTTCTCTTTTACTGTTTTGCCTTGAACTAGCTGATTTTTCCCATCGTTATGGGTCACATTTTCCTACTTCCTTACAAAGAGAGTACTTTTTAAAAATTACAGTTGTAAATGTTACAATAGCCAGTGTTAGGATTTTGTTGTCTTCCTTTTGTTGCCTAGATTTTATGTCTGGATTCTGTTGCGTTCCTTTAAAGAGTGTTAAGATTTGTCTGCCAGGGCATGAATTTATTTACAGATTAACTTGACAGTTCTGAGGCAAGTATAGAGTAGCCTTTCCTCATGGACTAGTTTGGCACTACTCCTAAAGCCTGACTTCCTGAGGCTCTACTGACTATACCTGCTATTCAAGCGGGTCTCTAAACTGTGGTCAATCAGGACAATTACGTGCAGGCTCAGGTAATTTTCTAGCTTATGGCTGCCAAGTACCTGTTCTTTCCTTGGTATTTCTTATTTCCCTAGCTTCACGAAGTCTCACCTTATACATGTCACAGTTTAGTATTTAGCAAAAGATTTAAGGGCATCCCTATTCAGGTTTTTGGAACTCTTTATCTTATACTCTTCCATGCAAATTCTAGTTATCCCTGCCTCCCCAATCTTTGATCTGCCTCCTCAGCTAAAAAACATTCATTCATCCATCCAAAAAATATTGGTTGTGCACCTATTCTATGCCAGGAATAGTATTCCAGATGCTTGGAAATATTAATGCAAAAACATACGAAACCCTAATTTTAGAAGACAATCATGTTTGCATATGTGGGAGATAATCAATAGGATGAAAACAATAAACAAATAATAAAAAAGTAAATCATATACTATGTTAGAAGATAATAAGCTCTTTAGAAAACAAAAGAGAGCAGGTTACAAGGCATCAGGATATGGGAGACCAAAATTTTAAATAGGTGGTGAGGGTAGACCACATTAAAATGTGACTTTTAAATAATGACTTAAATAAGATAAGAGAATTAGTATGTGAATATCTAAGAGGAAGGATGAAGGAACAGAGTATTGTTCTTGGAGTTTTGAAGGATCAGCAAAGATGTAACTGTCTAGAGTTGGGTGAGTTATATAAGGCCCTTGTCATCCATTATAAGGACTTCAGTTTCTACTCTCAGTAAAACAGGGAGCCATTGCAGACTTTCTAGTAGATGGATGATATAATTTTATTTACATTTTTTAAAAATATTTTTATTTATTTTTTTGAGAGAGAGAGAGCACATAAAGTGGAGCAGAGGGACAGGGAGAGATCGAACTTGAAGCAGACTCCCCACTAAACATGGAAACTGATGCAGTGCTCAACGTGGGGCTCAATCTCATGGCCCATGAGATGGTGATCTGTGCAGAAATCATGAGTTGGACATTTAACCAGCTGAGCTACCCAGGTGCCCCTAATTTGATTTATGTTTTAAAAGAAGCACAACACTCTTGCTGCTTTCTTATATGTGCTCTCAATAGAGGCACAAACAAGAAATCAGAGAAACCAGTTATAAAGCTCTTGCAATAATCATGTTCAATGGGCAGTGTGCAGGAAATGGAGATAACAAAAAAGTGGTCAGATTCTGTATAAATATTTTCAAGGTAAAGGACTTAGAATCTTACAAGTAATGATAATGAGCATGAAAAAGAGATAAGGAAAAATCTTAAATAGCTTAAAGATTTTAGGCTGAGAAACTGGAAGGATAGAGCTGCCCTCCAATGAGGTAGAGGAGGGCCATCAAGAAGGCATATTAGCAGAAAGAATACAAGGAGTTGAGTTTCTAATTGAAACATTAGATTCCTGATAGGTATTCAAATGAAGATATCAAGTAGACAGGTGAATATAGGAGTCTGGATTTCAGAAGAAATGTCTGAGCTAGAGATATAAATTTGGAAGTCATTTGAATAGAAATTATATTTAAAAAACATGAGATTCAATGATATCACCAGGGGTGAAACTATGGATAGAGATAAGAAAAAGTAAAAGAACCAAGTTTTGAGGAACCATGACATTAAGAGGTCAGGGAGAAGAAGATAAATAGCAAAGGAAATTGAGAAGAAGGATCTACTGAAACAGTAAAACCAGATTTCCTGGAAGTCGAATGATGACAGTATATCAGAGGAAGAAGTGCTCAATTCAGCTAAATACTATTGATTGGCCACATGTATGAGGACTGACCATTTGGTTTAGCAATGTAAAGGACATTGGAGAAGTGGTAAGAGGAGTTTTGATGTAGTGGGTGAGGGCTAAAGCCTGATTGGAGTCGACTGAAGAAGAAATGAGAGCAGAGGAACAGGAAATACTAGTTCAGTAAATTTCACCATGAAGTTCATTGATTAGAGGGGAGAATGAAGGGTTAGTAGCTGAAGGGGAAAGAAGAATCAAAAAAGGATTTTAAGATGAGAAAAATAATAGTAAAATGCCATGCTGATGATAAAGCTCTAGAAGGAAGGGCAAACTGATCATCAGAAATGGTTTTGCCATAAAGAGTTGGGATGGAATTGCTATACCACAGAATTTAAGCAGGGAAGAAAGCTCAAGAGCTTGGAGAATTAATTGATTCAATTCCAGGTCCCTGGCAGGGAGCTGTCCGGCCAAGGCACAAAGTCAAATTTGGGTGAACACCTCACCCATCTGGGCTAACGATGATACTTTAGAAATCTAATCTGGAGAGAAAGACATGGCAGCCCTACTCTAAGTAGCAGAGAAAAATGAACAAATGGGTCAACAAGATAGCTGCCCAGGGTACTAGTTTCTCAAATACATTAACATGCTACTGAGGTACTAAAACATCACTGGAGATGCAAAAAATAAATAAAAAATGAAAAAAAATTCCCCAAATTCTTCACAAAGGGGTTCTAATGTGGTTGTTCCTGGTATTCTTTTCAACCCTGGTGTTTCCTTTGCCCATGCAGCTTCAGCCTGCACATTCCTGAATTACTGTAGTTGGTTTCTTACTACTAATCTTATGATTTTGCTTTTTAATATTACTTCTATCAGGGCTGCTTAGGGATATATGAAATCTTAAAACATGGCTACTTTACCCATTGTTTATAAGGATCAAAAATTCACTTTAGCTAACTCTGAAAAGGAGAAATTTATTGTTAAAAAGAAAAGCCATCCTGGGGACACAGTAAGGACTCAGGCAGCTTTCCTGGGAAATGGGATGGGAAGATACTGACAGCGAAGTTTCTCTCTTATCTGTTTCATAGGCCAGGTGACTACAACCATCAGTGCTGCTTCTAAACTATTCTTCTTTTCAATAATCTTTCTCTGTTTGCAAATGAACCAGTGTGGACTGTGAATCTGACCAGCGACTAACTCTCTGTGTCTATATCAACATTTGCAAGAAGGATTCTGGCTGTTAGGGTTACTGACCTGTCAGTCATTAGGTTGAATGAGACAACTAATCAATCAACTGTAATCAGGGAAAGCTGAGGTTATATAACCATAGGTGCCGTAAACAAGGATCCTTTCCAGAACAAAGGACTATAGATGGATAAATACATTTTTACAAGAAAAACATATCTATTGCAAGAAAAATCACAGAACTCATTGTTAATATACTTTCTATCAATTCCATTTTCATGGTTTTTATTAAATAAGCAGGGAACAATGCAAGAGCCCAAATGATTCCAACCCTGGCTACTTTCCTTTCCTTTGGTCAGTCAAGGATGAGTTTTTTTACATTAGATTTTTTTTTTAAAGATTTTATTTATTCATTTGACACACAGAGAGAGATTACAAGTAGGCAGAGAGGCAGGCAGAGAGAGAGGAGAGAGGAGGAAGCAGGCTCCCTGCCGAGCAGAGAGCCCGATGCGGGCCTCCATCCCAGGACCCTGGGATCATGACCTGAGCCGAAGGCAGCGGCTTTAACCCACTGAGCCACCCAGGCGCCCACATTAGATTTTTATTCACTTATTTATTTTTTTGTTAGCTTAGCATATAGATTCTTTGTTAAAGCTGCACCTGATAAAGGCAACAGATTAAAATGAAACTGAGTTTTACCAAAAAGCTAAGAGTAACAAGGAACCCATGCAAGAACAGGGAAAAAAGTGCCCGAGTGAATACTTTAATTAACTTACATGCAATTTTAATTAAAAACATCATGTGTCAGGGAAATGAGTAATGCCTTAGGGCAATAAAATAGCTGGATTTCTTGCTTAATCTTCTGCTTCATCTCTCTCATGGCACGTGTATATTATTGTTAAGAAAAGATTTTCTTCTTCTTCTGTTTCTTAGTCAAAGAGAACCCCTGCTGACAAAATGAGTTAAAAAAAAAAAAAAAGAAAGCTGTAGAAAAATACCCTATGGGAGGGCTCTCCTTTCTTTCTTAATCAAGAGTCCTTGATTTCTTTTGGCTTGATAACTTCTTTTCTTAGAACACACCCTTTCCAGAAAAGATGCTAGCTGGATCAAATCAAGGCTTCTAAACTCATTCTCGTTAAAACTTATTACTTTTCTGTGACAAGGATTATAATGAAAGGCCAACAATCCCTTCCCTCCCCTTTCATGTTAAGTGTCCAAGAGTGCCTGGTTCCCTGTGGGGTACAAAAATAACCCCGATGTGGAGTCATATGATTTGGGTTTTATTTCATCTCTTTTTGCAAACTAACTCTAAAGCTTTCTAGACTTCAGTTCCCTAGCATACCAACTCTGGAGAAGAAAGCTTGTCTTCCCTGGCCACAAAGAAGAGTTAAGAGCATTGTGTAACTGAAACTGATCACCTCTCCTTAAGGCTTTTATTCTGGTATAATAGAAATGTTTTGTTGCCGTTGTTGTTGTATACCTCAACATCGTTGAGGGAGATTAGTCCTGGTAATTGCACCAATAAATAGGGGAGGATGGGAACCCAGCACAAGACCTGGACCCTATGTGATGGAAAAACAGTAAGGAAAATTACTGTGGTTTCTAGTCAGGGAGATAAAGTTTGGAAAATAAACATGTCCACTGAGCAGTTTTAAATGATAACACTGTTGGATGTCTCATGTAAGTCCCCTCTCCTATCTCTCTGATAAGATCTCCAGAAAATTCCACATTGCTCATGATTGATTTGTGGGTTGGTGAATTCTTTATGGAAACTGCACAAAGAAAGCTACAAAGTCCCGCCCCAAGGAGTCTGGTTGAGGGGAACAATTGACTTCTAAGATTTCCCTAAAATTGTGACAACAGCCTGACCTTTCTAACAGAAAAGACTCATCATCATGATACTCTGCTAGTCCAGTTACAGCTCCAGTTGGCGGCTAGAACCAAAAAAAAGATTGTCCCTTAAGGTCTTGCCCTTTATTTTTTTATTTTTTATTTTTATTTTTTAAAGATTTCATGTATTTATTTGAGAGAGAGAGAGAGAGCATGAGCAGGAGGAAGGAAAAGAGGGAGGGAGAGAGAGGCAGAGGAGAAGGAGAAACGGACTCTTCACCCAAGCAGGAATCCCGACACAGGGCTTGATCCTAGGATGCTGAGATCGTGACCTGAGTTGAAGACAGACACTTAACCAATTGAGCCATCTAGGTGCCCTCAGGTCTTGCCTTTTAGAATTACTCTTGGTTCCTGGAAATCCCAGGGTTCCTCTTCTATCATCTCTAGAAGCCAAATGATAGAAAATGTGATACTCAACATTAGTGATAGCCATTATGTTACCCAACTTATCTCCAGAACTTGCCCAAAGCCCTGTGGTTAAGCCTGGAAGACAATCTATGTCATATCTGTGCAACTTTTTTCTCCAGAAATGACTGGATTCTGAGGCTGGAATTGAGTGACCTTACCTAAAACTACAAAACATGGTCATACCAAAGAAGTGAATAAGTTAAAAAAAAAATGGACGGGGATGTTAAAGTCTGAGAAATCAGAAGTGGTATCTGCATATCATGAAGGCCAAGAGATCCAGCAGTCAGGTCACTGGAGCTAGCAATATGGGTCCCAAAAGGTTTCACTTAGGATTTGCAGTTATATATTCCTTTATGAGACAGCCATGGGATAGCCTATGGGTGGATTAACCTTGAATGAAAGGCCAATAGCACATCATCAATGATGTCCTACAATGTTTCACATGTAGCTACGAGGCCGGATCCCTCACTGTGCACTGAGAAAGAACACAGACGCACTGCCTCCCCCTCAGTTTACAGTCTAAAGGGTTGCTCTCTGTTGTTAATCCTCCTCTAATCTATTGGAGTGGAGAAGTCACCTCTCAGCTTCTCTGGGGAACTTGGATAAAATCCCCTCTTTATTCTTTTTCATATATTATCCATAAAGTACTTGTTCACACTAGTTCCCTGAAGTATCTTAGGTGCCTTAAACTCAATGTATATATACTGAATCCTAATACTTTTTCCAAATTTTCCTAAGGAAAGCATAGTCTATTTTTAATGAGATTTTGAAGCTTACTCACTGTTGGGATACCACTGTAATTGTATTTTCACCCAGATGTATTGGACCGATAACAAATAAGAATAAATAGATAGACTGGGGACTTATTTGTGCCAAATAAATCACAAATTATAGATGAAAGTTCAGACTTGAATTGGTTGTGTGCTGAGATAGGATCAAACTTTATATTACATTTCCTGCTATTGTAATCATTCACCCCAGATTTCCTCTTCCTTCTGCTCAGGCTGCTATTCTGCGATCAGATGGAAGTTCACTGTAAGAACTGTTAATCTGGTACCAGTTCAAGGCCTCTGGGTTAAAGATAAAGAACTATGAATACAAAAGAGTCATTAGTCACACTTTCTGAAGGGTACTTTTCCAAAAAGTGGCCACTTGGCAGTCACGGGATTTATATCTTTTTTGGTTCCCAATCCAAGTCTCCAATTTCCAAGTCCACTGGCTAGAACAAGAGATTTTCACTGAATGTTAAGAGTCACCAATCATGGCAAAGAAAAACACGACAATTCAAAGCTTCCTTTATAGAAATAACAGCAGTGCTTTTCTGTCAGCATAGTGTCTGCGGTACAACACAAGTCCACACACATATGGAGACTAATTAACAGTGTGACTTTTGGGAGAGAGAAAGTTTCTGAGCCCAGGAGGTTTTTGCATGATTGCCTCAAGCCCTCAAGTCCCAAGTGATCTTATAACCTCTTCCATTCACGTTTCCTGTGGCAGCCCAGAAAAGGCAGAGGGTAGATCAACAAATAATTCTACTGACCTTCCCCTTCGATAACCAGAGCTCTTTGCCTTTATCTGAGACTTGCCCAAAGCTTCCTTGAAAAGAACTGTATTCTGCACCAACCTATTCAAGGTAAACTTTTATTTTAAATGTCGAATTTTCCATTTATCAAAGCAGTTCTTAGTCATTCTGGCCTCATGTCAATCAGGAGTATAAGACAACTTAAAATATTGCACAGTCTCAATATTGTAGAGCATGTAAACAAAAGACAGACTTTGGCATTAGCATTGAGATGCTTCTTTCTTGTTCAGTTTCTACAAAATCCTAATTTCCAGAAATCATTTGGGTTTTCTCTCTATGCCTCCTTTCTATACCCCGAATTTCAATAGTCACTCCATCACTATTAAACTAAATCAATTAAAAATACATTTCTACCTCAAAAAATCATTATTTTTACTATATTTCCATCAATACTTTTGGGGAAAAGTCAGTAAGCATAATGACATAAACTTCATTATATAGTAATCTGAGCCCTGAAAACTTGACAGATAAATGAGGCAGGTGAATGCATAGGAGTCTATGTGACCTACATTAGGCCACATGCCTAAATTCTCTCGGGGGACCTTTAATTGGTTAGATTTGAGGGATTAGATCCTGGTTACAATGCAAATAACCCTTAGTTATTCTCTTAGTTCAATATCTACCCTTAGTGTAACTAAATTCCTAAAAATTTCCTGAGCTCGGCTTCTGGGAGAAGAGCAAAAGTGAAGTATGTTGGGTTCAATTGAGAAAGGATTAGACTGTGTCAGGAAGAGGAGTAGTAAGAATTTTGAGGCTGGGGATAATGTGACTTCATGTTCATCATAATTTTGACTATAAACTAACCTGAAATCAGGGATTTCCTGGAAACTTCTGGTTCAGGAAAGGCTCAGAGTTCTCTTAGCAATTACTCAGGGTCTCTGGGCTGAGTAAAGCCCAGGATGGTTCTTCAGAACATCCACGGTTTCACCTAGTCTCTGTAGGAAGACAAAGCAGCCTCATTTACTGAGACTCTGATTTCTCTTCCCATTGCCAAATAGGGTGTTGGTCAGTGGGTCACTGTTAGTTCTTCCCTTAAAGTCATGAAAAAAAGTGAACTGTCCTGACTGCCTGGGACAGGTTATTGGAGAAAGGGATACTGAATGAGAGAAGTCTAAGGTATAGAAATTCAGAATATTCAGGCTGCGTTTGGTGTGGACTCTTGTCACTCCAGTCCTATCACTGCCATGGCAATGGGGATATAATCATTTTTCCAACACACAGGGGACTTTTTACTTTCACTAGATACAAAGTAATTTTTTTAGATTATTATCATTTTAATGGGTACTAATCAGCTGGTAAACATACGGGCAAAGCTTATACTAACACCTGTTCTCTGCTGGTATGGAGATCTCTTTGCAGTGTTCCACATAAATAGGCTTAGTTCATTAAATACTAAATACTATATTAATAATTGACTTCCTTGGAAACAAATTGGCCCCAATGCTGTGTGTTCTGTTTTAATTTTCCTTGTAGAGGCACAAAAAAAACATAGAAAGCTTCTTGTACGGGGTATTTTAACCAAGTAATCACAATTATTACTGAAAACAACAGTTCTAATGCTTTTTTGCTAGTTTCCAGGGACTTGTGAAAAATTCCATTTTTTCCCCCTTTGCAAGACTATTCATTTCATTTAGCTTTTAAAGGCTATTTCTATACTGTCTCAACTGCAGGATCTCGCTTTCTGAAGCCAAAACACAGCCTGCTTTTTTTTTTTAAGCAAATAAGAAGAAATCAGGACTACTTAGCTCAATTTACTAAATAGATGTATGCAATTTGGATTCAACATTATTTTTAAAATAATTTCCAGCTTTTCACTTCATATTTATTTAATCTATGAGAATAAGGATAAAACAAGGAAATCAAAACAGAGAAGTAAGATCAAATGAGGCCTGTAGAATAGGATAAAACTAATTTTTGTAGCCAACAAGTCACCATGACTATGTTCTGCCTGTGCTGCCATTGGGAAGCCTAATATAATATTAATAATGTCAATGATAATGATCACTTATTTAATGACTTTTACATGATACACACTATGCTAGGTACATTGTTTAAATGGGGGAAAAAAGCCAGTAATGTACTATTATTATCTCCATTTTTCAGATGAGTATACCAAGTTTCAGTGAACTTAAAATTTTTAACTCTGAGGGCCGAGTTCAGGATTTAACCTAGGGCTTAATCCCCCCTACTACTCCATAATGTTTTTTCTCCCTGATAATAATAATTACATTTACTAAGCATCTACTATGTGTGCTAGGCATTTTATACCTATCATTTCAAATCCTTATAGCAACCGTATAAGATAGCTATTTTAATCTTCCTTTAATAGGAAAATAAATTGAGGTTTAGAGAGATCCAATTTCTCATCCAGATTTACACAGTTAGAAAGAGGTAAAACAAGATTTCAAATCCAAATATGTAGCACCAAAATTGGGGTTCTTTCCATTTGACATCACCATGTGATAAGGATTAATGGTGGATTGACAGGGAAGAATACATTTGTTAAGACTAACACTGAAGCTCATGTCCAATGATAAATTAAGTTTTAAAGATAGTCCCTTCAACAAATGGTATTGGGAAAAATGGACAGCCACATGCAGAAGAATGAAACTGGGCCATTTCCTTACACCACACACAAAAATAGACCCCAAATGGACGCAAAATCCTTGAGGAGAACAAAGGCAGCAACCTCTTTGACCCCAGCCACAACAACTTCTTCCTAGAAACATCACCAAAGGCAAGGGAAGCAAGGGCAAAAATGAACTATTGGAACTTCATCAAGATCAAAAGCTTTTGCAGAGCAAAGGAAACAGTCAACAAAACCAAAAGACAGCTGACAGAATGGGAGAAGATATTTGCAAATGACATAGCAGATAAAGGGTTAGTATCCAAAATCTATAAAGAACTTAATCAAACTCAACACCCAAAGATCAAATAATCCAATTAAGAAATGGGCAGACGGCATGAAGAGACATTTTGACAAAGAAGACATCCAAATGGCCAATAGACACATGAAAAAGTGCTGAACACCACTCGGCATCAGGGAAATACAAATCAAAACCATGAGGAGATACCAACTCACACCAGTCAGAATGGGTAAAATTAACAAGTCAGGAAATGACAGATGTTGGTAAGGATGCGGAGAAAGGGGAACCCTCCTACATTGTTGGTGGGAATGCAAGCTGCTGCAGCCACTCTGGAAAACAGTATGGAGGTTCCTCAAAAAGTTGAAAATAGAGCTGCCCTACGTATGACCCAACAATCACACTACTGGGTATTTACCCTAAAGATACAAATGTAGTGATCTGAAGGGGCACATGCACCCGAATGTCTACAGCAGCAAAGTCCACAATAGTCAAACTATGGAAAGAACCTAGATGTCCATCAACAGATGAATGGATAAAGAAGATGTGATACAGATATACAATGGAATACTACGCAGCCATAAAAAACCTGAAATATTGCCATTTGCAATGACGTGGATGGAACTAGAGGGTATTATGCTAAGTGAAATAAGCCTATCAGAGAAAGACAATTATCATATGATCTCTCTGATATGAGGAATTTGAGAGGCAGAGCAGGGAGTCATAGGGATAGGGAGGGAAAAAATGAAACAAGATGGGATCAGGAGGGAGAAAAACCATAAGAGACTCTTAATCTCACAAAACAAACTGAGGGTTGCTAAGGGGGTGGGGAGAGGGATAGGGTGGCTGGGTGATGGACATTGGGGAAGGTATGTGCTATGGTGAGTGCTGTGAAGTGTGTAAGCCTGATGATTCACAGACCTGTACCCCTGGGGCAACTAATACATTATATGTCAATTAAAAAAAAGAAATAAAAAAAAGAAATAAACCCTGTATCTATAGGATACCTGAATCATCTGATTTTCATAGGTCTGGTAAATTAGTCAGAAAAGTTTGGCAGCTTATGGATAGGTCAAAATGTACCCAACATCTTAAAACTACATGAAATGCTTAAACCTTATATATTATTTCCTAACAACTCTGTTGATCTTAGTGGGTGGTTCACTATCTATTTGGATATTGAGTCACTGACCATCACAAAATGAGTAGAGAAGTTCGATTTAAAACCCAAGGTTCTTGATTCCTAAGACCCTGTGGTATTACAGTACAACTAATCTTCTCTATCAACTATTTGGTCTTTCATATTTTAAGAACAAATGATATGCAATTAATGCACTAAAGATATGGAAACCAACTTTTACTTTTTAGGATACATGTTTTAAAAGAGATGTATATCATAGGATTATGTTTTTGAGCTCTGAAGATATTAAACAATAATGATATAATTCTGTTTTCTTGATTTGCTTATATAAGAAAACAGGTAGTATTCTGTGTGTGCATAGGGACAGTGGGTTGATTAGAAGATTAGGTCTTTCTTAATAAATGGGTAGCATTCTAGCTGCATGACTCATATTATGTAACCCTACCTCATTTTCCAAGCCTCTACTTTACAATTAGAACGTCTGCTCTGCCCAGGTAGAGTCAATCATGATGTGCAAAGAATCACATTCAAATAACCTGAGTTTTCCACAGTAGAATCGAGAGCAGCCATCAGATCAAGGTATCTGCTTTTTTGTCCATTTTTTGTCCATTTTTCCCCACCCACAGGAACGCAATGGTGAGGCTTGCAGCTTTGGTTTCATGTGTGTTTGAATCTCAGGCCTCATCCTTGTGCACTCATTAACTCATTGAATAACTGGAGTTCGCTATACTGTGAGTGAATACAGATGGTGACTGCTCCCTCCTGATTCTTATTCAATGGCTACACTTCCTTATGATCTTGCTTTCAGTTCTATAAACTGTTAATGCCACTTGCTACCTGGATTACTACTCAACTTCCCTTATCCTTGGACGGTTTCTTTGGCCACTTTGTAGAACCTCCGTAGTCATCTACCAAACCTGTTCAGTTGCAGTGAGCTTCACTCACTGTCTATATCTTCCCAAGTATACCCCAATGGCACATCAAGTCTCAGTTTCAAGAAAGAAAAGTAATGCTGCCATTCTCACTGTATCACCCTTGAGCATCAATACCACCTGTATGAGTCCCATTGCAGTTATTTTTTAAAAATACAATTCTTTTTCTTCTTTTCTATCAGCTTCAGTTTTCCCTGATATATTTGTCAAAAAGAAATGAACCAGTTAAAATCTCTGAAGAGAGACTCTACATTTTGAGCCTGGTATGGCAGCTCGGTTTTCTTGTTACGCTGCCATTGAAGAAGCTTGCATCCAAGTACTGAATGTGTAACAGCATCCACCCAATAGAATTGTAATGGCTTGAGGCTGCCAATTTATTGCTGCTGATAAGAAGGTGTGAGCAAGTCACTGCCCCTCTAGGCCTTCGCTCAATGAGCAAAACAATTTTTCTTCTTGTCTTCAAAGAACTTGTGTGGCTGGTAGTATTCTATTCATTTAATTAACTTTCGGTTATTTCTCAGGGGTAGTAAAGATGAAAACCCTGTTTCCTCGTAAGATTTAAATAAGTCCTGACAAATACATTTAAACAGTAAGAAGAAAGAGAACATAACTTCTGTATTTCATAAGTTTAGTTATCAGTTCAGTGTTCGTCTGCCTTATTAGATCAAGCCCACAGATGTTTGATGACCACTCACTATGTACAAAGTATTGTGTTAAATGCTGAGAACAAACCTGTGCTGTGCTCATGAGGAGCAAAGTTATGCCGACTGCAATACAGTCTACCAAAAAGAAAGCCAACTTCAGATCACAATCATAATACAACTTAATATGGTATGTGTGTGTTTGTGTTTGCTCAATTGAAATGCAAACTCTTGAGGGAAGACCTTCTATTTTCTATTTTTGAAAACTCGCTATCACAAATGCCAAGCATGGTACTTTATATACACTAGAGAATGTTAGTGAAGTGAAATGGAGGCTCCATTGAGAGTCTGCTGAAGACTTCACTGTTTTGCACTGGGGCATAGATCAGTTACAGCCTGCATATCTAAGATACTTTGTGTCTCTATCTGTTGGAAGTGCCAACCTGCCCATGTCTTGGAATGTTGACACTAAATTAAGTTCTGTTATTTGTTGAAGTCTTTTAACAGTTAGTTTATTTATTTATTTATTTATTTATTTATTTATTTATTTATTTATTTAAGGAATAAGGCCCCTGGGACTTTTTGCTGTCATTTTTATTATTTGATCAGATTCATATTATTTCCTGAGAAAAAATTTCTTTCTAGTTTACTAACACCTGCTCTTATGGTCTGTATCCTTGGTTAGTGTTTTGGGTGTTGTTTATCTATAAGACAATAACCTAGGGGAGAAGATTAGCATGTGCATGAAAAGTTTGTTCTTGAGTCCTCCCTAGGGTCTGAGGATTTTAGAAGTTTTCCTGAAACTCCACAGAAACTCTGCTGTGGGTCACCATCTCAAAACCCTCTGGGGCTTCTTCCTCAGTCTTATCTTTGTATCTCTGAGAACTGCTTTTACAATTTCAAGTGCAAGACTTAGGTTTTGTCCAGACCCTGATCGGTGATGATTGGCCTTTGGTCAAAATCTGGAGATAGGAGTTCCATGACATGATATTTTGAACCATTACAGTTCTGATGGGTCCTCTAGGTCTAAAACTCTGTCTCTTCCAGGTCAAACACCTGCTTCCTCCATGTTTTCTCACAGTGATGCTAATTGAAATGCTTCTCTTTCTAAGGGATACAATAGCACCAGGGATAATTTGAAATTTCAGTGGCCATATTGAGGAGTTTTTGACGGGAAAGATTATTAAATTGAAATTAGGTTGGACAAAAAGCAAAGGCATCTTCATGAGGAAGTTGTTTTATTTGTTTAAAAGATTACTTTGTTTAAGAGAGGAGGTGTATCCTTTTCTGTGGGTTTTTTGTTTGTTTTTATTTCTGAGGCTAATAAATGCTGGCTTTTTAATTGTAAGTGTTGATAAAATAGTCAAAAACCCAAACTATGTCTAAGTCAGCTTTCTGCTGCTCTCTTTAGTGTGTACATGTGTTAGGTCATTTTTCTACATTTAAACCTTCTTCCTTCTTCTTATAGAGGAAGCATAATTGCTTCTGCATATTAATCTTCTATCTTGTAACTTTGCTATAATTGTTGATGAGTTCCAGGAGTTTTTGCTCTTATTGATTCTTTGTTTTTTTTCTACATAGACAATTAAGTCATTTAAGTATTTTTACACCAATAATTTCATATTTTTATGAAGCTGACTCCCTCTTATTTGTTATCTATGCGTTTTTTCCTTTTTTTCCTCTCTGAGAAAACATTAAAGATGAATTGATTTAAAAAATTTTTTTAAATCATTTAAATGTCCTCTCAAGAATATTTAGTCCACATAAATCATCTAAAATGTCCAAAAGAAATTAGAAATTAGTTATTAAGCTGTGTTTCTCTTTGTGCTTTGTTTTGTGTTTCCTTTTAGGCATATTTACCTGGTAGCATTTATAGAATCAAGATAAGAAAAAGCTTTAGTTCTAAGATAAAAGATGTGTCTTAGCATAATTCAAAGACTTTAAAAACTAGTTTACTGTATATGTATGATATCACCATAGTAAATTTCTCATGATTTAACCTTCTCAAATATCTTACATTAGTTTGGTGAATTAAGTAGAGTATCACTGTTTCTATAACTTGGTCAAAATTTAAAATTATATGCATATAATTATATTCAACTAAATGGAATGATAGTGATGAATAACTTTCTATTGAAGCTAAGTCAATGTACAGTGATGTATTAATTTCAGGTGTACCAATATAATGGTTCAATAATTCTATACATTATTCAGAGCTCATCACAATAAGTGCATTTTTTTTAATGAAGATTTTTTTTTTTACTTGAGAGAGAGAAAGTACAGGAGGGGGGAGCAGCAGAGGGAGAGGGAGAAGCAAGCTTCCCACTGAGGAGGGATCCTGAGCCAAGGCAGATGCTTAACTGACTTAGCCACCCAGGTGCCCCACAATAAGTATATTCTTAATCCCCTTTATCTATTTCACCCATTCTGTCACTCTCCTCCCCCCTGGCAACTACCAGTTTGTTCTCTGTATTTAAGAGTCTGGAGTTTCTTTTGTTCATCTCTTTTTTTTTGTTTTGTTTCTTAAATTCCATGTGTGAGTAAAATCATATGGCATGTGTCTCTCCCTGACTTACTTCATTTAACATTATACCCTCTAGGTCCATCCATGTTGTTGCAAATGGCAAGATATCATTCTTTTTTATAGCTAAGTAATATTCCATTGTGTGTGTGTGTATGTGTGTGTGTGTATATATATATAAAATGTATATGTATATATATATATATATCACATTTTCTTTATCTATTCATCTATTGATGGACACTAGGTTGCTTTTTAAAGATTCAATTTTATAAAATTCTTACATCTTACAAACTACAATTTAGTGTGTTAACTAAAATCAGTAATTTCTAGATACTTAACTAAATTTAAGACCTTAGACAAATGATTAAATTAATTAATAAATAATCTTTGAAAGCTTGCACAATTTCTAGATAAGCAACAGATACAAACACTGGTTAGCTGAAACTAAATTTAATTTATTCTTATTTCTTATAATGGCAATAGATTAACAAAATATTCAAATGATTTTGAATGACATTATATATGTTTATTTTTGTCCTCTTAAATAACTGTTTATGTGATAAAATAAGCCCTTTCAAGATTTTTCTGTTCTCTGGTTTTCTCTTATATCTAGAGAGAAAAAAATGATTGCTTTTTTTTTTAACTAAATGATTTCTTTGGTTAAAGACAAAAATTTATATGCACGGTTATTTAAAGTAGGTATAATAGTTATAGAAATATATAAATATGTATACAAAGTAATGGATTTTTTATTTGAAATGTTACATGATAACATTTATTGTATATTATACTGCATATTACATTGAATAATATACTAAACTTCCAAGGCTCAGAGTCCTGTCATTAGTTTTTGTGGTACTAAGATCGAACATCTCCAGGATCCACATGTTATCTTTTAGGTTAATAACAGGCTGCTCATGATTTTAAGAATTACTTGCAGTTGCAGATTCTACCCTATTTCAAGTTGATATGATCAATAAAAGCAATAGACCTATGTGATACCTAAGGTTTTGTCATCAAAGATATAGCTGCATTTCTAAAACATCCACCTAAGTAGTCTCTGCATAATCTGAAATCTACAGATTTGATTTTCTTTAAAGATTTATTTATTTATTTATTTATTTATTTATTTATTTATTTATTTATAGACAGTGAGAGCACATGTGTGAGCAGGAGGAGGGTCAGAGGAAGAGGGATAAGCAGACTCTACATGGAGCCAGGAGCCCTGAGGGGGATGAGAGGGGTGGAGGGGAGGCTCCATTTCATGACTGCGATCATGACCTGAGCCAAAATCCAGAGTCAAAGTCTTTTTTTTTTTTTTTTTTTTTTTTTTAAAGATTTTATTTATTTATTTCACAGCGGGAGAGAGATCACAAGGAGGCAGAGAGGCAGGCAGAGAGAGAGAGGGGGAAGCAGGCTCCCTGCGGAGCAGAGAGCCCGATGTGGGCCTCGATCCCAGGACCCTGAGATCATGACCTGGGCCGAAAGCAGAGGCTTTAACCCACTGAGCCACCCAGGCGCCCCAGAGTCAAAGTCTTAACCAACTGAGCCACTCAGGTGCCCACTCACATCATTTAATTCCAACCTTTCAGGCTGATAAGAATTGAACTTTTACTTCATGTTAACTAAAAGCTCCTGTTGAAGTTATTACAATCTTACCGGCAAAATCTAGCCCATCGGAAGTTAAAATTAATATTGGGGCTATCCTTAGTATAAATATTATATTATATTATATTATATTATATTATAACTATTAGTATAGTAGTTTGCTCATAGACACTCTGGCCTGCTTTGAAGGAACTATTTAACTCCAGGCAAGAAATCTTACATGCTTGAGAAAAGCAAATGGTTCATTGTTGTTATCCTATATATTACCCTTACTTCTAATATTGTCCATGACCCAGTAGGACATTACTTCTGATATGAATATTAAATTTATACATTCTCTACACACTGATTTATTTCATGTGTTCATTCTAACTATTAGAAACTTTGTTAACTACAATTATCTTACAGAAATGAATAATATGACTGTAATAGGTAGTCTAAAACTAGTTTCTAATCTTGGCAAACATCTTAAATGACACTAATCTGCCCTGGAAACTCAACAGTTTTCAATTTATTATCCAGCATTGTCATGGACAACTCAAAAGCTATTGGTTTTATTTTAACTAGCTAAGGAAGAGGAATCCTAAAATAAACACTTCTTTGCCTGACCTTTAATTACAAAGCAAGTAAAACAACCAATCACTGAGAAAAATAATATGCGCAGTTGGATTCTGGTATATGTTTCATTGGATAGGTTTTATAATCTTTATACTCCTGGTTTCAAGACCTGTTAAAAGGGACTAGTAATCATTTCTCTGTGGTAATTGTGTTACAGTTACTTGATGTATCTTATTCAGAATCTTAAGTGCTACAGCATAGCTATTTTTCCAGAGGGTGACTTAACAACTCATCCCTTAGAAAAAAGAAAAGGAGGGACTAACCTTTGTATAATAATCAATTATGCTCTCTGGATATCCTCCTGATCTTGATCAGCAAAATCCTGGCAATGAAGAAAATGTGAATATCATGGATTAATATCCCATGTTCTGTATTTGGCTTCTCTTGGTCATAAAGGAGAACTGCAGAAGAAAAGCAGGACCAGACAGCTAAAAATTGTCCTGGCTTTATCAGGTCCTGGTGTTGCTAGGAGCTGTCCTGATTCTCACAGCCAGGTACTGATGTTCTCCAGTTAAACATAAACAATTTCACAGATAAGGTCACTTATTTAACCATGATCATAAAGGATCAAGACAAAAGCAAGAGCACATCATAATCTTGTCTAAACACAAACAAAACACGAACATTTTTAAACCACAAGAATTATCAAGCATCTCCTATCATGGCTAATATATATGACTACTGATTCTTCGGCAATTAGAGCTTTAACTTCAATCTATATTTTCTTAGTTCTAGTTAGACTTTTTGGGACTGCCAGTCAGAGTTACTTCTACTTTAAGTCAGCATCAAATCCAAAAACAAAGCTTGTTTCCCTAAATACTCCCTAAAAGCACTTAATATGAACCTGAATACTATATATAATTAGACATTTCCAACATTTTAACATGCCCATGGTTAATATTCTTCTTCTTTGAAACAGTAATAAACTTAGCTTTTTTGTTTTGTTTTGTTTTGTTGTAAATGTGTTTTTGGTGGTCTTTGGCTGGGGGACATTGACAGTCAATCACTAAACTATAATTCCTGATTTAAGAAGTGTGTAATCTAATCTGGAAACAGGTAACTATTTGTCAACATTTATTATGCAAAATGGTAGGTAATTAATATGTTAAAATGTGGTATCATGACGGAGAAGAAAGTATAGTTTCTTCCACTGCTGGAGAAGGTGCTAAAACAGTTCCATAAAAAAGAAAGCATTTAAGGTGAACTTTGAAGGATGAAGAGAATAAAAGCAACAGAATGAAAGATAATGCTAATAAAGAGGGCTGTATTTACCTATGGATGGAAATGGCATGAGCAGCGACATTGCAGGGTGATACTTGATGTTTTTTTCCGTGACACCAGATAGTCAGGTACAATGCAACTGAAACTGGCACAGGCAACAACGAAATTTGGACTCTAGCATGTATATGGTGGGAGAAATGAAAGGCACTAAGTGAAACAGCATGTAATCATAGTACACTCTAAGAAGATAATCCTGGTGAGAGAGTGAGAGAATAGAGTTGCCTAGGGGAGAGACCAGTGACAATTATAAAACCACTGCAAGTCTCCTGAACTAAAGCAGGCAGTAGGAAGAGAGCTGAGGGGACAGATGCAAGATGAAATATTTTGAATTTCAGTACTACTGCACTCAGTGGCCAATAAGATGGATATGTGGGTTGAAGAACCAGAAAGAACCTAAAGATAATTCCAACATGAAGTAGAGGGAAGATATAAACCCTATTTGGACCTGTTAAGATTGCTGTACTTTGAACATTCCTATGGAAATAGGAAAAAGCTTTTGGAAACAAATTTGGAATTTAGAAGAGAAGTCTAGTCTAGATATGTAGGTCGAAAATGAAAGTGAAGCTTCTTATGAAGAAGTACTAAAATGGATAGAAGGTTGAGGACTGAAATCTGGAATCCTGGAGAATCCCTTTAATTTAGGGACAGAGAGAGATAAGAATGTACAGAGAAACCAGATGAGAACAAGGAAATACAAGGATATTTAAAACAATGTATCCAATGTAATAAGCTTACAGTAAATATTTTCTGAATAAATCACAAGTTATGATTTCTAATTGAAAGTTTTCCTTTCAAAATATCCCATATTTCTCTACTTTGGGCAAATTTTGGTAAATAGAGGTAAATATTTCCTCTGACTTTCCTGCTACAAATGGTTAATCTAAAAATCTTGCCATGATTGATATCAGACTCTTAGACCTCCCGTGTCTGAGAAACACTGGCAAAACAAATATATTCAATCCTATTTATATTTCTTAAATTACTTTGCTTGCATTGTACTGCCTGAGTAGTCAAGAGGCCCCAGAATATTTGATATACATAAACAAAGAAACAGGAAATAGTTAATGGCTGCTTCTGCAGCAGCACAGTAAATTAGAATAATCAAATGCATCTTGGAGTAAACTCATGTGCACATAGCTGTAAACAGTAATCTCCATTCTTTTAAAAGCACAAACCATTTATTACAACAATTCATAATCATTCTCATTTCAAGGTCTAGATAAGAATAAGTCATAATGAGAGAATTTGTACCTTCTAATTAGAGTCGATTTTTTAAAAACAGAGAAATGAAATGGTGGATTACTACAAAGGGGAGAAAATCTATAGTCAATTAATTGAAGAAAAAGAAAGAGAACTTTAAACATGTCTAAATCAAATAGAGAAAAAAAGTTTTAGTCATTCAGGAAAATTCACAAAGCATTTATCCTTTCTCCCAGAATCCCACAGAATTTTGTATAATAGAGGTAAGACAGTACTGTGAGTTGCTGTGGAAAAAGAATTTGGTGGGTTGGCCATGCTTTGAAAAGGCCTCCATTTTGGGTATGTGCCAGGTTTCCCTGAGCACCCAGTGCACACAATTACTGCATTTGCATGTGTAAATTGGGTAATGGCGTGCCTAACTATCAGATTTGTATGTGAAAATGCCATCAGCATATGCAGTATTGGTTGTGTGCCCACTAAAAAGGAACTTTTAATGGGGTTGCATTAGTTGGGGAATAAAATTTCTAAGAATTTGAGACAAGGTTCTTCATTCCTGGATCCACTATAGATGCCCTTATAGATAATTGGCACCTCCGATAATTCCCTTGTAGTTGTATATCCTCTCAAATTCTATCTAGGGAAGGAAATTCGTCAGAGGACCATTTGACCAACTCTAATTAGCACAGAGCTAAACTGTACCCAAGTTACTCTTGGCAGTGCCTATCTGAGCCAAATGAACAGACTGTGGCACAACCAATCCATTCATCTTGGCCATCTTAACAATCAACATGGATCTATGCAAAATTGACTTGGGGTTTTTCCCTCCTCAAGACACAATATTCCTCAATCAACTTTTTTGTCACATAATTTTACTTTTCTAAAGACTTCAGTGTTCTTAATTGCATCATAGAAGGAATAGACAAAACTATTTTCCTCAACCTCCCCAAATAGGTAAGACATAATGATAATTCTTTCACGCTGTTTCAGTGGATTTCTTCCTTCTAGAAGTTTCCATGCTTATTTTATAGTACCTTAGAATGTAAACCTGAGTCTGAGAATTTGCCCAAGAAACATAGTGAACATATTTCCTGAATCAAAAATTGGCACACGTAGTATAAGGATAGTGCAACTGAATATTTCAAACTGAAAATTGTTTAAAAAAATCTGAGATGTTTGGCTCTTTAGCTAAAAGATGCCTTATTCTGAGCAACCTCCTTCTCTGATAATGTTTACTTCTCCTGCCCTCCTCCTACCAGCAAAAAAAAGAAAACAAAACAAAAAAAACCCACCTCAATGTAAAACAACTGTCATAATACACCCCTCTAAAAGCTTGCTGTCTGAAGTGACAGTTTGTGCAGAAATTGCTCATCCCAACTCAGGATTTAATCTCTTGGTATAATTTTTTGTCATATTGCTAAAAACAAACTGATTTTGTATCACTTGGTCTTCTTTTCACCTATTCATCTTTCCAGCAGTCTTATTCAAAGTTTCTTCTGAGTAGTATTTAATAAGAAATAACCAGGAAAACTAAAGAGAAAAGCAGATCTCATGCCTCATTCCAGACCTATGAATTGGAATTTGGAGGAGTAGGGCCTGGGAATCTGTAATTTAACAAGTTCCCCAGGTAATTTTGCAGACTACAGTGTGCATGTTGTACAGTTTTTTCTTGGTTTTGTTATTTGCTTTCTTCCCTTTAGCTGTGAAGGTTCTCAGTATTGAGTTGCAACCTGACTCTCAAAGGTATGCATTGCCTACCCCTCCCTTTAATACAGACAGGATCATTATACTGGTTTGTAGTTATGAGAATGAAATCTTAGCAAGAAAATACAACATGAATATTCAAAATAAATGTCATAACATAAAACATGCTTCTGTCCAGGGAGATCACTGCCTTACTTAATCTGCTGGCGTTGCCTACAGATATTTTTTGAGTCACAGCAACCTGAAAGACCCAAGATCATCTCTACTTAAGGTTTGCCATATAATGGGCATCTCTCAAGTGGTTATCCCTGCCCCAAGAATGTATGCAGTAGGTGATAAGAATAGACTGATTTATGATCACTCAATATCGGAAAGGTGTAGCATTCCATTTCACAAATAGTATTCTGCAAGATTAGAAAATATCATAAACACATTGGAGAATCCTCAGCCCAGAAACCATAAACCACTGTATTTTTTCCCTACATTTTAATTTAGCTATCTGTTTTGGATTACATAAATAAAAATGAGCCTATATTTTCTTTATAAAATAAATCAGCCCCTCTACAGAGGAATCACTAGTTAGATTGAACATTAGGGCATACATAAAATTGTATCCTTAAAAGACACGAAAACATTTCTCAATGAGAAAGAAGCTGCTCACAGTGACCTTCATGTTGAACAGTGGGGGGTCAGCACTGGCACTAAATCATTTTGATTCACAGATGAGATCAACATATTCATATTTGTTTGCCAAATGTGTATTTTAATTTAAGCTTTCTCTGATTGATGCGTGTAATTTATGCTACCCAGAACTAAGGCGTCATATTTTTCTTTTTTCCTAACTAACAGGGGGAGACTTTCTTGGAAACAGATAAAGGAAAGAGTCCAGTAATTTGTAGCAATGTGACTACAGCCACACATGTCCTAGAATTAATGTTCTTCATTAGGGTGAGTAGGATCAGCTGTATGTATACATCAGGTTTTTAATTAACTCAGTACCCACAACAGGATTCATGATTCAAACTGTTAGCATTTTTTCCCTTAAATCACAAAATAAAAAAATTGGGTGGCACATCTTTTTCACACGCAAAAAAAAAAAAAAAGGAGGGGGATACTCAGAAATGAAAGGCTCTTTGTATAATACTGAGAGTGCTCAGAAGATCTTTATAATCCTGTGTTAATCAGATAAAGAAGAGCTTGGCATTGAATGATTCCAAAGAGATGCTGAAAATTCAACCATTGTGACAGTTTTCTCTCTGTATAATAGATATGATTTCAGTTTATTTGTATCGATGTCTTTAAACTAACATTTGGAATTTATTAGATATTTTTAGCTACCTTGTTCTTGCAGAACTGACCCAGTGATATTTTAATAAAACACTACCAATTTAAAGAAACTTCAATAAGGCAACATGAGGAGCTTCAGCGAGGGGTGAGGGGAGAAACTTTTTATAGCAGCTTCGTTCTCTGAGATCATATTAACATAAATTTGACAGTTAATCTCCATATTGCAAAAAGGCTGCCCAGACTTATTTAATTAAACTTAGAACAAATATGTTTCTTTATTTGCCAGGTACAGCTTTTATCTTAAAATATCCACTTCCAATTATGATGCAAAACTACGGTTTAGGGCAGGAGCATGGGGCAGTGGGTAGTAAGACCAGTGCAGAGGGAGGGACAGGCAGCTAAGCAGAGAGCTGGCTGCTGATGCCCAGCTCCTGGTTCCCGTGATCCTGAAGAAATTCCATGAAAGATGCTGATGACTTGTGAAAGTTAATTCTCTGCCTTAGACTTTAAATGATAGAATGAAATTGCTAGAGGTATTTTTCTCAAATACATTTAAAATCTATTCTTTAATAAATACTCAAATAAACATCCAAGCTATTTATTCAAAGAACTAGCTCAAATAATGCATATGAAAAAGAACAATGGAGGAGTGAGCAAGGCCTCGACATCAGGAAGCACTGAATTTATACTTTGGATCTGTTTTTCATACTGAACTGCAAATAATTTAACCTCTCTGAACCTCCGGCTCCTCTTCGGTTAACTGAGGTTAAGAGCATCTCATATTTCTGGTGAGGATGAAATATGATGATTCATTCATTCAACAAATATCTCTGAGATACTTTCTTTATGCCAGTCCCTCTTGTGGGTGATAGTGAACAAGTAATGCTCCTGCCTTCATGGAGCTTACATTCTAGTGGAGAAAACAGGAATAAAGGCATTCTATAATGTCAGGCAGTTTTAAGTTCTATGAAACTACACCACAGAATAAGAGGATAAAGTGTGGTGGCAGTAGGAAGATGATATATACATGGAGGTGGGCAGAGGTCTCCCTGAGAAAAGGACAGTTGAGCAGACTAGAATAAAATGAGAAAGCAAAGCCTAAGAAGTATGGGGGAAGAGAGTTCCAAGTAGAGGGAGCAGTAGGCTCAAACTCCTGATTTTGCTTACTCAAATAATAGCCAGGCCAGCAGAAGGTGAGGCTTGAATGGGAGGAAATGAAAAACACCAGACCTGGCTCTGGGTTGACTTTCTCGCCATTTCTGACCACCAATTCTCTTCTAATTCATGGGAACCTGAAGGCTTCAGTTTGACTCTGGGATGGAATGCCACTGAAGGCCTGATGGTAGGGAAGTGAAAGGATCTGGATTGCATTTTACAAACATCACTCTGGCTGCTATGTGTAGCACAGACTTGTCATGAGGTAGGGGGACAACAAGAAAGATGTAAGAGATGCTTGCTGTTTTCTAGGCAAGACATTATGGTGGCTTGGATTGTGGTAATAAGGATGGAGGAGATAAAAGTGATCAGATACAGGACATATTTTGATGATAGAACTGATAGGATTTGCTAATGGATTGGATCCTGTTCCTCTTGAACAAACTAAACAAATAAAGAATATTTTACTCAAGGTCACTGTGCAACAAAATAAACCAATAAAAAAACGAATAGTTTCAGAAATGCAGAAAACAAGCAAGCCTTCTCAACAACAGTATGGCTGGATATCACATAGGACTTACCACAATGCCACTGTGGTATCAAGGTGATAGAAAACCTCAGCCTTTGTTAACTGTGTTAAAATCCTAAAGTACAATGAAATCCTTACAGGGATTCACATATATGTGTGTGTGTATATATATATATATATATATATATATATATATATATATATATATATATATATATATATATACATATACACACACACATACACACACACATATGTACACAATGTGGGACTCTGAACAAACAAACAAACAAAAAAAGCAGCCATCTAAAAGTAAAGTCAGTGTCATGAAATAAATGTGATGGCGGACTACTCTTCTCTACTACTCAGGAAGAAGTAAGAGGTTAGACCAGCTCAGTGGAGTTTTCACACCAACAGAGAATAATCTTCCATGTTATAAATCCCAAAAATACAAGCCTGTGTATTTTTCTTCTTCTTATCATCAGGATCTACTTCATGTTAGATGGTCATTTAATATTTATTAGAATGAACACAAGTGAAAAATATAAGAGCTTTTAAGGAATAATTCATTAAACAACTTTCAAATATCTAGCCTCCACAAGCAACATTTTGGGTCATTGTGAGACTTGAGGAAATTGCCATTTACCAGTTACAGATACAAAATATTTGTGGTCTTTTTATTCCTCTCAATAAAACATCCTTCTGTCATATTATAGCCTGGATGCTTGCACAATTTGGAACTGCTGCCAATCAACTTGGATGCCTAGTTTCCATGTCTCTCACTGTGGCCAAAAGCCAATGCAAGTGACACTTGCCCACAGAGTAACTTGAACCCTCCATGCCACAAACATCTCCAGCACATGGTTTCCATTACAATAATCCTGGACATCTGTCAAAGTGAAGAGAATGAGGTTGTAACCCCAAGGAAAGAAGATAGGCTAGAAAGATTTACTAGAGGGTGGAGAGCGTCTTCCCTTCATGACATGAGGGAGTGGTCATGAACTTGGCTGCCACACATGTGCATCTTAGGCTGACTGGCCTATCTTCCAAATGGAATCAGACTTCTGAATTGAAGGTTTCTGCTTCCTGTTACCCATACAGTGTATCCCAACCTCTGATATTCATTTATATTGAGTTTTAAGCTCCCAGGAACACTTCAGCTTCTCTGTCACACAGTGGAATGGCTGAGTAGTTTTCTGAGAACTTTGTAGACTCAGAAAAACTGAGAGAGTTCTCTCCCTTTCCTTGAACAGTATTAAGTCATTGTGTCTTGAGAATATAGAAGAGGATAATAGAGCATAAAAGTCAGGAATAAGGGGTGCCTGGGTGGCTCAGTTGGTTAAGTGACTGCCTTTGGCTCAGGTCGTGATCCCGGAGTCCAAGGATCGAGTCCCGCATCGGGCTCCCAGCTCCATAGGGAGTCTGCTTCTCCCTCTGACCTTCTCTCCTCTCTTGTTCTCTCTCTCTCTCTCTCTCTCTCAAATAAATAAATAAAAATCTTTTTAAAAATCAGGAATAAAATAACTTTTCCTTTAGAATAATATCCAAAATAACATATTTATTAGTTTCTCCTCAATTGGTAAATATGATATCAAAATGATTATGATACTCTGGGCAAATGTTAGCTTTCACTTCTTTAACATAAATCACTCTACCTTTGACAGAGTAAATTTGCATGCATTTATTTGTTTGATAAAGGTAGATGGGATAGAAATTGTTTCTGCAATTTTATAGATATAAAATATGCTCATCCAGGTCAAGGGACATGTCCCAAAGTGTGTAGAATGTAATGAGCCAGGATTCTGATGTGGGTCCTCATACTTGAGTAGGTACAGAAACTTTGCAAGGCTTTGTAACATCTATTTACTAAAATTACTGTATCAGTCAGGGTTCTTAGTAGACCAAGTCAGTTTTGGCCAATGTAAACAGAAATCCAATTTATTCAAAGGTTCTTGCATAGCTTTCAGAATTGCCAAGAGGGCTGAGAAATGGTCCCATTTATGTGCCCAAAATCTTTGATGAAAGAGATTTCTGTCATATCCATGAGCAGTCACACTCCCTGGTCATTAAATGTCCACTTAAGGAATGTTTTGTTCACAGGAATATTTAACTATTATTCATGGGCTGACAGCCTAGGATAATCTACATTTTCTCTTCCTTCACTCTATAGTACTCAGTAAACTGAAAGATAGAAGAACTTAATGATATGCCCTTCCTGTTTAACTCCTGCATATCAGTCTATAAGAAGCAGAAGAGTAGGTACCATGAGATCTGGCTTTGAGTACCAGATCAACATCTACGACCTAGATGACTTCAATTCTCAGATTCCTTACCTTTCCTATTTACCTCAAAGAGTGACTATTCGTTCATTCAGGAAGTATTTATTGAGGGGCTGAGATTACTGTGAAAGTGATTTGTAGACTATAAAGTTCAGTGACAATTGTTGTTATTACCACACAGTTTTAATTATATCCAGGCATTTATTTATAACTGTTTCATATTTCTGGTCTTTTCTCTTGAACTGCAAGATTCTTTACCATAGTTCATTCCTCTTTTAATAAAGAGAGTGTTAGTCCATAGTAAGCTCAACCTATGCTACCCACCAAAATCCCAGGTTGATCTGCACAAAAAGTGCAGCTCTGACCTTGATTCTCAGCTGCAAAAAGCTGTCTAATTCTTCCACTGCTCAGAGTCACATCTAAATTCTTTAGACCATCATTTAGGACCATTCATGATCTGGCCTTAACTTACTTGTCTTTTCCCGTGGCTCTCCTTCACTAAACTTCAGCTTTCTTTGACCAAATTAATTTAAAACACCTCACCCCTGCAAATGGCCTGTGCTCTCCTGCCAGCAAATTTGTCCTACTCTTGATGTTTGTTGCCTGTGGAAAAAACCCATTCTGTTGAATCTCTACATTTCAAAGTCCAGCTCAAATGCTAACTCTTAAATTAGTCTAAGTAGGCACAATGTCTTTGTCTTCTGAATAAACAACAGTTTTTACTATGATGAAGTCATCATTCATTGGTTCCTTAGTTATGTCAGGGAGATGACTATTCCAGGAAATTGTCTCTCCTGGCTCTGGATACCCTGGGTGTCCAGGACAAACCAATGAATGAGGAAAAGTAGAGGTTATAGATTTTTAGTTCTTAAAGCTTGTTGTAGTTCTTATTAGGACAACTTTCTGATGCATAATTACTTTCATTTCATATACAGAAAAGTTAAAATTCAGACTAATAAAATCAGGATGGAAACAGAATTCCAAGTCAGTTTCCCTGAACTTTATGTTGTTCCTATTCAGATTTTGTCTACCTTTCTTCTTATGTTAAAAAAATTTTTAAGATAGTAATAATTGCATATAAATGAATATCTGCAGTTGATCTGGTTACAAATTACTATATTTTTCCAACATTTCTTTCCTTCATGACATGGTATGGTATGTATTCTAGCTAATCAGTTTCAAACTATACTATACTTTGTTAAGAGCAGTGACTCTGAGAAGCAGGTCACATTTTATGAATGAAAAGGAGATTTGCAAACAGCAAGAGTGAAATATTTTGTTACACAAATGGCAGATGATGTTAAGTCCTTGCTATATGGCCAAGAGTGAGACAGAAGTGCATAGCAGAACATTTACTGGGCTTTTGTGGAGATTTACTTTTGAATTGATAAGAAGGAGATTATGAATCACATTCTTATTCTGGTCATCAGGGAGAAATAATCACTGACACTTATGACTGAAATAACAAAGTAAAATGCTACAGTAAATCTACCCAATATCCAGAAAGTGTCCCCTGAAGCCTTTTTTGTAACTGAAAACTGGGTTATACATTTCCTTTGTTTAAGAAAGTTAGGAACTCCATTTTTATCCATCAAAACAGATATTATCAACACAAGTACAGGAAAGGAGTATCATTTTGGAAGTATGATTTCATATATGTTTCTAGTCACCCATATGAGGGGAATGTTGTCAAATATTTCTGAGAAAGCTCACACAGTCTCCGTAGGTTGATTAGATGAGCTTTCGTACATTGGAAACCTGACTACTTTCCAACAACTTGATTTCACAAATGGAAAAACAGCATCTGTTTTCCTGCAGCTTCACATATGGCGATCATTGTTGCTAAGACAAGCTGAAGCAGGTAGTCCGTGTGACAGTGCCCCTCTGGAGTGCTGCAGTCTCCTGGGACCCGATAACACTGGTCTGCTGTGAGGGGCTCTGGCTCCCCAGGCAGTGGAAAGTGCATATTTAATCAACATACGCAAAACATCCTTATGAACAGCAAATTAAAGAAAAAATGATCAAATGCAATATTTAGAACCTCTCTGTTTGTATTTGCTGTGGCTAATTTGAATAGGTGTACTTCATGCCACACTCTCCTAGTCTGAGTACTTGAAAAAAAAAAATCAGCCAGTGGCTTGCAGAGGGAAAGGAGTTGAAACGATTGTATATACGTAGGAAGAAGGGTAGTACCTGTTAGGAGAAAATAAGACTTTGTCACCTTAGCCAGCAACAAAGAATGAAGAAAGAGAATCAATGTTGAACAGAGATGGGAAATATATTCTGCACATAAAAAGACCAGATCTCCCTAAATTTCATTAAGGGGTGGTCTCTGTCCCTCTGGATGCTTGGATTATATTTTAAAATCTTCAATATATATAAATGAGATTCCCTAATCAGTGGCCCATTTGGGGGGAAAAAGTCATGAAACTTAACCATGAAACCCTTTTTTCCAGGATCAATGTTTGTGTTTTGAAGGTCAAGATATTGGCAGCAGTAGAAATTAAATTCCAGAATACATCCAGCAGCCAGGTATATTGCAAGCAGATGCTCTTTTTCTGAAATTGCCATGCCAGTGGCCTTACCCTTGTTTTGGAAGGAAACCTCAATCAATCACAGAAAGAAAAATCTTCAGTGATTCTGGAGCAGTCTTGGGTTTCTCCTGAATATCACTATCATTAAATAAATTGTTTATCAGGGGCTGTTTGTGCATCAGATCTCTATCACTGGGTCAAAATAGAACAAACACTTCAGATTTTCCAGCTCTAATCTTTAATTATTAAAATAAAAGCTAGGATTCCTAATTTACCCATACATTTTTTCCCCCTGAGATCAACTTTATTCTGAAAAATATCCTGCAAGGTACTGATGAGTTTGGAAATTTTGCAATGTTTAAGTAACTCTCTTTTGATGTGAAAATCAGGAATATACAGGGCAAAGATAGAAACTGAAGGCAAGTTAGAAGACATATATCAGGTTATAGGCTAAAAGGAGCATATGGGTTAAAAGACGTAACAAAGAGGAAAGTAGAAGCCATCGATCCTTAGCAGAAAGTGCAAAATTGGATTCCCACATGCAGATCAAAAGAAGGGCACCTGTCTGGAGATAAGTTTTTTATAACTTATAATTTAGAAACTTATGCACCTTAGGACTGTACATCTAAAGTATATAATCTAAAAAATTGTATGGCTTGTTGGGTTTTTATGTGATTCTGTGACCAGCAGGCTGGCCATGGATTTAGACCATTTATGAAAAACAGTGTTCAATGATTATCACCCATGAAGTTGTGAGAAAAGTCTCCAAGCCTGGCCAACTTTCTTCTCAAATCACACCTGAGCCTCTTATTCTGGGAGTCGTCCCTTCATCAGTTTGGTCTCTTCATGCTAATGGCCCATGTTACCCAGATGTTATCCTCACTTTCTCATGCTTGACCCAAGGGATTTGCCTATGCCTACATTACAGGGTTTGGCCAAAGCATATTTTAGGCTTTGCCATTCTCCTAACCAATCTCAGTTCTGACAGAAAAATATTAGGAGGTAATATACATAGATTCCATTTTTAACTCTGTCTTCCCTTGGGAAGTCAATTTCTTAATCTCTCTTGGCCTCACTCTTTTCAACTGTACAAAAAAATTTGGCTTGAACAGTGAAGTTCCTCAGGACACAGTGAAAGAATAGCTCCCATGTATTTCTTCAGCCAGATTTAGCTGTGTAACATTTTGGATTTCTGTATAAAATTTTGCTTGAGAGAAGGCTTGGTCACTAAAGGAGTTTGCAAGCTTCTGAACTAGGGGGTCACCAAATTCTATTTCGGATGCAACAGTTTAGCCCTTTATCTGATCATTTAGTCTCATAATCAATCTTCATTTGAAAAATTGACAATCTAGCATGATGCAACATTGCCTAATGAAAATGCCTGGGATTAAGGTGGATTGGAAACAGTTTGAGAGTGGAGAACATACATTTTACTATCCTGCATACTTATTTTTATCATAAATGGTACTGCAGACATTTAATATAATTCAATAAACACTTATGGAGGGACTGTTTTATATCTCTTGTTTGGGGGATTCCAAAGACAAATTAGGTACTCTTTAACAGATCCAGTGGTTGAATGTTGGCAGGATGATGACAAGTATATAACAAAAAAACGGAGGGGAGACTCCAGAGCAAAATTTTAGCAAAGTTGACCTAAGATATAGATTTGCAACCTATTTAATGGTATAATGTATTTTATTATTTATCTGTTTCAATGGACATTAAAACCTGAGTGATATTGACTATGCTAATTTTACGTGAGGAATATTTTCCTTTCTTGGCTTTTTCAAACTTAATAAAAGTCCCAAGTGCTTTATTTCACCCTGCAAAAGAATAACATTCACAGCTGAGACTGTGAAGTAGTACCTGACCCCTAACGAGTCACAGAATTTATGGATAAATTAGGGAGAAGTTTTGATATTTACAGTCTTCTTTAGGCTGCTGAACTACTTTCCTCTTATTCTTCTTGAACTCAGCCTTGAAGCATACTCTGAACAACTGTCTGTCCAATGTCTGGTAGCTAAATTGCATCAGTAAGTATACCCCAAAGAAAAGCTTATCAGTTTCATTAAATTTTGAGCAACTGCCTGTTTTTCAGCTAAATGACTCCCAGAAACAGTATTATGTACTGATATAAAAGCATAGCTTCAGAAGCCAAGATATGCTCCAAATTCTAGTTCTTCTCTAGTTTCCTCATGTGAGAAGCAGAGTTAATACTAGTACCTACCTGATAGCCTGTTCGAAGATATAATAGATGTAAAATATTTAAGAATGTTACTGCACTTAAGAGAGCTCTATAAGCAGCAGCTCCTGTTACTACCAGTTATTTTTTTTAATCTCAGCAAGTTCAACAACAGGAAGGATGTCTACATGGAAGATTTTTCATATCTGACTTAGGAAACATAATGATACAATTATTGGTTCCTCTTGGTGAAAAGTGACCTCTCCACAGTGAGAAATAGCTAGAGCTTGGGAGTCAATATGCTTGAATATTGGCTCCGCTTCTATCACACCTAAGAATCACCAGAGATACTGTAAAATGGATTTCAAGGCCTCATCTCAAACTTCCAGGGTTAGAATCTCTGGTGTTGCAACCAGGAGGTTTATACTCACAGCAATGTCTTATGCATTTAGCCATCCAGGGTTTAGGCCGCAGCTCTGCCATTCACTTGCTTCTAGCTTGTGACCTTGGTCTGGCTGATCTCTTCAAAACCTGTTTCCTCACCTATAAATGGAGCTAATCACTGACAAATACACTGTGGAAATTATTTTTTTTCTTTAAGTATTTTCTTTATTTGAGAGAGAGAGACAGAGATAGCGAGAGAGATAGCTAGAGAGAACACAGGTGGGAAGGGGGAGGGGAGAAGCAGACTCCCCACCGAGCAGGGATCCCCACATGGGGCTCCATCCCTGGACCCTGGGACTATGACCTGAGCCTAAGGCAGATGCATAACCAACTGAGACACCTAGGCGCCCCCACATTGTGGAAGTTAAATGAGATATGGAAAATGCTCAACTAGTCTGGCACAGAGAAAATGTTTGATACATAAAGGTATAGGTATTAGCTTCTTTAACTTTGCCCTTGTATTGAATTAAGTCATCAGGAAGTATAGAAAACACATCTGGATGGTCCTAATGTACCCACTGAATTCTACAGAGAAGTGAAAGTCCAGATAACTTTTTTTGATGACCATAAGCCTTTCATGACATGGGGTTGGAAGTGTGTAGGGAGGACCCCCATCCTTCTGTAATAAGCAAAGCACAGTAATTGGCATTGATGCCCTTTGTTGGGTTAAGACAAAAAACCAAAATGCTGAGTACCACTGTCCTAAATGAACTTGTATGATTTTTTTTTCAGACAGTATCATCCCATTTTTCACACTCAGTTCATTCTTTGTTTTTATTTTCCACTCTTAGGAAACTCGGTGCCGTATAGTAACACTTTCATCCCAGATCCTTGTTTCATTTCTCTTTCCCCTTTCTCCAATGTATTTTACTTTCAATTGAAATTTTAAAATTTGGACTGTCTTATTTCATATTTATTCCAGGAACTTAAATCACATAAATTCTTTTTACGTAAGAATGAATGAAATAGATAAGAAAGTCATAAAATGTATAGAAAAATATATCCATGCTTCCTATTGGGAAAATTGAAATGAGAGTAAGAAAAAAATCAAAATATTAATGAAAATAAATTTGGGTGAGAGCTCAACAGTCAAAGAGAAGTGAAGCTTGTAATTTAGCAATCAGGGAAAAATGAATACATCAGGACAAAAAGCTTTTGTTACCAGAATACAAAAATCAAATAAAAGAAAAGGCAATGACTAATCAGACCAGGACTTACTAGTAAATATGACTATACCTAAATATTGCAAAATATATAAATAAAAATAGAAAAATCTAGTTAATGATTTCTAATTACTCTTTTCTAAGTGATGCCAAATGTATATTAACAAATAGCTGAGTGATTGACTCAATGTTTTGGTTTTCATCTGTATGTTTGGTGTCATGAAGATAAATACTCAATCTAAAGAGTATCATAACAGCAAATTGAAAAGCAAAGCAGGAACTCACTGAAGAAATGGTGAAGGGCTTTTTTAATCCTTGTGTTACAGATAAATACCATGGAGAAACTTCCAAATCAAAACCAATGTGCACCCGTTAGCATCATTTTTAACTCTTGGTTGTGCTTTTCCTGCACTGATGAATCCTCCTTGAATACTCGGTATTCCTATTTCACTCCTACTTATAATGTACTATTGCCATGTATATTTGTTAATCAAATAAACTTCATATGCAGACTGAAGAACCAGACATTTAGGTAGAGGCTTGCATGGAAGGCTCTTGTAAAAATGGAGTTTCTTTTTTAGTGAAGCATAAATAGTAAAATAACTTTCTAATTTACTGACAAGGGCTATAGTAAAAGACAATATTTACATATAAACATGAATGTACAAAGAATGGCTTGTTCCACATTAATGTTCCAAGCTTAATATACATTATGCATGAATATTAGGACTGGCATCTCTATTTTGAATGAGGGTTTCTTTTTGGGAAGAAAAAGGGAAGTTCTAGGAAAAATAGTAAGATTCCTCTCTTATCCTCCCCTGATGTCCATCTCTCCTCTATCTCATTCTTTCTACCATCATAGCATGATACATGCACAATATAAGAATGTCAGGTGTGTTACTAGTTGCAGAGAGTTAGCGGTCTCCCCATCACTTTTCAGTGCCTGGTGTCATGTTCACATTTTTGGGAGGAGAGGGGTACGGGGATATTGAAAATCAACATATGCATTTGCATGTGAGCTTTTCCCCATCAATTAAACCAGATGCAGTAAAAAAAAAAATTAGTGTATTTGAATATTGTTCTGAAAAAATAAAAAGAGTATCCAGACATTTTACTGGCACAGAATTTCAAAACTAAGGAGAATTTGTATACATTAGACAACAATATGCAAAGAGTCAATTACCAATCCTTTGTGCCAACGGATGTAGACTATCACAACCTGGATGATCTAACAGCCATTTGTGCTTGGCATTGATACGCTTTTGTGACTTAGTGTTGCCAGACATTTTTCTTTTAGTTTAGGCAAAAATGAAAATGCATCATTTCTTGAGCATACAGGAATGATGCATATGAGTAACAGGCTGAAGGAGAGTAATTCAAAGCATGTAATTTGGTCACTGTTTAAGTAAACCATTTAATCTTTGATGTAGGGAAGATAGGATATCAGCAGTTATTAGATATCTGAGTTATAGCACACATTTTAAATTTAATATATCAGAAAATTCACAAGATAACCTTAGGTAATATTAACCCATTTTGTTGAAGAGAAAAATGATTTTCAGAAAGGTCAATTAATTTACTTCTGCTTTTCAGACCTTATGTTAATGAGGCATTTTCTTTTGTTTTTGGATTACTGTTGTACTGCTTAGTTACAAAGTGTTGAGCTCTATGCCTTTATCTTCTATATCCTTTTGTCTTTCAAGTCCAAAACTGTCTCAGAGTGGGCCTCGTGAAGCCCCAAGGTGGGCTCCAAGGAAGAGAGTTGAAAACTACTATACCAGACCTTTCTGTTCCTCTAATAAAAGTATTTCTAGCACTATTCTTAAAACTTGTTTTTAAGATTTAATTTTTTAGAGTAGTTTTAGGTTTACCACAAAATTGAGAGAGAGCTATCAATATTTCCCACATGCTCCTTCCCCCCAGACATTCGTAATCTCTCCCCATTGCCAATATCAGTCTCCAGGGACACCTGGGTGGTTCAGCAGGTTAAACCTCTGCCTTCCGCTCAGGTCATGATCTCAGAGTCCTGGGATCAAGCACCGCATCCAGCCCCCGCATCAGGCTCCCTGCTCAGCAGGGAGCCTGCTTCCTCCTCTCTCTCTACCTACTTGTGATCTCTCTCTCTGTCAAATAAATAAATAAAATCTTTAAAAAATATATCACTCTCCAGAATGGTGCTTTTTTTTTTTTAACCAAGGATCAAGCTACACATCAGAATCATCCAAAGTCCATAGTTTACATTAAGATTCATTCTTGGTGTTGTATATTCTACAAACTTGGACGAATGCATACTGACATATATACAACATTATAATATCAAACAGATTAATTATGCCCCAAAAGTCCTTTGTGCTTTGCTTATTCATCTCTATCCTCTGTTTCTCCCTAGTAACCATCAGTATTTTTTAAATTATTTTCATAGTTTTGCCTTTTCCAGAATGTCATATAGCTATTATTATCCAATATGTAGCATTTTCAGATTGGCTTCTTTCACTTAGTAATATGTATTTAAGATTACTGCATGTTTTTTCATGCTTGACAGCTCATTTCTTTTTAGTGCTGAATAATATCCATTATCTGGATATACCACAGCTTATTTATTCTTTCACTTACTGAAGGACATCTTGGTTGACTCCAAGTTTAGGCAATTATAAATAAAGCTGCTATAACCATTCTTGTACAGTTTCTTTGTGGACATATTTTCAACTCCTTTGGATAAATACCAAGAAGCACCATTACTAAACATGGTGAGAATTGTTTAGTTTTGTAAGAAAGTGCCAAATTGTGTTCCAAACTGGCTGCACCATTTTTAATTTCTACCAGCAATGTACGAGAATTCCTGTTCTTCTACATCCTTGTCAGCATTTGGTGTTGCCAGTGTTCTGAATTTTGGCCACTGAAATGGTGGTATCTCATTTTAATTTGCATTTCCCAGCTACCAGTTCTCTGTATGTTTATTTATATTTATTTGCCTGATATATAAAATAATACACAATTTAAATAGTTTTACTCTTACTTTATGTGATTCTCTTATAATGTGATTCTCTCAGCTCAAAATCAAGAGATTATATCTCTTATAAAAGATATAATGATTATAAAAACATTAATAAAAATTATTAAGAAATAAAATAAATCATTAAATAAAAATCATTTTATAAATTAAATAAATTTATAAACTTAAATTAAATAAATTTATAAAATGTATATATAATTTTACATTAATCGTATGTAATAAATTGTATTAATAAAATGTATATATAATTTATAAAATCTATATATAATTTTATAAAATATAAAATAAATAAATTTAATTTGTAAATTAAATTAAATAAAAATCATTAAATAAAATCGTAAAATAAAAATCATGAATCAAAAATAAAAATACTAACTAACCTTGACTACTCATGTTCCAGAAACTGAACCTATGATTTACTTACTTCTTCATTCTAACTTTATGTATGAGAACTTGAGACATAAAAGAATCGTCTAAACATAGAGTTTGTCTTTTAAACATGAATTTTTTAACTCAATTTATAAACTTTGTATTTTAAAAAGGGAAATTAGCTTATTTATGTTTTTTATAGTAGTAGGTATCTTTGGTTTTATTTTTGTCATATTTTTGTCACTTATTTTTTTTACTTTTTGTTCTTTGTGTGTGTGTGTGTGTGTGTGTGTGTGTTCACACACACATGTGTGCTTGCCCTATATTACTTTTCTGCTCTGCCTTTCACTAAGTTAATTTTTCCAGACATTTCTGTTTGATATGGTTTGATTATGTTTTCTTTGATACATTTCATCTTTAGTTTTTCTCTTATACTCTATGAGAAATAAATTCTCTCTTAAGTTAAACTAGATTCACTTTTTGATAATTAAAAATACACTTACACTTATATTTTTAAAATAAATTCCCTGTAAAGAGAACATTATTCTCTTTCAGCTCAACCCACCACTCTTATTACTTTCAATTTCTAACACCAGAAATTATTCACTTTTAAAGACCCATGTATTGTATTTTTAAGTGTATATTTAATATTTGAATTAAGTTTTAAATATATTTACAATAATAATTTTTTATGTTTAACTTTTTTACATTCAATTTCAAGGCTTTTTTTATTTGCCATGACTCCACACTTTTATTATTTAATTTTCACTCATATTTGGGTAAATTGGAGAAAACTTCACATAATATTTTAAGAAGAATACTTAGATGTTTATTTTCTGAATTTATACACATGATAAAGTCTTGGCTACTGTATATGTTTATTTAATTTTTGGAGTTAATTTTTACCAACCAACACTCTATAAATATCTACTGATTTCTTTCCACCCATATATTGAGGGTGAGTTTTTGAGGTTAACTCGATTAAATTATTTTATAATAAGCTGATTTTACTTCATGAGTAAAGAATAATTAGAGAATATTTTCACTTCCTTTGTAGTCCAAAAATTCAGTAGGAAATATTTTGGTATATGTCATTTCTCATTAATTTTACCTATTTCATGACGTGGACTTTCAATGTGCTTATTCTTATCTTCAGGAAGCTTCTAGTATTATGCCATAAATACTGATACTTATTTCATTTTTTTCTTCTTCAGAAACATTATTTGTATATTGACTCTCCAGTTTATATCTTAAAAATTGTTCCCTCATTTTTATTTTTTTGGACTTTTTCCTCTGAATTCTGAGAAAGCTTTTCAGATTTATCCTCCATAATACTGGGCCTATTTTCTGCATTGATGATTCTGCTCCTAATTGGCATCAATAATGATTCTGCAATTCTTCAACTTAAACACTACTTAAAAAATAAATTTATGTAATTTGTATATGAATTTAGCAATATGTTACAGTTTATATACATATAATTTATACATTTTAAAAAACTTTCCAAGCCCTGATTAATCTCAACCTGCAGCTCATTAGTTAATTTCCTTTGAAGCTCAGCCATTGACTTCTCAGGTCTACTTTTACTTAATTGTTGTTAGATAATTTATTGCAGTACAGGTAGGAATTAAGGAAGTGGACTCCAGTAAACTCAGTTAAATTAGTGCAAATGACAGAAGAAGACATTTGGAGTTAAATGTTTTTGTGGCAGCTCGGTCTTTACATGACAACTGAAGAATCCTTTGTATTTTGGATAATGATAAAGTTAATTGAAGAGGAAGAGTACATAAAAATGACATTAGATGTTTTTAAAGAATTGTACAAGAACACAAATCAGAAAGTAAAAACCTACATCATGCTTTCACCGTAGAAAATTGATGTGGATATGCCCAACATCCCATAAATAATCTAGAAAAACTTTACAGAGATAGAAACCTAAAGTTAGTTTGATAGGTCACCATGCAGACAGAACTTGAAAATTGGTGTAAATATGACATCACTTGAATTGTAGGTTGGCAGGACCTAAGGTTACAGTGGTTCTACCAGTAATCCTGACACTACAACATGTTCTATTGAATTTTCCCAAATATTCTGACTTACTATGATGCTTTAGCAACTCTAGCTTCAAAATTTCCAACTTCCTTTTCTCCCTGTGGAGATCATCCAAGCCTGGATTGGGCTGTAAACATTGAGATGTGAAGTGCTGCCTCTACCATATCTGCTAGTCTCACAGCTGGGTGATTTCCGAGTTTCAAAAATATCCACATTCAGTTCATTCTCTTATCTATATTTATTGCTCTTCTACGTGGGAAACCAGACAACTTTGTAAAATAAAGTTCAAGTTTCTTTTCTTTCTCTCATTTGTGTTCTTTTGGAGTAAATATTTTAGTACCTGAGATGGGAGTTAAAATAACAGGGAAACACTCATAGCCTCTGAAAGTTATTGGTGTTCTCTCTTTCTTTTATCACATTCTTGTTCCTGTTTTAAACTCTTCTGATACTAGAAAGCAAGGAAATGAAACAGTACTCCAGAACATTCATGGCTACAGTGCCCCCTTGTGCAACTTGATAAGGGCCAGGGTGGCAGAGATCCAAGAGGGAAAAAAAGGCTAAAATGGGATTATTTTAGGGGTTTTGTTTCCAAATATATAGAGGAGCCAAAATGCATTTTCACACACAGCAGTTTTTTTTTTCTTTCATTGCCTATGTAAAGGAAAACACTTTGTTTTTAAAAAGGGGAAATCCACCTCTGAAATTATGGAACACTGACACAGCATCATTCATCTTGGCAAAAGTTGACTGAGCAGATGATGTAGATCCACTTAACTTGGACTCAATCAAAGGTTTTGCTATTTTCATTTCACAGGCCAGATGTAGCTCATCATCGGTTGGAACCAATTCCAGAAGAGGTGTTAGAGTCTGTTGGTCCAAGAGAAAGTCTGATCCAGGCACCAAAAAGAGCCATGAGGAAAACGGATACTATCTCCACTGATCTCCCAACAATTTAGTTAGTCCAATATTCAGTTCAGATTAAGCAGTAGGATAACCTGGAAGTGATGCTATTTTAGTTAACCTATAAATTATTAAATCCCTAGTCATTGTGAAATCATCTCCTCTGTCCTAATTCTCTGAATACATTGCTATATCTGAATGGATAGGAAACTGAATAATTAATAATATACACACTTGGGTTTTCAATAAATAGGAAAATCTAGAAACCAATTACATGCTAGGGATATGTTTAATTGAGCTACTTGAATCATCTGTGTTGACTTGAATCTGACCACCAAATGTTTTATAATTTGTTACCACAGCTACTACATTTCAAATGAAAACAAATACTCAGTTTATTGAACAGAATGCAATGATTCAATATTACCTGGCTGAAATAAATTTTAAAAGAAATTTGGAATATTTATATCAATCTTAGAGTACATTACAATAGAGATTTCTCCACCCCATAAGATAACAGTGGGCACTCAAATTTTAATTTCTCTACACACCCTTCAAAAATCATGCAGGTCAATAAAAAGAGCAAATGGGACCAAACACAACTCATGCCTACAGTACAAATAGAAAATAGTACAATAAACTTCAGTTTCTATACATATGGGGGAAAGTTTCAAAAATTTGCATGTCTAGCTTAGAACAAAACATTATATCAAAGATAAGAGACTCCAGCATAGTAATAGCAATAATGTAAAGCAGAAAAAGTTATCTGAAGATCACTTCAGAAGGAAAGTCTTGTATTATGAATGGAGAAATAATACTCCCCAAAATACTGAGGTATTGTGAATACCATCTACTGATGGTTAAATTTTGTCCCCCCAAAAGATATGGATGTTTGACTTCTAGGGCCTAGGAATATTATCTTATTTGGAAATAGGGTCTTTGTAGATGATTAAGTTAAGATGTCATGAAATTGGACCCTAATACAATAGGACTTGTATCCTAATAGTAAGGGGAAATTGGGATGAGACAAGCACACACAGAGAATACCATGTGATGATTGGGGTTATGATGCCACAAGCCAAGTAAGTATCAGAAACTAGGAAAGCAGTCTGAAATAGACCTTTCCCTAATGCCTTCAGAGGTAGTGGGTCCTTGCTTACACCTTGATCTGATTTCTAGCCTCCACAACTGTGAGAAAGTAGATTTGTGTTGTTTCAGCCACTCAGTTTCTGGTACTTTGTTATGGCAATTCTAGCAAACAAACACAAGTGGAAAATTAAGAAGAAAGTTTTTGAAACTGTACAAGAGCAGAAGTGGTTGTGCTTCTTGCAGGGAGGAGAACAACTTGGAAAGAGGAATCTTTTGGAGATTTAGAGAGTTATAAATAAGTTAAACTCAGAATATAGGGTCCTATAGAAACAATAGAGTATTACTACATGAGAAGACACACAAACCCATTCCCCAAAGGTGTCATTTATTAAGAATAAACTCTGTGCTAAATTCAATGAAAGAAGACATTCTGGAATTATGAAGTTGAGTAAGTTATCCAAACATCTCACTTATATTGCTGGTGGAACACAGTACAACTTAAATGAGTAGAAAATAACAAACAACATCCATATAAAGCTACTATAAGGAGAAATCAGAAAGTGAGAATCAAATCTTTCAGTTTAAGAAAATGGTCCTCTGTAATAAAAGCCATGAAGTGGAGAAAAATATAACACTCCAAAATGAATTATTATTAAAGAAAATGTGATATAAAAGATCATAGATCAAACACTCAAAACTGACAATAAATACATAAAAAGAGGAAGATGTGAAATGTGAGTTCACTAAACTTAGGAAGCAAAATTAAAAAAAAGAGAAAATGAAGAAAAATCATTTCAGCAATGAAGATTAATCAGAAAACAAACGCAGAACAGACTCACCAAAAGTATAATAAAGAACATTCACAATAGGAATAAAAATAGCCAAAGGAATGAAAACAAAATAAAAAAGAGGTAAAATGACTAGAAAGAAAATGATTAGATAAAAGAGCTAGAAAACAAAGATTCCACATATTTATCTATGCATTTCTGGAATCTCTAAAGAAGTAAAAACAATGAAATAAAACAAAATTTTTAAACTATAATCTACACACACACACACACACACACACACACACAAAAACTTTCCCAAAATAAAAAAAGGCCTGAATACACACACACATAATTATTGATATAAGATTTAATTTGTATTATGATAATTTACATATGATAATTTAATGTCTAGCATGACCGTAAGAAAAAGAAGTATAGCACAAAAAGTCACTCTAGAAGATGACCATGAATACTAAAAACTCTACCACTCAACAAAAGAAGGTAGGAACAAAGGAATAAAAAACAAATGGAACAAATAGAAAATAAGTATGAAATGGTAGACTTAAACCTAATATATTGAAAATAATATTAAATGTAAATGGATGAAATGGTCTAGTTAAAAGACAGAGATGATAAAATAAAAAATATCATCTTATATATTATTTAACAGAACTATATTTTTTATTTTTAAAAACTAAACCAGAGTTGCTTTTATTTTCAATAATAATAGAGTATTGTGTAGGTTGGGGCCTCTGAGTGGCTCAGTCAGTTAAGCATGGACTCTTGATTTTGGCTCAGGTCATAATTTCATGGATCAGGAGATCAAGCCCCACATCAGGTTCTGTGCTCAGTAGGGAGTTTGCTTGATGATTCCCTCGTTCTGCCCATCCCCTCAGTCACATGTTCTCTCTCTCTCTCTCAAATAAATAATTAAATCTTTAAAAAAAAAGAATACTGTGTAAATCATCAGCAGATCCATTTCATCTCAGATAGCAGAAGAGTGTTAGTAATACTAGATATATTGCTATATCTTTTTTTAGGTTTTATTACACTTTCAATCCAAATTCCATCCTAAGAGGGACAGATCCCATTCGTTAGCATTATGCAATATATTTTTTCAAACATCAGATATTTTTCAATATGGAGTTGCTCAAACATCCCATAGAACTACACTTTAAATATGAAAACAGAACCCAAAAGGGCAGAAGAATATGTACTATGCAAAATTAGAATATAATAAAGCTAGAATGACTATAGTAGCAAACAAATTGGACCTTAGATAAAGAATATCTTAAGAGTTGGGGCACCTGGGTGGCTCAGTCCGTTAAATGACTATCTTCATCTCGGGTCATTATCTCAGTGTCCTGAGATTGAGCCCTGCATTAGGCTCCCTGTTCAGCAGGAAGTCTGCTCCTCCCTCTCCCCATCCACACAGCTCATGCTCTCTCTCTCTCTCTCTCTCCATCAAATAAAAAAAATCTTTTAAAAAAAAGAATACCATAAGAGATAAGGAGGAAAATACCATAATAACAACAGAAAAAAATATATGCAGAAGGCAAACAGTCCAAAGCATGAGTTTCAAAACACATTTAAGCAAAAACTGAAATAACTAATTAGAGGAACAAAATCAAAACCCATAATTGGATATTTTAGTATTCTTTTCAGTAATTGATAGAACAAGTAACCAAAACAAAACAAAAAATCAGCAAAGGATATGGGAAACCTGAATGACCTTAACAACTGTGTTGAACTAATTGGCATTTATAGCAAACTATCCAACAATACCCAATGCACATTTGTTACAAAATTACATTTAACATTTAACAAAATAGACCATATGTTGGGCCATAAAACAAGTTTCACTAAGTATCAAAGGATTAAATTACACACATGATCTTCTGTAACAATACTGAATTAAAAGTCACTAACAATGAGATATTAAAAAATATTACCAAATATTTGAAAATTAAATACTATACATCAAAATAACTAATAAAGCAAATGGGAAACTAAAACTATTTTGACCTAATGTTAGCAAAAGCATATCATGTCAAAATTTGTGGAGATAAAGTAGTACCTAGCAACATATCAGGGCACAAGTGGGCATCAAACCTACTAACTGTTCTCAAAGTCATCAAGAAAGACAGTTAACATAACCTTTGGATTCAGGCTAAGTACTTGGTCAAATAGAAACATCAATCTGTGGACTCCCAGCTTTTGAATACTGCTGATTGAAAATATTTACTCAAGCTGAGTGGTCAGAAAAAGAATAAAAAGGCAACTTTGGTTCCTACTGTGCTATTTAGGGTTCTTTATTGATGTAATTATTTGCCACAAAGCCCATATAGGTCTGGCTGGTCCAAGCACTATCTAGTTCTATTCATAATTCCATCATTCTCCCTTTTTCTGTCCTCCAGCCTAGAGTTTTTAAACTTCAGCAAAGAGAATCATTTTGCTTTTATTCATAAGATCCCCCCCTCCAATCCTAGGACTTTTTCAGGGATAGAACATTTTAATTCAACTTGTTGTTATACCACTTTATTGAAGCAGAGGAAACTGCTGGCAGAATTGGCTTGGGAGTGACAGGAAATACCAAGGGAAATGTGAAACCAGGTTTCCAATTCTGTGTTGTCTAAATTAGACATCATGTATTAAGCACTGGATTAGTCAAGATAAGATAGGATATGCTGAACTAATAAACAGTTGCTAAACATCAGGGTCTTCACCAGCAAAAGTTTACTTTTCCCTCAGTCTGCTATAGATTGGGCAAGTGTACCCAGTGAAATGACTCAGTAAACCAACATGTTTCAATTTGAAGCTCTATGACTTTAAAACATGCACCCTAAGTTTATCATAAAAGAGGGCAAAATAAATTGAAGAATATGCAGGATTTTTCCACTAGCTCAGCTCAGAAATATAACAGATCACTTAGGGTCACATTTCCTTGGCCAGACATAGTCATGTGGACTTTATTATTTGAAAGGGGGCTGGGAAGTATAGAAACTTACATACTAAGAAAGAGAGAGATAGGATGCTGGGGAATGTTAGCCATGTTTATCACAACCACTAATACTACTTAATGAACACAAGAGTAATAAATAATGTGGGGCACCTTCCTAAGAGGAATGACTGAATGAGTTAAGATAAAGTAAACCAATCCTACAAATCTCTTCCAGGAAATAAATACTTCATCTTATGAAGTTATATTTATTTATTATATCTATAAATATTTGTAATATTTATAAAAAATATTTAATTTTGTGAATTATTGTTATCCTGGTATGAAAACCAATGACAATACACAAAAAGAAAACTATAGGCAAGTATCACTTGTAAACATAGACACAAAAAACCTTTGCAAAATATTAACAAATAGAATTCAGTAGTACATATATTTAAAAAATGTACCATGACCAAATAATCCAGGGATGTAATGCTGGTTCAACATTATAGTGATTTTTTAAAAAAATCTACCATATTTATTAACAGCTAAAAAAGAAATTTATCAAATATGCAGAAAAAGCATTTGGCAACATTTTATCCCATTTTATAGCAAAAACTACCCAAAAATACGTGAAAGAGAAAGTCCTCAACTTTATAAAGACTATCTGAAAAATTACTATAGATATTATAATACTTAATCTAAATTTGCAGGTGACATAGTTGTCTACATACAAAATCCTGAGAACATATCCAAAAATTCTAGAACTAATAAGCAAGCCTAGCAAGGACAGGAGATGTAAGACAGACATAAAAAAATCTATTATATTTCTATATACCAGCATTGAGTACATGGACAGAAAATTTAAAATACAATCCATTCATCAGCATGGTATTTATATACAATGGAAGATTACTCAGCGATAAAAAAGAATGAAATCTTGCCATTTGCAATGACACGGATAGAGCTAGAGGGTATTACGCTAAGTGAGATAAGTCACAGAAAGACAAACACCTTATGATTTCACTCATATGTAGAATTTAAGAAACAAAACAAATGAACATAACAGAAGAAAAGAGAGAGGTAAACCAAAAAACAGACTTTTAACTACAGAGAACAAATTGATGGTTACCGGAAGGCAGGTGGGGGAATGGCTTAATTAGGTAATGGGGATTAAGGAGTACTCTTGTTTTGAGCACTGGGTATTATATAGAAGTGTTGAATCACTAAATTGTACACTGAAACTAATATGACACTGTATGTTAAATAGCTGGAATTTTTTTAAAAACTGAAGAAAATTAAAATACAATATCATTTATTATCACTAAAAATATGAAATCTTGATATATAACTCTAACAAATCATGTACAAAGCTTATATGCTGAAAACAACAAGGGAGATAATCTTTGTGATGTAGGGTTACACAAAAAAATCTAGACTTGACACCAAATAAACACATAAAATGAAAAATGAATAAATTTGACTTCAAAATTTTAAAATTCTGTTCTGTGAAAGATCCAGCTAAGAGGATGAAAAGGCAAGTTACAGACTAGAACAAAACATTTGAAAACCATTTGTCCAACAAAGAACTAGCATGTAGAGTACATAAAGAATTCTCATAACTAATTGTAATTAAAAAAGTAAAAAATAAATAATAGTAAGCAGAAAAGTGGGTAACATCAGCATGGTGCCAGAATAGGAGGTTCCAACTACATGTCCCTCCACAAATACAAATATTTGGCAATGATTCACAGACAAAAGTGCTTTTGAGAGCTTTGAGAATTCAGGTAGCCAGTTGTGACTCCCTGCTGGAGCCCCAAAACAAGGAAGGCTGTTTTGAGAAGGCAGCCTCATGTACCAGTGGCAGGCCCGCTGACTGTAGTCCTGGCTATGCACCAGAAGCAGTGCTGTCTTCATGTGGACTTGGTTCCGCCCTCTTCTGCCAATAGGTCCAGGAAGAACCACACTCATCCATTCCCTCAATAACAGGTGTGGTAACCATGAACCTGACTGTGGTCTGTGAAGCAGTTCCATGACCCTGCTCCAGCTTTACTACGGTTTGGAGACATTTCTGTCCACCCAAAGACCAGCCTAGCAACCTAGAGGGAGCATGAGCAGGAAGCCAGTAGAAGCCAAACCTATTTGTACCCCTCCTCCCCTCAGTATAAGGACTGCCAATCACAAACCCAACTGTGGAATCAGCAACCACAGGAAATTACTTCAACCCTGTTTAAATATAGTCCAGGAAGCAGTTCCATTAGTCTGGGCACCTATAAGGGAAGGTCATTACCTGTCAAAATCAGTCTGTAAAGACTGGAAGAAGTGTCTGCTCCTTCAAATGCACAGAAACCAATACAAGTTTATATGGCTCATAAAACATTATGTAGATATAGTACCACCAAATATATATATATAATTAATTAATAAAATTCCAGTAACTGAACATGAAGAAATGAAGATCCAGGAGCTACTTGACAAGGAGATCAAAGTAATTATCTTAAAGAAGCTCAATGGGTGATAAGAAAGCACAGACAACTCAGGAAAACTAGAAAACTGATGTATGAACAAAATAAGAAGTTTAATAAAGAAAAAATAACAATAAAAAAGAACCAAACAAAAGAGTGTAATGACCAAGGGGAAAGGTTCAGTAGAGAGTTTCAACAGCAGACTTGATCATATGGAAGTATCAGTGAACCCAAAGACAGCTGATTTGAAATTATCCAGTCAGAGGAACTTAAATAAAAAAGAATGAGAAACTATGAAGCTTATGTGCCTTATGGGACATCATCAGAGGAAATAATATATGCATTATAGGAGTCCCAAAATGAGCAGAGAAAGAGAAAGGGACAGGAAGTTTATTTAAAGAATAATGGCAGAAAACTTCCTGAAGCCAAAATGGGAAATGAACACTCAGATCCATAATGCTCAAAAAATCCCAAATAGGTTGAACATTAAGAGGTTGTCATGAAAACACATTAAAATTAAATTATCAAAAGTCAAGGACAAAAAATTTTGAAGGTGGCAAGAGAAAAGCAACTCCTCATATATAATGAAACTCCTAAAAGACTATAAGCAGATTTTTCAGTAATAACTTTGTAGGTTAGGAGAAAGTGAGAAGATGTATTCAAAATGTTGAAAAAAAAAAAACCCGCCAGCTCAGAATACTATACCTGACAAAACTGACCTTCAGAAATAAAGGAGATATAAAGACTTCTGCAAATGAGGGAGTTCATCACCACATGACCTGCCTCACAAAAAATGTTAAAAAGCAGTTCCTTAAGTTGAAATGAAAAGACACCTACCCCTATAGATGTACTAAGAATTTGGGAATGAGTCAATAGAATTTACTGATCCCACACTTACAATGATTTTTTCCCCTCAGTTTCTTTAGGTTAGAATAGAGACAGTAACCAATAAAGTAGCTCAATTTACTCTCTAACCTAAGGGATTCTCCCAAAATTGAAAATCAAAATTTGAAATATAATTATGGATGGGAATTCAGAAACTAGGAAAAGACAGGGAAAAGTTTCCACTTGTTCCTTCTCCCTCTTATACAGTTGAGCTGCACCTACACCAAAGAAAGTAAAACAATTTATTCTTACCCATTAAGTTTTTGAGTTATATTATCTCTTTGAGGATCATTGGTCCTAACATGAATTTAAGCCATTATTTGTTCCCAGTACACAGTTGCCTATTTATTTTAAAATATGATTTTAAAGTTATATTTATTACTCATTTTAAAGTATGATTTACATGTGTACTTATATTATTTGCTCTCTTTATAGGCCCTTCTCTTCCACCTGATATGAACTAAGGTGGGGACTATATTAGGTTCATCTCTGTGTCCCTTGTGATGACAGTAGTAGTGTCTGGCCTATAATAGGTATTAAGTAAATGTTGTTTGGCAAATGTATAAGTGAATATAACAGAATGTAAATGAATGCAATAATATTTTGCCAATTTATCAATAGAAAATTTAATGACCTGTTCAAATCTTGGTGTGCAAATCTTCTCTATAGTTATATCACTAATTAAGTCCCATAAATGAGTGATGTCAAGACTAGTACATTATTCTATGAACAGCAATTCCTTTTAAGAAATGGAAAAATTTGTACTCAGCTGAAATAAATTACAAAATATATATTTTCTTTTTGAGTAAAAAAAATGAGGTTCAAATCATTTGTTTCTTGACCAAATTTTTAGTCAGAAGCTCTGATCCAGCACCATAAGAAATGATATTAATGAAAATTTGTTACTACCATACACTAAATTAACAGAATAAAGGACAAAATCCACATGATTATCTCAATAGGTACAGAAAAGAACTTGAAAAAATAACTCAACATTCTTCCATGACAAAAACACTAAACAAACTAGACATGGAATAGAAGTTATCAACATAGTAAAGAATATCTAGGACCAACCCACAACTAACATCCCACTTAGTGGTTAAAGACTGAAAATGCTGTTGCCTTAAGATCAAGGAAATGTAAAGGATAGCACCTTCAGGATTCCTTTCAATATTGCACTGAAGATTCTAGATGGGGAAATTATGCAAGAAAAAGAAATTAAAGGCATTCAGAGAGGAAAAGAAGTAAAAGTGTCTTTAAAGATGACATTATCTTGCATATAGAAAAACCTTAAGAATATACTAAAACTATTAGGACTAATAATCAAGTTCAGTAAGTTTACAGGATATAAGAGCTATATAAAATACCAATTATATTTCTGTACAGTAGAACACAATTCCATTTACCATAAAATTATATAAAAAAGGAATAAACCACTTAGGAATTAATTTAATAAAAGTAATGCAAAAATTATACTCTAGAAACTACAAAATATTTTTGAAAGAAATTTTAAAAAGACCTAAATAAATTAAAGACACTTATGTCCATAGATTAGAAGGTCTGTTATTGTTTAGTGGATACTATCCAAATTGACTTACTGATTCAACACAATCCCCATCAAAATCCCAACTGACTTCTTTGAAAGAATTGATAAACTGACCTAAAATTCATATGCAAAGGCAAGAAATCCAGAATAAACAAAACAGTCTTGAAAAAGAAGAAAGTTGGATGGTCACAGTTCCTGATTTCAAAATTTCCTACAAAGTTGCAGTAGTCAAGACAATGCAGTGCTGGCTTAAGGATGGGGCACACAGATCAACAGAACAGAATAAAGAGTCCAGAAATATTTCACATTTACAGGCAATTGATTTTCAACAAGGGTGCCAAGGCAATTAAATGAGGAAAGAATATTCTTCAACAGATCATGCTGGGACAACTAGATATCCACCTGCAAAAAATAAAGTTTTACTCCTACTTCACACTATGAGTTATGCAAACTATGTATACCCCAACATGGATGAACCTTGAAAACATTATGGTAAGTAAAATAACCAGCCACAAAGGACCACAAGTTGTATGATTTCATTTATATGAAATGTCCAGAATAGGTGAATCTATAGAAAACAAACAGAGGCCCCTGGGTGGCTCAGTCAGTTAAGCATCTGCTTTTGGCTCAAGTCATGATCCTGGAGCCTAGGTTTGAGCCCTGAGCCGGGCTCCCCGCTCAGCAAGGGGTCAGCTTCTCCTTCTCTCTCTATCCCTCCCCCTTCTCATTCTCTCTCAAAGAAAATCTTAAAAAGAAGCAAACAGACAAATATATATTAGTGGTTGTTTATGGCTATGGGAACTGGAGAGATTGGGGGTGATGATCAAGAGCAATAGGTATCTTTTGAAATATTTAAAATGTTTTAAAATTGATTTTAGGGATGGATATACAACTTTGTGGAATACTAAAAGCCATTTAATTGCAAAGGAAAAATGAAAGAAAACAAAGGAAAAAAAGATCTAGCTATAAAATGGGCCTTGAGAAGCCAGGTAAAGAGACCTCAAAGCCAAACAGAAATGAAATTAATTTGTATAAAATTTGAAGTTGCCCAAACACTATTATTTTACATTTGTTATTAGCATTAACTAAGATTCTTTTAGTTCTCTTAAATTATTAACTTATTTCAGGAATATTTCTGTGTGGCTTGAAATTAACTTCCTGGTTCACTAGCTTGCCATTTCTGATGGAAAAAAATAACCCACTATGAATTGAATTTGAAATAGGTTTTGTTTCCCTGAAAAATGTGTACTACTATCCAATTTTGTACCTTTTAAAACTAATAAAAAGTAAGGGTCTTCCCATGAAAAAATTTATTGGCAAAACCAACATGCCATATTTAATGATTCAGATTCACTACTTGGGTCACCCAGGAGTTTCACTGATGAATTTATCTTTGAATGAGGATAGTACCCCTGGATAAGAAAATAGGAAATCAATTTAGCTTGAAGGAAATAGTGTGCATGATTTAGCTAAGAACAATAAGTTATTAGAAAATTAAGAAATGTTTCCCAGTCAAGATGGTGTTGTAGTCAATGAGACAGACAATTTAAAAAATAATCAAAAAATATTTTTAAGTGTTATTTATTTATTTATTTATTTTAGAGAGAGAGGGAGAGCATGCATAAGTGGGAGGGGCAGAGGGAGATGGAGAAATAATCTCAAACTCTGCACTAAGCATGAAGCCCAACACAGGGCTCCATCTCATGACCCTGAGATCACAACCTGAACCAAAGCCAAGAGTCAGATGCTTAACTGACTGCACCACCCACATGCCCCAAGAACAAGCAAAAAATTTGAATAAACATTTCAAGAAGATACACAATGTCATATAAACATCTGAAAAGATTCATAACATCATTAATTGTTAGGAAATGAGATAACATTTAACAAACTAGAAAGGTTATAATAAAAAAGACATATAATAACAAATGTTAATGAGAATGTAGAGAAACAGAATCTTTCATACATTGTTGTTTTAAATGTAAAATGTTACAGCCACTTTGGAAAACAGATTAAAGTTCCTAAAAATGACCTGTATACTTTCCACAGGACTCAACAATTCCATTCCTAGGTAGCTACTCAGAATAAAAACATTTGGTTCACATAAATATTTCTATACAAGAATGTCCATTACAGAATTATTTATAATAGCCAAAACTGAAAATAACATAAACATCCATCAACTAGTGACTGGATAAAAAATGCAATATATCCATTACAATGGAATCCATAATAAAAAGAAAAAACCCTCAAAAATGCAGAAAACATTGATTAATGTCAAAAACATTATGTTAAATGAAAAAAAAAAGACCAACAGACTACATTTTTAATTATTTCATTAATATGGCAATTTTTTTAAAATATGGCATTTCTTAAAAAGCTAAAATTTTGAGACAGAAATTGGAGTGGGGGGAGTTGGAGCACAGATTAATGGAGTTGGGCATGAGAAAACTTTTGGGGATGGGGCGCCTGGGTGGCTCAGTGGGTTAAGCCTCTGCATTTGGCTCAAGTCATGAGCTCAGGGTCCTGGGATTGACCCCCGCATCGGGCTCCCTGCTTGGCGGCGAGCCTGCTTCCTCCTCTCTCTGTCTGCCTCTTTGCCTACTTGTGATCTCTCTCTCTGTCAAATAAATAAATAAAATCTTTAAAAAAAAAAAAGAAAAGAAAACTTTTGGGGGTGATGGAAATGGCCTAAAACCAGATTGTGTTGATAATTACACAATAGTAAACATTTACCAAAAGTCTTCAACTGCACATTTAAAATGGGTAAATTTTATGGCATATAAGTTATATCTCAAGGAAACTATTAAAATTTTTAAATGGTGTTTTATTTATTTATTTATTTATTTATTTATTTATTTATTTATTTATTTATTTATCTTTGAAAGAGAGTGTGCACCAGTGCAGGGAAGGAGGGGCAGAGGGTGTGAGGGGGAGAGAGAATATTAAGCAGGCTCCATGCTCAGTGCAGGCCCCAACACTGGGCTTGATCTCACAGCCCTGATATCATGATCTGAGCTGAAATCAAGAGTTGGACACTTAACAAATTGAGCCACTCAGGCACCCCTTATGGCATTTTAAATTCATACTTTAAATCCTCAGTCTCCACCATATAAATACTTATCAATAGCAGATAAAACATAAAGATTTTAAAAATCATTGCTCTTAAAATAAGGCAGTTCTGTAGATCAGAAATAAGGCAACTTACAGGAAGCAGCAAGTAAGGTGGTAGGGAGGTCTGTGTTCTAGGCCAGGACTTCTATCTTCTATTGAGTAACAACAGTAAACTACATGGGATAGGGAACTAAAGCCATGCTTACTGCTCAAAATCAGGAAGTAGGGGGAAGTTTTTCTGTTCATAAGCAGAGGTCAAGTTTAGGGGGATGGGACATGTGTTAAGGAGCTGCTATTGAATATTACCTGGGACTATTATTAATATATGAAGCTTTATACTTTGACAACCTTGACACCAGCAAATAAGCCACATACTCACTAATACACTGATGGTATGGGTCATGATTATGTTTAATATTGACACAAGGTAGAAGCCCTGAGCAGCCAGGATAAGATCTATTTATGAAGTGAGACCTTAGAAACCAAGTGGGAATTACCACAAAACCTCTGAAAAAAGAAAAATATGTTGGGAAGGGAGGGGAATCAAAACTGCCAACTCGAGAAGACTCTCCAAATAATTATTTGTCCCCAGAGTCATGCTTTAAAAGACAGTTTAACTAAATGTGACCTTATGAGAATATACCACACAAATAAAAATAATAACAGTATCTTAAAAAAAAAACACTTTCAAATGCCTAAAATTTTAAGAGTTGTAATAGGGCTGGTAACCATTAAAAATAATTAACAGTTACATAACTAAAATTTATAGAAATAAAGCAAACAAATAGGTATGGAATAGAATGATATAATTAAATTTTTTGAAATTAAAAAATCAAAAGCAATCAACATTTATTGAGAACAGTTGAAGAGTAGATAATATTAAGAACTTCACCCATACTACAACATAAGGAGAAAAATCAGATTAAAAATGTAAAAGAGGGCGCCTGGGTGGCTCAGTGGGTTAAAGCCGCTGCCTTCGGCTCAGGTCATGATCCCAGGGTCCTGGGATCGAGGCCCGCATCGGGCTCTCTGCTCGGCAGGGAGCCTGCTTCCTCCTCTCTCCTCTCTCTCTGCCTGCCTCTCTGCCTACTTGTGATCTCTCTCTGTGTGTCAAATGAATAAATAAAAAAATCTTTAAAAAAAAAAATGTAAAAGAGTAGTTAAGACATGTAGAATAAGCTTCAAAAGATACAACATGTGTTCAACCTGGGATTAGAAAGTGAAGATGAAGAAAATGACAGAAAAAATGATATGCAAAAGTTGACAGCACACTTTGTAGTGAACAAAGCTAACTGTTATTTCCTATTTGGCATTATACAAAACTTTTACATAGCAGACTAAGACAAGAAAAATGTGGGCAAAATGGGAAACTTTTCTGAAAAATTTAACAATCTTCTGACTCAAGAAAAAGGTCACAATAATTTTATGATCATTTAAAAAATTGAATCAATGGTTAAACTTTATTCATTAAAAAAATACATTGACTCTAATAGTTCCAGGTATGTTTTCCACTAAATGTTCAAGGAATACACAAATCTATCTCATTCTATGAGACTAGTATAAAAAATGCATTTATATGAAATTTGATCATAGTCAAAACCAAGTGACCAAAGGTATAACAATAGTTGCTGGAAGCTACAAATGAAGAAGAATATGCCAGAAATGAGGCATAAAGGAAATTTCTAGGCTTATGGAAATGTTCTAAAATTGTTATATAAGAATGTATTATAAGGTATTTTCTTATCTACATGTTGTATTCTATTATAAAAAAAATACTATTTATAGGTGCCTGGGTGGCTCAGTTGGTTAAGCCTCTGAATCTTGATTTCGGCTTCGGTCACAATCTCAGGATCTCTGCCCTGAAAGTGGAGCCTGCTTAACTTTCTCTCTCTCTCTTCCTCTGTGCCTCTTCTCCCCTCAAGCTCATGGTCTCTCTCTCTCTCTCTCTCTCTCTCTCTCTCTCTCTCTCTGGAAGAAAAGAAAGAAAGAAAAAGAAAGAAAGAAAGAAAGAAAGAAAGAAAGAAAGAAAGAAAGAAAGAAAGAAAGAAAGGAAGAAAGAAAGAAAGAAAGAAAGAAAGAAAGAAAGAAAGAAAAATTTTAAAAAGTACTATTTAGATGCACTTCCGTAATAGAAATGTGAGGAAGTCCATGGATCCTCTCTGGAGTGAAGTAACTATAACTGGTATAAACTATATTTAAAAACCAAAAACACAACAATTTATAGTCTCTAGAAATTATCCTAAGGGTATAAAGCATATGGAGATAAAGTTAATCAAGAAAAAGTACTGAATCTCAGTAAGAACAGTGAGAGTTTATAGCGCTTGAGCCATGACCTGCCACTCTTCCCCATCTTGCAACTCAAAATGATGTAATCTCTACCCCTCACTAATGTGGCCAAGAAAATGGAGTTGTATTCTATTGCAGTTCCCAGACTAGGACAATAATTTCTCCCCAGAGTGGTAGGCCAACAGGATTTTTCATTCCTCAGACTTCATCTTGTAGAAACTGTACAGTAGACTAACATGGCTGAGATGTCTGGAGCTTTTGTCTCCACCCAGTTCCATTTGTAGGACAGAAGCTCTACTTTAGGTTTGGCAGAATACTGGGCCTTGATTGCCACTGTCCAGCTTATTCATATGGCCTAGGTTCCATGTCAGGGGAGCCAAGCAGAGAAGACCAGGGGCTACTACTCAGACTTAATACAACATTTGTAGAGCTGAGGTGTTTGAGAGGAGTAGATTCTGTGCTCATCCTCAAACTCAAAGACAAAGAGAAAAATATTGAAAATCCAAGAGAACACTGAATCGTGTATAAGAAAACCTTAGTAAGATCAACACCTAACATCTCATCAGAAACAATGGAGGACAGAATCAGTAGCAAGACAAGCTCAAAGTGCTGAAAGAAAAACAAACCTATTAACTAAGAATTACATATTCTGGAAAACTAACTTTGAAAAAGAACACAGAATAAAGAAATTACCAAATAAACAAAAACTGAGATATTTCATTGTTAGCAGACTCATCTTATAGGATATACAAAAGGAAATTCTTTAGACTGAGAGTAAGTTATATCAGTGAATTCCAAGTCACATAAAACAAAAAGCATAGAAAACAAAGAGCCTTAGCAAAGGTAACTATGTTAATTATAAAAGAAAGTATAAATGTATATTTCTTCCCCTTTCTTGCCTTAAATGATTTAAAATAAATTACATAAGACAATATATAATATATAATGCATATAATTTTATTTATTCTGGGACTATATGCATAGAAATGCAATATATTTTAAAATATATTACATCCCCACAAAGAAAGTTGTTGGAGGAAAGCCAACTTGAACTAAAGAAGCTATATAAATGGTAATTCAAATCCATACACCCAAATAAAGAAAACCAAAAAAATAGTAAATAAGAAAGTTAAATTTATTTTTAATTTTAAGCTATATTGTTACTGCTTTTATTAAATAATCTTTGCAACAACTAGTAAAATTTATTAAATGTATGTATTCCAGGGACCATTCCATTTTGTGGTCCAAAATGACGAAATGACAAAATGATTAAGCATTTGTGTCTATTTCTCAGTCTTCAGTCTACCTATTTGAATTTGGTACTATTACTCTTCCTATTTCACAGAGAAGAAATTGAAGCACAAACAGGATTGATTACTTGCCTGTGGTAAAAAGTTTATTATAAAAACTATAAATTTATATTTGTCCTTCTTTCTTTTTTCAGGTTCTTTAAAAAAATAACAGTATATAAAGTAATAATTATAACAATATTCTGCTGGGTCTGTAACATATGGATGTAACATATATAACAATAATAGTACAAAGAAGGTAAGGAGGCCATAGAGCTATATAAGAGTAACATTTCTATATCTTATTGGAGATAAGTTACTGTAAACCCGAAATAAATTCTAGTAAGTTAGAAGAGGAGGTAAGTTATTATATGTTAAGAAAAAAATGTAAAAATATAAAATAAATGATTTTCAAAGAAATTGAAATATTTATTTAATACACAATAAAATAGTAAAGTGGGAAGAGGGGGCCAAAAAAAAAAAAAAAGGAATGAGACAAAAAAAAAAAGGCAGACAAAAATCTAACAATGTCAATGATAACATTAAATGTAAGTGAATTAAGTAATATAATCAAAAGGCATAAATTGTTATACTGGATTTAAAAAAGCAAAATCCAACTATACACTGTCTACAAGAAATAAACCTTAGATGCAAATATACAGATAGGTTTGAAAGTAAAGGATGGAAAAATATGTGAACAACAACTACAAGAGAGTCAGAATGACAATACTAATATCAAAACACTTTAATAAAAAAGTTATGAGGGGCACCTGGGTGGCTCAGTTGGTTAAGCGGCTGCCTTCAGCTCAGGTCATGATCCCAGGGTCCTGTGACTGAGCCAGGCATCAGGCTCTCTGCTCAGCAGGGAGCCTGCTTCCTCTTCTCTCTCTGCCTGCCTCTCTGCCTACTTGTGATCTCTCTGTCAAATAAATAAATAAAATCTTTAAAAAAGAAAAAAGAAAAAAGTTATGAGAGCTAAAGACAAGCACTTTATAATGATAAAAATGTTCATTCATCAAGAAGATATAACATGAACAGATGCACCTAAAAACAGCCCCAAATACATGAAGCAAAATATGATACAATGAAGAGAGAAACAGACATTTCATCCATAATGGAAACTTCAGTACTGCATTCTCAGTAATAAATAAGACAAATAGGCATAGCACCAATATCAATCTAGAAGACTTGAACACTATAAACCAACTACACCTAACAAAATTTTATAGCACATGTAGCCAATAGTAGAATACACATTCTTCTGAATCTTCTCAAGTGCACATGCAACATTCTCCAGAATAGAACATATGATAGGCTATAAAATATATCTCATTAAATTTAAAAGGATTGAAATCATACAAAGTATTTTCTCTTATCATGATAGAATAAAATTAGAAATCTAAAACAGAAGGAATCTACTTCCAATTTCTGGGCCAGCATGTAAGGAGCTTGGAAGTTGTCAGTGCATCTTAGCAACAAGTAAAAAGCTGAACAAACTGAAAACCAGCAACCTTAGATATTGGAATTATCAGACTGGGAATTTAAAGTAACTATGATTCATATGCTCTAGTGGAAATAGTAGACAAATTACAAAAATTATTGGGCAATGTACACAAAGAAATGGAAATTCTAATAATAGACGAAAAAGAAATGATAGAAATAAAAAAATACCACAACAGAAATGAAGAATACCTTTGATGGGCTTATTAATAGATTGGACATGGCCGAGAAAAAGACAGTGAACTTGAGAATATGTCAATAGAAGCTCCTACAACTGAAAAGCAAAGAGAAAAAAGACTTAAAAAATGGAACAAAAAAATCTAAGAACTGTAGGACAATTACAGAAGGTGTAAACTAGGCATGATAGGAACACCAGAAGGAAAAGAAAAGAGATAAAGGAACATCAGAACTATTTGCAGCAATGACTGAGAATATTCCAAAATTAATATCAGGCTTTAGGCCATAGATACAGGAAGCTCAGAGAACACCAAGCAGGATAAAGGCAAAAACAAACAAACAAACAAACAAACAAAAACTATACTTAGGCTTATCCTGTCAAATTGCAGAAAATAAGAGATTAAAAAAATCTTGAAAGAAGCCAGGATATTAAAAAAGAAAGAAGGAAGGAAGGAAGGAAGGAAGATTTACCTATAGAGAAAAAAGAAAAAGAACTACATTGGATTTCACCCCAGAAAACATGCAAGCAAGAAGGTTGAGTGGAAAATAAATAAATAAATAAATATTTTAAAAATATATAAATAAATAAAGTGTTGAAAGAAAAAAATCCCTAAAATCTTGCATCTTACAAAACTATCCTTCAAAAGTGTAGGAGAAATAAAGTCTTCTCAGACAAAAATTGAAAAAATTCATCGCCAGTAGACCTGGCTTGTAGGAAATATTAAAAAAAGTTTGTCAGAGAGAAGGAAAATTATATTGCAGAAACTTAGATTTGCATTAAAAAAGAAAAAACATTGGTGAAGGAATAAGTAAAGATAAAATAAGAACCTATTTTTATTATTTTAATTGGTCTGAGAGTTAGTTTGTTCAAAATAAAAAAGCAATAATATTCTATAATACAATATTATATGTTGTTATACATTTAATAATGCTATATAATATACTATAGTATACAATGATTATGGCTTATAGATCATTAAAATGGGTGATAGCAATGATATATGGGATGGAAGGGAAAAATTAGGAATACTTTGTTATTACAAAGACACTTATACTACCCTTGAAATCTTATAATGTTTTTTAAAAATTAGAATTGAATTAGTCATAAACATATATTGCAAACTCTAAAGCAACTACTTAAAAATATTTAAACGAGGTATGATAAATATGCTAAGCAAGGGGGAAAATAGAATCATTCAAAATGCTCAATTAAAACACAAAAGGCAGAAAAAGAGTGAAAGACAATATCAGGAACAAAGAACAAGGGCAAAAAGTAATAAATGGTTAACAGATATGTTTGACAATAATGTTACTACACAAAAAAATCATTTTAAATGTCAGTTATCTAAATACACCAACTAAAGAGCAGAGATTGTCAGAGTGGATGAAAAAAACAAGACCCAAGCATATGTTGTTTAAAAGAAACCTCTCCAGGTGCCTGGGTGGCTCAGTTGTTTGAGCATCTGACTCATGATGTCATCTCAGGTCATGACCTCATGGGTCTTGGGATGGAGTTTGGAGTCAGGTTCTGTGCTGGGTGTGGAGACTGCTTGGGATTTTTTCTCCCTGTCCTTCTATCCCTCCCCCCACTTGCACTCACTTTCATGCTCTCTCACTCTTAAATAAATAGATCTAAAAAAAGAAAGAAAGAAAGAAACCTTTAAATATAAAGACACATATATATTAAAAAATAAAGGACTAAAGAAAGATATACCATGTTAACACTAATCAAAAGAAAACTGTGGTAGCTATATTAATCCACAAATCCATAGACTATAGAAGAAAAATTACATAATCACATCCATAAATACAAAAAGAAGGCACTTGACAAAATCAACACCCATTCATAATAAAAACTCCCAGCAAACTAGGGAAAGAAGGAAACAATAACACTGTTTGCAGATGACATGACTGTCTACATAGAACATTCAAAAGAATGTGGAAAAATGAAAAAGCCCTGAAATTAAGTGACTACAACAAGGTTGTAGGATACAAAGTTAATATACAAAAATCAAGTACTTTTCCTCTGTTCCAGCAATAAATAAGACAAATTTGAAATTAAAAATGAAATGCAAAAAAAGAGTGAAATATTATTTACATTGATACTCCAAAAATGAAATTCTCAAGAATAAATCTAACAAAATATGTGCATGATCTAAATGAGGAAAAATATAAAACTCTGATGAAAGAGATCAAAGAACTAAATTAGTGGAGAATTAGTGGAGAAGTCCATGTTCATGGACAAGAAGACTCAATACTGTCAAAATGTCAGTTTTCCCAATTTAATCTATAAATTCAACACAATCCCCATAAAAATCCCAGTATATTATTTTGTGGATATTGAAAACTGATCCTAAGGTCTGTATAGTGAGACAAAAGACCCATAATAATCAATGCAATATTAAAGGAGAAGGACAAAGTTAGAGCAATAACATTACCCAACTTTAAGACTTCCTGTAAATCTCCAATAATCAGTGTGGTATTAGTTAAATAATAGACAAATAGATCAATGGAACAGAAAAGAGAGCTCAGAAATAGACTCACACAAATATAGTTAACTGGTATTTGATAAAGGAGACAAAGGCAAGAGGATGAAGAAGATAGTCTTTTTTTAAAAAAAAATTTTTATTTATTTATTTGTCAGAGAGAGAGAGCACAAGCAGGCAGAGTAGCAGACAGAGGCAGAGGGAGAAGCAGGCTCCCTGAAGAGCAAGGAGCCCGATGTGGGACTGGGATCATGACCTGAGCCGAAGGCAGCTGCTTAACAAACTGAGCCACCCAGGCATCCCAAGATAGTCTTTTTTAAAAATGGTGCTGGTATAACTGGATATCCTCAAGAAAAAAAAAAAAAGAATTCAGACAAAGACTTCATTTCTTTAACAAAAACTAACTCAAAAATGTTTTAAATACCTGAATGGAAAATACAAACATAATAACTCCTGAAAGATAACATAGGGAAAAGTCTAGGGGATCCTGTGTTTACTTACAGCATTTTATTTTTTTTTATTTTTGTTTTTTTTAAGAATTATTTATTTTAGAAAGAGAGAGAGAACACAGGCACAAGTGGGGGGAGGGGCAGAAGGAGAGAATTCAAACAGACTCTCTGCTGAGGAGAGTCCAACATAGTGTTCAATCCCATAATCCATGAGAGCATGATTTGAGTCAAAACAAAGTATCAAGTGCTCAACCAAGTCACTCATGTACCCCTGGTTATGGCATTTTAGATAAAGCACTAAAAACACAATCCATGAAAAAAGTAATCAACAAGTTGGACATCATTAAAAAACAAATGAACAATCTCACTGATATGAGGAGTTTGAGAAACAAGACAGAGGATCATAGAGGAAGGGAAGGAAAAATGAAACAAGATGAAACCAGAGAGGGAGACAAACCATAAGAGACTCTGAATCTCAGGAAACAAACTGAGGGTTGCAGAAGGGGAGTGGGGTGGGAGGGATGGTGTGGCTGGGTGATGGACACTGGGGAGGCTATGTGCTATGGTGAGTGCTGCGAATTGTGTTAAGACTGATGAATCACAGACCTGTACCCCTGAAACAAATAATACATTATATGTTAATTTTAAAAAGACACCAAAAACAAACAAACAAAAAACAAATGAACAAAAAAACTTGCTTTGTAAAAGGCATTAACGAGAGAATGAGAAGACAGACCATAAACTTGGAGAAAAGATTTGCAAAAGATTTGCAAATCTGATAAAGGCCTGGTATTCAAAACATACAAAGAATGCTTTAAACTCAACAATATCTAAATGAAAAACATAATTTAAAAATGGGCTAAAGATCTGACCATACACTTCATCAGAAAAGATATACAGATGGCAAACAAACATATGAAAGGATGGTCAACATCATTTGTCATAAGGGAAATTACAAGTGAAAACAATGATAAGAAGCCATTAGAGATATAATTAGAATATCTTTGGAATGGTTAAAGTCCAAAACACTGACTCACCAAATATTGGTGAGGATATAGAACAACAGGAATTCCTATTCTTTTATAGTGGGAATACAAAAGAGTATAGTTACTTTGGAAGACAGTTTGTCAATATCCTACAAAATTAAACAAACCATATGATCCAGCAATCATACTTCTTGGTATGTACCCAAATGAGTTGAAAATTTATGTCCATACAAAAACCTGCACATGGATGTTTATTACAGCTTTGTTACTGATTGCCAAAATTTGTAAGCAGTCAGATATCCTTCAATAGGTGAATGGATAAATGGATAATATATCCATACAATGAAATATTATTCACTGCTAGAAAGAAATGAGTTATCAAATCATGAAAAGATGTGGAAGAAGTTTAAATGCTTATTACTAAGTGAAAGAAGCCAGTCAGAAATGGCTACACACTGTATGACATTCTGGTAAAGGTACAATATGGAGATTATAAAGAGATTATGGGAGAGGGAGAGAGATGGATGAATAGACAGAGCACAGAGGATATTTAAGGCACTGAAATTATTCTTTTTTTTTTTTTTTAAAGATTTTATTTATTCATTTGACACAGAGAGAGAGATTACAAGTAGGCAGAGAGGCAGGCAGAGAGAGAGGAGAGAGGAGGAAGCAGGCTCCCTGCTGAGCAGAGAGCCCGATGTGGGCCTCGATCCCAGGACCCTGGGATCATGACCTGAGCCGAAGGCAGCGGCTTTAATCCACTGAGCCACCCAGGCGCCCGGCACTGAAATTATTCTGTATGATATGATAATGGTGGATACATCATTATACATTTGTCAAAACCAATAGAATGTGCAACACCAACAGTAAACCATGATGTCAAAACTAGACAAAGACATCACAAGAAAATCAAGGACAATATTCCTTATGGATATGGATGTAAAAAAAATGCTAGCTCATTGAATCAGCAACATATAAAAAGAATTATATACTATGGCCAACTGGGAATGTAAGGTTGGTTTAATATCCAATAATCCATTATGTGACATACCATATTAATAAAATGAAGGGGAAAACTCACATAATGATCTCAATAAATGGAGAAAAATGTTTGACAATATCCAACACTCTTTCATGATGAAACATTCATCAAACTAGGAATACAAAGAAACACCCTCAACTTGATAAATAACATCGCTTAGAAACACACAGCTAACATCATACTTAATAATGAAAGATTGAATGCTTTCCACCTAAGGTCAAGAACAAGAGAAGTGTTCTCACCCTCACCACTTCTATTCATATTGTATTGGAGGTTTTAGCCAGGGCAATTGGACAAGAGCAAGAAGTAAAGATCATCCATATTGGAAAGAAAGATTTAAATTATTTCTATTTGAATATGATTTGATATTATACATAGAAAAGTTCTAAGCAACTCTCTAAAAATTATTAGGACTAATAAGTGACTTTGCAAAGTACCAGGATATAAGATCACAGACAAAAATTTATTATATTCATATACACTAAGAAGAAATAACCTGAAAATGATTATTAAGAAAAAATTCTAGGAGCACCTGTGGGGGCTCAGTTGGTCAAGCATCTGCTTTAGGCTCAAGTCATGATCCTGGGGTTCCGGGATCCAGCCCCACATGGGGCTCTCTGCTCGCTGAAAATCTATTTCTCCCTTTGCTCCTCACCCCTGCTCATGTTCTCTCTCTTTCTTAAATAAATAAATAAAAATCTTTAAAGAAAAAATTCTATGTATTATAGCATCAAAATGAATAATATACTTAGGAATACGTTTATTAAAAAAACTTACACTCTGGAAACTACAAAACATTATTGAAATAAATCAAAAAGTTCTAAATAAATGGAAAGATATCCCATGTTCATGTATTAGAATGCCTAATTTTTTTGTTAAATATTTTATTTATTTATTTGAGAGAGTGAGAGAGACAGAGAGAGAGAGAGCAAGAGTAGGGAGAAGGGCAGAAGGAGAGGGAGAAATAGACTCCCAGCTGACCAGTGAGCCTGACATGGGGCTCCATCCGAGGATCATGACCAGAGCCAAAGGCAGACACTTAACCAGCTGTGCCAGACAGGTGTCCCTGGAATGCCTAATATTTTTTAGATGGCAATATTCCCTAAATAAATCTACAGATTCCCTATCATACATACATTTCCTATCAAAATTCCATTTGGTTCTTTGTAGAGATTGATGAACTGATCCTACATATGAAATTTTAAGGGATCCCGAATAACCAAAATAATCTTGAAAAAAAAATACGGGGAAACCTAGGTGGCTCAGTCAGTTAAGCATCCTACTCTTGATTTCAGCTTAAGTTATGAGATAGAGCTCCCCCCGACCATCGGGTTCTGTGCTGGGCATGGAGCCTGTTTAAGATTCTCTCTCTGTCTCCTGCTGCCCTTCCCCCACTGGCTCATGCTCTCTCTCTCTGAAAAAAAAAAAAAGAAAGAAAGTAAAAGAACAAAATTGGACTAATAGTTCCTGATTTCATAACATGTCACAAAGCTTCCAGAATCAAAACAGTGTGGTGCTAGCATAAATACAGGAATGTAGAGCAATAGAGTAGATTTGAGAGTCCAGAAATAAACCAATACATCTATGTTCATGTAATTGTCGACGATGGTGCTAAAATCCTTCAGTGGGGGAAAGAATAGTCTCTTGAACAATGGTGATGGGTCAACTAGATAGCCACATGCAAAGGAATGAATTTGGACCCTCATCACATCATGTAACAAAATTAACTCAAAATGAGTCAAATACCTAAATAAAAGAGCAAAAAGTAAAAAATCTTTGGAAAAATACAGGAGTAAAATTTGTAACCTTGAATTTGGCAAATGACAAAAAAAAAGTAGATATATTGGACTTATCAAAATTTGAAGCTTTTATTCCAAGGACACAAACAAGAAAGTGAAAGACAAGTTTACAAAGGAGGAGAGAATATTGCAAATCATAGATCTGATTAGTCTAGTATCCAGAATACATAAGGAGCTCTTACAAGAGCAAAAGTCAAAAAACCATTTAACCAATGGGCAATAGAGTTGAATAATTATTTCTCCAAAGATGATATACAAAAGCCCAGCAAGTGCGTGAAAAGATGTCTAATATCATTAGCTCAAAACCACAAGGAGCTACAGCTTCATGTCCAGCAAAATGCCTTTAATTTGAAGGATGGGGGATAACTCCGTAAGCATACTTTCGTTCAAATGACTGGTTACACAATTCTAAATATTCAGGTGTGCTTGTGTGTGTGCGGATGGCTGTAGTTACTTTAAATTTTCAATCTGTTAAGAGATAAAAAGTTTAAAATCTGTTTCTGAAGCTGTTTAACAGGTCATCACACATGTCTTCTTATATGGATAATGTCATTTTTTTCTGTAAAAATAAAAACAGTCTTGCTTGTCCTAAAAAAAAAATGCCTTTAATTTTTTTAAAAAAATGTTTAAAAAGTTACAAGTGTTAGCAAGCATAGGAAGAAATTTGGCCCCTTGAACACTGCTGCTGGGAGTATAATGGTATAGCCACTATGGACAGTTTGGGAGTAGCATAAAAATGTTATACATAGAATTACCATGTGACCTGGTATTTTCTACTTCTACTTATATACCCAAGAGAAAGGAAAACATACACCCATACAAAAACTTGCACACAAATATTCATATCAGCATTATTCACAATAGTCAAAAAGTAGAAACAACCTAAATACACATAAACTGAATATAATAAAACATTATTCAGCCATAAAAAGAAATGAAATACTAACATATGTTACAACATAGATGAACCTCAAAAACAATATGCTAAGTGGAAGAAGCCAGTTGCAAAAGCTCACATATTATAAAATTCCTTTTATATAAATATCCAGAATTGGTAAATCCATAGAGATAGAAAGCAGATTAGTAGTTACCAGGGGCTGGAAGGGTAATGGGGAATGACTGTTTTATGGGTAGCAGGTTCCCTTTAGGGGTATAAAAAATATTTAGAAATAGAAGTAATAGCTATACAACATTTCAAACATACTGAATGCCACAGAATTATATACTTTTAAATAGTAAATATTATGTGATTTTCACTTCAGTTTTTGGTTAAAAAAAGGAAAAAATGTTTCGTGGATGTAAATGTAAGAGGTAAAAGTATAAAACATTTAGAAAAAACATGGGAGCAAATTTTTAGGAGGTTGGATTAGGAAAAGTTTTCTTAGCTACAACACCAAAATCATAAGTGACAAAGGAAAAATTTCATCAACTGGATTTCTCAAAAAATTAAAAGTTTGTGCTGCAAAAATACTATCAAGAAAATTCAAAGACAACTGACAGAATAAGAAATAATATTTACAAATCTTCTATTTGGTAAGTCTTTTATCCAGAACATATAAGACCTTTCCAATTCAGTAAATAAAATCATCAAATTTTAACATGGGTAAAAGATCTCATACGTCATTCTCCCAAGGGAGGTACAAATAGCCAAAAAACCAATAAAAATATGCTTAACATTATTAGTCATTAGAGAAATGCAAATCAAAACCACAATGAGATACTAACTTCTCATCCACAACGAAGAGTATAATGAAAAAGAACAAAAATAATGAGTGTTGAAGAGAATATAGAGAAATTGGAAGCATCATACATTGCTGATGAGATTTGCAAATAGTCTGGCACTTTCTCAAGTAGTTATACATAAAATTGCCAAAGGATCCAGCAGTATATACCCAAGAGAAATGAAGACACATGTCTATACAAAAACTGGTACAATAATGTTCATATCAACATTGTTCATAATAGCCAAAGAGTAGAAACAACCCAAATGTCTTTCAACTGATGGATGAGTAAATAAAATGTGGTATATCCATGCAATAGAATCCCATTCAGCTATTTAAAAAATAAAGTATTGATACATGGTATAGCATGGAACCTTGGAAATATGCTAAGAAAAAGAAGCCAGTCACAATCCACAACACAGTGTATGAATTCATTTATATGAAATGTTCCAAATAACCAAATCTACTGAGATAGAAAGTAGATTAGTGGTTGCCTAAGTCTGAGAAAGTATGAGAGAATGAAAGATTTGGAAGGAAAGCCAGCTTAGGGTTGTAAGGTTTCTTTTGGAGATGATGAAACTGTTCTAAAATTAGGTTGTTGTAATGGTTGTACAAATCTGAGTATACTAAAAACATTGAACTGTGTACTTTAAATAGGTAAATTATATGGTACGTGAATTATATCTTAATATAGCTTTTTTAAAAAAGACTCTTATATGGGTTAATTGTGTAGCTTTCTGCTAATTCTAGCTTAATCCAAGAAGAAATTTTAGAGGCTCTATAGCAGTGGTTCTCAGCTAGGGTTAATTTTGCCCTCAGAGTACATTTAAAAATGTCTGAAAACATTTTTGTTTGTCACAAATTGGGGGGCAGGGGATTCTCCTGGCTTCTTGTGGGTAGAGGACAATGATGACTCTTGCCCTGCAATGCTCAGGACGGTCTCCTGTAAGAAAGAATTGTCTACCCCAAACTGTCAATTGTGCTGAGGTTGAGAAATCCAGAGCTCGAGAAACAAAAGGGCAATGTCACTGACATCATTCCCTATAACAATTACTTCTGACAAGTAGCTTAGACAAAAAGCCAGAAAATATTAGCTCATGTATGTACTGGATGTAGGGAGTAACTGGGTGGCTATGTGGTAACTATAGTCTAGAGGCCTGGTTGCTGTACAGAAAATAGTACAAGAAAGTACATTACTATGATCTAGGACAAATTACCTCTTAGGGTACTAGGTAGGAGGCCTTAAATGTTAGTAAGTCCCTTCTAGGAATCTAATAGTTTAAATATCAGTGAGCCCATAGCTTTGGGTTTCTCTAACCTGAAAGATTCCTTTCCTTAATAGATACGCCCTCAGGAAGGACTGGGAGGCACCAGAAGCCTGAATCCATTCCTTTATCTGTGTCTCTATCGCATAATGTTAATCGTACTTCTTTTTCTTGGACTTAGTATTAAGTCACAGTGAGAGCATATGAAAACAAATAAACTTATCTAACTCAAAAGAATGTTGCAAATACTATATAAAATATATAGCTAAAGAGCCTGGAATTTGCCAGTGGTTCAAAAAAATGCTAGCTACTTTTACAGTTAAAAAGTATCATTTAAAATTTTAGCTTAAAAATAAAAGATATCTGGGGAAAGTTCTAACAAAGATGTATGAGATATGTATGGAAAAAATTTTAAACTATTGAAAAGCATTAAAAACTTACACATGGAGAGAGATCTAGTTCATGAGTAGGAAGATTCGATATTTACATCAATTATTCTCATGTTACATGGAACTGATGAATTATTGAACTCTACGTCTGACACTAATGGTGTTCTACATGTTGGCTGATTGAATTTAAATAAAAAAATAGGAAACCAATTTTTCTCACATAATCTATTTATTTACTCCAACTCCAATCAAAATCCCAGTAGGAAAATTTGGGGAACTTGATAATCAGGTGCCAATATTTAAATGGAAGAGCAAAGAATGAAGAACACCCAAGAACATTTTGAGGAAGAAGATGGCAAAGGGGCTATGTTCCATGAGATACCACAAAGATATAATAATTAAAACAGTGTGATATGGCTTAGGAACAGGTAAGTAACCTTCTTAACTTGGGTTCCTCAGGTAGTAGAGGCCATAGGTAGTAGAGGCCAAGATTATTTTGACTGCTTATGAAGGAGGGTAACCCAAGGGAAACAGTAGTGAATGAAAATGGAGTGAAGCAAGGAGAGAGTCTCTGCAAGATGCATTGCTGAGCTGACCACTACTTGTGTAAAGTGAAAATTTGCAGAACTGTCTTCGAAGAGGCTGAATGAACTATAATGTCTCAAGAGAATCTTTTCAGAAGAGGAAGTATTTATCCTCAGGTCCCAATCTCACTGACCAATGTCCTACAGGGCATAATTTCTCTGCAATCCCAGTCTCTGAAGGTTTGGAGAAATCCAGTGGCATCTCAGGGTTTAGCATTAATAAGGAAGCTCCAGGGGTGAGGGATGTGCAGTGTGGGCAAGAAGTGAGGTGCTGTTAGATTTTGGCTGAACGAAGTTGTTCAAAGCCTATGTAGAGCTAATCACCCACAGCAGCAGCAGCAGATAGAAGTGGATAAAATCTCCCATGCAGGTAAGAAAAAGAGGCTCTGGAGTGAGGACACAGATGAAGACCCAGTAATATATGGAAACTGTGACAGAGGTAGTGCACAAATCAGATCAAAAAAAGTTCTGGTAAAAGTGTCTATCCACATTTGGGTGGGGCAGGAAAGATTCCCTTCCTATACCATATATAAAAGTGGCCTTGATGTGAAAAGCAAAACAATAGTATTTTTCAAAGAACATATAGGAAAATATACTTCTTTTTCTCCATATCTTCACCAACACTTTTATTTTTTTCCAAGTTTTTATTTAAATTCTCGTTAGTTAACATACAGTGCAATATTAGTTTCAGGTATAGATTTTAGTGATTCAACACATTCAACACTTAGATACAACACCCACTGTTCATCACAAATGGTGCCCTCCTTAATCCCATCTCCTTTTTAACCCATCCCACCTGCCCACCTCCCCTCTGGTAACCATCAGTTTGTTCTCTTAAGAGACTGTTTCTTTGTTCTGCCCTCTTTTCTTTTCCCCCTATGTTCATTTGTGTTTCTTAAACTCCACATATAAGTAAAATCATATGGTATTTGTCTTTTTCTTACTGACTTATTTCACTTAGCATTATATCCTTTAGCTCCACCCATGTCATTGCAAATGGCAAGATGTCATTCTTTTTTATGGCTGAGTAATATTCTATTGTTATTCTATTCTGCTTTATCCATTCAACTCTTGATGGACACTTGGACTACTTCCATAATTTAACAATTGTAAATCATGTTGCTATAAATATAAGGATTGCACATAAACCTTTGAATTAGTGTTTTTGTATTTGATGGGTAAATGCACAGTAGCATGATTACTGTATTGTAGAGTAGTTCTCCTTTTAACTTTTCAAGAAAACTCCATGCTGTTTTCTGCAATGGCTGCACCAGTTCACATTCCCACCAACAATACACAAGGGTTTCTTTTTCTCCACATCCTTGCCAACACTTGCTGTTTTTTGTGTTTTTGATTTTAGCCATTCTGACAAGTATGAGGTGATACCTCATTGTAGTTTTTGATTTGCATTTCCCTGATGATTAGTGATATCGAGAAACTTTTCATGTTCCCGTTGGCCATCTGTATGTTTTCTTTGGAAAAATGTCTGTTCGTGTCTTTCTGCCCATTTTCTAACTGAATTATTTGTTTTAAGGGTGTTGAGTTGTAGAAGTTCTTTCTGGGTTTTGGATACTAAGCCTTTATCAGGTATGTCATTTACAAATATCTTCTCCCACTCACTAACTGGTCTTTTTGTTTCGTTGACTGTTTCCCTAGCTGTACAGAAGATTTTTATTTTGATGTAGTCCTAACAGTTTATTTTTGCTTTTGTTTCCCTTACCTCAGGAGATGTATCTAGAAAAATGTTGCTATGGCCAATGTCAGATAAATTACTGTCTATGCTCTCTTCTAGGATTTTTATGGCTTCAGGTCTCACATGTAGGTCCTTAATCCATTTTGAATTTATATTTGTATATGGCATAGGAAAGTGGTCTATTTTCATTCCTTTGCATGTAGCTGTCTAGTTTTGCCAATGCCATTTGTTGAAGAAACTGTCTTTTGCCCTTTGCATATTCTTGCCTTTTTTGTAGAAGATTAACTGACCATAAAATCATTAGTTTATTTCTAGGCTCTCTACCCTGTTCTACTGTCTATTTTTGTACCAATACCATACTATTTTGATTACTACAGGTTTTAGTGTATACTGAAATTTGGAATTTTGATACCTTCCATTTTGTTCTTTTTCAAGATTGCTTTGGTTATTCAGGGTCTTTTGTGTCTCCATACAAATTTTAGGTTTATTTGTTTTAGTTCTGTGAAAACTGCTGTTGGTATTTGGATAAGGATTACATTAAATCTGTAGATTGCTTTGGGTAGAATGGACATCTTAACAGTATTCCTTCTTCTAATCCATCAATATGGAATATATTTCCATTTGTTTGTCTTGTTTTCAATCTCTTTCACCAATGTTTTATAGTTTTCACGTACAGGTCTTTTACATCCTTGGCTAAGCTTATGTGTATGTATTTACATCTTTTGGTGCAATTGTAAATGAAATTGTTTTTCTTAATTTCTCTTTCTGTCTCTTCATTATTCATGTATAGAAATGCAACATTTTTCTATATATTGATTTTGTATCCTATGACCCTATGGAATTCATTTATCAGTTCTAGTAGTTTTTTGGTGGAGTCTTCAAGGTTTTCTGCATAGAGTATCATGTCATCTGCAAACAGTGAAAGCTTTACTTCTTCCTTACCAAATTGGATGCCTTTTATTTCTTTTTCTTGTCCGATTACTATGGCTAGGAGTCCCAGTACTCTGTTGAATAATAATGATGAGAGTGGACATCCTTAGCTTGTTCTTGACCTTAGAGGAAAAGCTCTGTTTTTCACCAATGATATTATCTGTGAGCTTTCACGTAGGGCCTTTATTATGGTGAGGTATGCTCCCTCAAAGACTACTTTGTTGAGAGTTTTATCACAAATGGATGTTCTACTTTGTCAAATGCTTTTTTTGCATCTATTGAAATAATTATATGGTTTTTATCCTTTCTTTTATTAATATGATGTATCATGTTGATTGATTTGCAAATATTGAACCTCCCTTGCATCACAGGAATAAACCTACCTGATCATTGTGTTTCATTTTCATTTGTATCCATGTATTTTTGGATTTTTCCTTTGATTTCTTGTTTGACTCATTCATGGTTTAGTAGCATGTTATTTAACCTCCATGTATTTGCCTTCTTTCCAGATGTTTTTCCTATGGTTGATTTCTAGTTTCATAGTGTTGTGGTCAGAATATGGTATAAGTTCAATCTTTATGAATTTGATGAGACTTGGCTTAATATGTGATATATTCTGGAGAATGTTCCATGTACACTTGAAAAGAATATGTATTCCTCTGTTTTAGGATGGGATGTTCTGAATATAACCATTAAATCCATCTGGTCCAAAGTGAAATTCAGAGCCATTGTTTCCTTACTGATTTTCTGTTCAATGATCTATCCATTGATGAAAGAGGGGGTGTTAAAATCTATTATTGTATTACCTCCTTTATGTTTGTTATTAACTGCTTTATGTATTGGGGTGCATAAATATTTACAATTGTTATATCTTCTTGTTGCATTTTTCTCTTTATAGTTTTATAGTGTCCTTTTTTGCCTATTGTTACAGTCTTTGTTTTAAAGTCATTTTGTCCAATATAAATATTACTACCCTGGCTTTCTTTTTGCTTCCATGTGAATGATAAATGCTTTTCCTTCCTTTCCCTTTCAATCTGCATATATCTTTAGGTCTGAAATGAGTCTTTTGTAGGCAGTAGGTAGAGGGGTCTTCTTGCTTTTTTACCCATTATGTCATCCTGTCTTTTGATTGGAGCTTTTAGTCCATTTACATTCAAAGTAACTAGTGATAGGTATGTACTTATTGCCATTGTGTTACTTGTTTTATAGTTGCTTTTGTAGTTCTTCTCTGTTCCTTTCTTGTCTTGCTCTATTCTCTTACAGTTTTCTGGTTTTCTTCAATAATATACTAGGACTCCTTTCTCTGTATTTTTTGGATATCTATTTCTGATTTCATTTGTGGTTAACATTAGGCTTGTAAATAACATCTTAGCATATAGTTGTCTACATTAAGTTGATGGTTGCTTAGGTTTGAACCCATTATTTACTCCTCTTCCCCACTTCATGTTTTATGTGAATGGTGTCATACTTTATATCTTTTTATTTTGTGAATGCCTTGACTGTTTTTTATAGAGATACTAAATTTTACTGCTTTGTGCTTCCTACTTTTCTTCCTCCTGCTTATGGTGTTTCCTTTTCACTCAAAGAGTCCCCTTTAATGTTTCTTGTAGGGATGGTTTAATGGTCATGAATTTGTTTAACTTTTGTCCAAGAAACTCTTTATCTCTCTATTCTGAGTGGTAGCCTTGCTGGATAGAGCATTCTTAGTTGTAGGTTTCATTTTTGTTTCTTCTAGCACTTTGAATATATCATGATACTTCCTGCTGGCCTGCAAAGTTTCTCCTGAAAAATCAGCTGATAACTCTATAGGGTTTCCCTTTTATATAACTGTTTTCCCTTCTCTTGCTACTTTCAAAATTCTCTATTACTACTTTTTTTTTTTACTGTTTTAATTACTATGAGTCTTGGTATGGCCCTCCTTGGGTTGATTTTGTTGGGGGCTCTGTGACTCCTGGATCTGGATTTCTGTTTTCTTCCCCAGATTCAGGAACATTTTAGCTATTATTTCTTCAAATAAATTTTCTGCCCCCTTTTCTCTCTCTCTCTCTTCTCCTTCTGGGATCCCTATAATGCAAGTATTATTATGCTTCATGGTGTCACTGAATCCCCCTAGTCTATTTTCATTTTTTTAAAGATTTTATTTATTTATTTGACACAGAGAGATCAGATCACAAGTAGGCTGAGAGGCAGGCAGAGAGAGAGAGAGAGAGGAGGAAGCAGGCTCCCCACTGAGCAGAGAGCCCGATGAAGGCCTTGATCCCAGGACCCTGAGATCATGACCTGAGCCAAAGGCAGAGGCTTTAACCCACTGAGCCACCCAGGCGCCCCTATTTTCATTTTTTTGTTATTCTTTCTTTTCTGTCCTGTTCAGCTTGATTGCTTTCCATTATTCTGTCCTCCAGGTTGCTGATCCATTCTTCTGCTTCCTCTAATCTACCATTTATTCCATCTAGTGTATTTTTAATTACAGTTACTGAGTTCATCAGCTGTGATTGGTTCTTTCTTATGTTTTCTATCTCTTTGTTAAGGGTTTCACTAAGGTCATCCACTCTTTTCTCAAGTCCAGTGAATATCTTTTTGACCATTACTTTAAGTTCTCTATCAAACATATTACTTCTCTCCATTTCTTTTAGCTCTATTCCTATGATTTTTGTCCTGTTCTTTTATTTGGGGCATATCTCTTTGTCTCCTAAATTTTTCTAACTCTTTGCATCTGTTTCTATGTATTAGAAAAGTCAGCTAAATCTCACGCTCTTAAAACTATTTGCCTTATGAAGAAGAGGTCCCGTAGTGCCATGTAGTGCAATGTCCCCTGTTCACCAGAACCTAGCACTTCAGGGGTGTGTCTTATGTGTGTTGTTTGTGCCCTACTGTTGTGTCTGAGCCACTTTTGCCTTTAATTCAGTAATCTGTAATGGCTCTCTGCCTGTTGTGAGCAGGGTTTTGTCCCTGTGTTGTTAGAGGGCCAGTCTAGGGCAACCTTGGGCTTGAGTTGAATCAGACCAGGCATATTCCAGAGATGTGATAACACTGAACTGCAGGGCAATTTCCTGTGTTGTCCCCTGGGAAGTTTTAATTGGCGGGCATGGCCTGCAATCAACCAGATGTCTGCCCCGAACCCACAATTGGGGCCACAGTTGGTCTGGTGTGTGTGGTTACCTTCCACTCTCTTTGGGGCAGAAATTACTATGGAGTGGTGCTGGTCCCTGTCAGGGATGCTTGGATACCACCAGGCTTGTGGTACCTCTTTGGATGGGCTCTGGCCAATGGTGTACTAGAAGGGGAAGGCCTATAGGTGGTCACAGGGGTGGGGCATGTGGTATTAATAAGGTTTGGGCAGATCTGCTGTGGGAGGGAACCTGGAGCTGAGGCCTGGCAGAGGGTGTGTGTTTGCAAGAGAGCACAGGGTTGGGGTTTGCTGTTAGCAAGTTAGGTAGCTAATATTGGCACTGTGCTGGTTTCTGCAGGTGTCCATGTGTCTAGGTTGGGGTGAGGGAGGAAAATGTCACCTGCGAGCAATTTTTCTCTTGGAGAAGTCTCCCAATGACCCATGCTCTCACAGTGCATGCTGAGATTAGTAAACAAATCCCTCTCCTTTATACCCCAGGATTTTTTCAAACTGCTGCTTCTATGCTGTATCTCTGGAGGGCTGTTTGTTGTGCTGTTTCTGTAAGGAATGGGACTCTGCCCTCCTGCCTCTCCCAAAGCCAAGCTTGCTGATTTTTAAAGTTCCAGGTGTTATACCCCATTGATTGTAAGAACTACGAAATTAGGACCTGTTTTCAAAGCCAAATGTTATGGGGATTCATCTTCCCCATGTGGCTTTCCTGTGCCTGAGTATCTGTTGTGAGGGTCTCTTTCTCTCCCCTCTCTGCACTTGCAGCAGCCTTACTTCCCGTGGACAGTCCCATGGGTCCGTTGAGTTCACAACCATGTCTCCACACTTCCTACCCTCTTTAATGTGGTCTCTTCTCTACATTTAGCTGTGGAGAATCTGTTATGCTAGTCTTTGGGTCATTTTCTGAGTTATTTGCACTAATATGGGTGTTATCTAGTTGTATCTGTGGGACAAAGTCAGTTTAGGGTCTTCCTACTCTGCCATTTTCCCTGAGAGTCTAATAAAGTTTAAATAAAGTTTATTTGATCCTCCCAAGGCTAGTAGGTTCATAAGTGCTGGAGATTCGATTTAAAACAAATCAGTCTAACTCCAGGCTTAGAACTATGCTCCTTCCTTGAGAAAAACTGTACCCAAATTTTTAGTTACATACTCATATCAACAGGAAAAAACAGAGCATATACTACAAACATTTATCATAAATTTTATCTGCAATAGTATATAATATATATTATGTACCTTATAAATAATGCACAAAAATAAAAATCAAATTGAATACAAGTTATTCTACACTTTATCTCACTTCAGATTCTTATTTTTACTACCTCGATGTGTTTGTCTAATTCCAATTTATATTCTTAATTCTAAAGTAAAATACATTATCTTGCCTATAGCAGATACTCAATTAATGTTGTGAATAAAAGATTATGAAGTTTTCCTCTACGCTGTTATATTCTATACTCTGTACTGTAACATACTGACATATTTGAATGCAAACGTGCTCAAAGCAACATCCTTGCATTGATTTTTAATATATCTGCTAGCTTTCAGCTGCTAAAGGTCAAGCTTCAGTCATCTTCCTCAGAGCATTAGTTAAAAGAGAGAGTTTGTTACATAGCATGAACAGCTGGTATCCCAAAAGGGACATTTGCAAGGAGAAGGAGGAAGGTCCTCAAAGGCATACATATCCCATTCAAAATTGTTTGCTTAATTCTCCTAACTGTAGTCCTAAAGAAAATAAATGCTGTTGTCTCTTTAAAAACACTAGATCTGCTGGGGGAATTTGTGATTGTTTAATAACCATGGCTCTCAATTTTTTTTTCAATGAATGGAATGAACTATAGGTGTAGATCTTCAACCCGGAGGTGATTGTCTGTGGACTGGATGAAAGTGTGTGTTTTATTTCCTTCCCCACCAGATGAGAGGGTATAAAAGCAGTCACCTGTCAACCCACTCTAGCAATGAAATTCAGCAGCCTATTGTCCCAATCACTGCTCTCAATCACCCTAAACGGCCTCCAGAGGCCATCATTATTATAGGACATGTTCCTAAGAGTAGATAAATGGAACTCCACCTGCCAGCCTGCATAGGGAAAGATGGACATTCTTGGCCAAAAATATGAAAGGGCCTGGAGCTTTATTGACATTTACATCAAAAATAGTTAGCAATGAAAGCAGCTGTTGTGGCGTGCTTTCACCACGACGTGTTTGGAATATGCTGTGAATTGAAATACAGACCTCCTGACAAGCAATTTACCTTCTGTCAGTCTCCATGTGCTTGCAGCATTACTGGGTACTCGCTGTGATAGGCCACTTAAAACTGCACATGTGTACAGTTTGGATGAAAGATTAACTACAATTTGAGGCAGGAAGTAACGAATTGTGGAGTGTCATTCATAATGGCCTACATTGTCATCTGCAGGGTGACACCATAGCAAGAAGGTGCCTCTGTTGTGACTGCTTTATGGAATCAGATGTCATTCATTCTAATGAAGATCTGACTACAATTCTAATAAGCAGAGTGCAAGACATCTCAGGACTGGAAACATTAATCTGCCTTGTTTGTTGACATTATAGGGATGACTAAAATGCCATTATGCAAGAAATATTTTTCAGAAGTGATTCAATAGGGGCAATTGCAACACAATGTATAATGGCCCAGAACAAAAGATGTACCAGAAGTTAATTTCTGTATTTATTTTTCTCAGTTGATTCAGTACATTGAATTTTCCCTCCCTTAAAAAATTTCTACTAGATGAAATATTATGATGTCTCATGAGTAAAGTACTGATTGTTTTGTCTAACCAATATGTGGAATTCCAGTCTCTTTGATGGAAAATTCTATATCAAGTTCTGGCAGCACTTTCAGAAAGCAACATACTATTTATTTTGAATAAGAGTACTTAAATACCTGGCTACTCTTTCCCTAAAATTATTGCCCTAAACAATGCTATTTGCAGCTCTGGAACAATATTTAGTCACATCTAAAGAAAGATAGGTAATTGATGTAGTTTTTCCTCCCCCTTCTCATTTTCAATCTGATAAACTACTCAATGGTGTAAAATCCATGGACAACTGCCAAAGCTGGTATGTCTAAAGAAATCAAGTGCCTTACAAGTTATAATCAACCTCACCAGTCATTACACATTTGTTTTTGAAAAGAGGACAGAGTTTCATTTTCCTCAATAAGTATTCGAAAGCTGTTCTGTGTCTTTTTCCAAACGTGATTCTTTGAGTTCCTTGGGTTAGTTCCTGATGAGGAAACAATTCATAATACTTTAATTCTTTGCAACTCAAATAGGAAGGAATGATATCTTCAAATATCCAATGCACTTGCTGTTATGACTATGTATCCAAGATCCCTGCAGTTGATTGTCAATCCACAACCACCCTAGTATCTAATTCTGTGATTGTCACTTTACTGCTAAAATAATATATTTTTTGTGTCTAGCATTTCTACTTCTGCTTCAGATCAAAGTGGATTTAAAGTTCTTAGTGAGCTTGGGAATCAGGGCTTTCAACGTCCTCATGGTAGCCCAACTGTCTGGAATTCTAAAACTACCAAGAAAAGCAAGGTTTTTGTTTGTTTTACACTCTACTTTGCCAAAAAAAGAAAAAAGAGGTGGATATTATCACTAGTCTCTGATGTATACTGAAAGATTTTACTAAACTTGCCTCAGAAACATATTCCTGTAAATAACAATTCCAAACATGTTCCTATGAGTATAAATATATGCATGTATTCCAGAGACCATAAATTCACGAAATCATTTGTTGTGATTGGCTCTTGGGCGTTTGGCAGCTAATGCTGGCTCAACCCAGAAAATTTATGTGAGGTGAGTTCTAACAGGCCTGTGTGTATCAAAGCAGAGGCGATACTGTGGGCGACTTTCACTTTCAGTGAAACTGCCTTAATTGAGTCTTTCGGTAGCTTCCAGCCAATAAATAGCTGAAGGAAATCACCAGCAGCTGTCTAGCTGCTGGCAGACATAGGCTTTAAGGCAGCCATGCAAATTAGCATGTTTCTGGAGCCCCTCCCAAAAAACAAATGGGCTGCAAACACCAAAGCTTCCATTGAATGACTTACTTTTGCCTATTAACTCGGGCCTGTTCTTAATTCCTATTTCTATTCCTATTGTTGCTAACAATCTACCCCAGATTTAGTGGCTTAAAGCAATACAAATTTTTTACCTTATAGTTCTGAAGACCAGAGTACAAAAATGGGATTTACCCAAAGTCAAGGTGTCAGAAGAATTATGGTTTTTTCTGGAGGCTTTAGAGCAGAATCCATTCCTTGTCTTTTCCAGTTTCTAGGGACCACCTACATACTTTGGTTTGTAGCCCCTTCCTCCATCTTCAAAACCAACAGTTCAGTACTCCTCTCTAACTCTGACCCTCCTGCCTCTTTCTCCCCCTTACAAGGATTCCTGTGGTTACATTGGGCTGATCTGGATAATCTCCCCATCCAAAAAACCTTAACTTAATCACATCTGCAAAGTCTCCTTTGTCGATGAAGAAACATAATCATGAGTTCTGGGGATTAGAATGTGGACATGTTTGAAGGACCTCAAAGATGCTTCCTACACCTAACTTACAGTAATGCTTTCTGTGTCCATTGCCTTTTCCCCTTTACAACCTTCAGAGGTAGTGATGGCAGGGAGAACTATCACTTCCATATGTGAGTGAGGAAATGGGTGTGGCTTGCTCAACCCCACACTGCTTTAGGCAGAATTGTTATGTCCTGGATTGTAAAAGGAATGTAAAACTCATCACTTTTTTATTTTTTAAACTCTACTTTTGTATCTGTATGAGGAGAACTGAGCTACCACAGAGACATGCAGGGAGGACCTGGGCCCACTTGATGATATTGCATCTAGCCAAATTCTTCCCAATGTCATCCTCTCACAGCTTGTATCTCTGCTTTCCTTGGATTCTGAACCTGGGTTTAACAGACCATATCTTTCACTTCCCTTTCTTAATTCTCCCATCTACTCTTCTTCTTAGGCCTATCCTCCCAGAAGCACCCATGCTCTGAAAGAATCCATCATTTCAGATCAATAAGAATCTTAAAGATAAATATTATTTATGGGACACAACATTAGGTGGCACTGTTTGGTAGACTGGAAGTACACAGTGACAGCATTACAATTCCAACAGTGCAGTAGTGAGTCCATGATTCGAATCTCGATGTATTCTTTGCAATCCAGGTAACCGTGGCCGGATTACTCTGTGCTTCTCTGAGCCTCAGTACCCTTTTTATTCAAAGAGGTGATAACATGTCACAGCTGTTATAGATTAAAAAGAATGACAGATTTTCTCCCTCTGCCCATCACTCTACTTACCTGTGTGCTCTCTCTTGCAAATAAATAATTAATCTTTTTATTTTTTAAAAGATTTTATTTATTTGTCAGCGAGAAAGAGAGCACAAATGGGAGAGCTGCAGGCAGAGGGAGAAGCAGGCTCCCTGTGGAGCAAGGAGCCGGATATGAGACTCAATCCCACGACCCCAGGATCATGACCTGAGCCAAAGCAGATGCTTAACTGACTAAGCCACCCAGGAGCCTCTAAATAAACCTTTAAAAAAAATAATAAAAGCTATATGTGACAAGCCCATTGTTAATATCATACTCAACAGTGAATGAAAGATTTACACCAAATTTAGGAACAAAGCAAGGATTCTCACTCTCATCACTTTTATATAATGTAGTACTGGAAGACTCACCACAGATATTGGGCAAGAAAAAGAAATAAAAGTCATCCAAAGTGGAAAGGAATAAAATTATCCCTAAAGACTTTACAAAAAAAAAAAAAAAGAAGGAAAGAAAAAGAAAGAAAGAAAGAAAGAAAGAAAAGAAAAAGAAAACCTATTAAAACTAATAAAAGAGTTCAGCGAAATCACAAGATACAAAATCAGCATACAAAAATCAATTGTAATTCTATGCACTACTAATAAACTATCTGAAAACTATATGAAAAAGGAAATTAGGAAAACAGTATCATCTATAAATGTTAAAATGCTTAGGAATAGAGACTCAACATTACTAATCATCAGGGAAATGCAAATCAAAACCATAATAAGATCACCTCATACCTGTCAGAATGGCTAGAATCAAAAAGACAAGAAATAACAAGTGTTACTGAAGATATGGAGAAAAGGGAACCCTCATGCTTTGTTGGTGGGAATGTGAATTGGTACAACCACTATGGAAAATAGTATGGAGGTTCCTCACAAATAAAAAACAGAGATACCATGTGATCCAGTAAGTCCACTGCTGGGTATCTACCCAAAGAAAATGAAAACACTAATTTCAAAAAATACATGTATCTCCAGGCTTATTGCAGCACTGTTTACAATAGCTAAGATGTGGAGGGAATTCAATAGATGAATGGATAAGGAAAAGGTGGTACATATGTGGAATATTTCTGAGCCATAAAAAAGACGAGATCTTGCCACTTGTCACAATGTTGTCTAAAGAACAAAACAAACGAACAAAAAACAAAAAGCAGAGTCAGACCTGTAGATACAGAGAATAAACTCATGGTTGCATTGGGGAGTTGGAGATACAAACTTCCAGTTATGCACTCGCTCTCAAATAAATAAACCGTAAAAAAAAAAAGAAACTCAAATCCAGCTGTTAATTTTTACAATACACATAAAACATAAATACATGGGATGTTTAAAGGAAAAGTGATAGGATAAGATACATTTAAATACTAGACAAAAAGAAACTGATGGGTTGATAATATCAGAACTAACAGCACTTAATGTGAGATGATAATAGAAATATTTCATCAATAAAACAGGACAATTATAACCTGCATTCATTGCAACCTTGCCTCATATATGAAGCAAAAGTTATCAAAATAATATGGGAGATCAGCAAATTTATAATCATAGTGGTATACTTTAACATATATCTAGAGCCAGAATCAGTGAGGGTATAGATTTGAACAGCTCAATTAATAAATTTAGTCCAGTGGATTATTCTGAAGACACTGCTGCATTCACAAAATAGAGATAATACTTTTATTTCTTAAGGAGAGTTGGAATAATCACAAAAACTGACCATGTATTAGTCCCCACAAAGATGTTGCAAAGTCTAAAAAACTAGAAATCTATAATAAAAATATATTCCCCCCAAATTTATATATTTGGAAACCAAAGTGAGTCTAAATAATTCAGAGTTAAGAGGGGGGATCATAATGGAAATTTCAAAATATTCAGACTATGTCATTGTACATAGTTATTTTAAGAGCTCACTGCTTCCTGAGTTTCAGTTTATTCTGCATCTCAATGCCTCTTCCCAAAGCCTGACACCTCGTCCAGGCTATGTCCTCAGTTTCTCTGAGCCCTGTGAGAGCTCTGGAGTTTGTTGCCTTTACAGCTTCTGTCATCATTTGCCACGCCCAGCAGAGGTTGACTCTCCCTGTGCCCAGATTACTGTTCAACAACCAAACCCAGGACCCTGTGAATCTCTGGAGTTCTTTCTCTGTGACCTGCCCCCTGCTTCCTCTGGTTCTCTGCTCCACAGATTCAGCTGCCTGAGCTTCCTCTAACTCCAGCCTCTGTCACCCTGACCCAGCTAGTCCCTTGTGGGATCCCTGCTCTGCACACTGGTCAGGAAAATGCCTCTAGGCAGAAAGCCAGGGCAGCCATTCTCAGGGATCACACAAGTCCTGTTGTGCAATGTCTGAAAACAGTCCCATATGTATATATATTTTTCCAGTTTCCAGTTATTTACAGCAGGAAGGCAAGTCCAGCACCAGTTACTCCCTCATAGCTGGAAGCATCAGTGTGACCTATATGATTTTAGCATTTTCTTCCCATTCACTATTTGGATATGAAAATGCCCCTCGTGTGAGCCTTTCCCTTTTGCTTCTTTCTCATTTTCTCCCCATAGTTTCAAAACAATTTGAAGTTTGGTTTCTAAGTAAACTCTAGTTAAACCATAAGTCCAGGATGACAGAAATATTAAAAATTTAGACACCAAACAAACCAAAAGTAGGAAATAATGCCAGTTAACTCATTTAAGATGAGTACAGAATGTTGACGTCTGTTAACATAACACCAAATACCTACTTTCATCACCACTAACAAAGCAAATAGAAATTCTGGGAGGGCCATGGCAGCGGTACAGAGGCCTCATAATTCTTTTGACCCTCCTCCCCATTATGTGATACCCATTCCAAGTCACAAGTGGTAGCAAGGGATAACCTTCTCCATGAGATTGTACTCACAGTTATCTTTACTTTTAGTTTTCATCTAGATAGCAACAAAAAAGACTTGGTCTTTTTTGGTCACATGGTCACAGAATTAACTGAACCAAATTAAGTTACTATAATTTTCACAGCTGAATTCCTATAGTACCTTGGTCATTCTGTTATTACTGTTCAACTCTCACTTGGGATAGGTATAATTTGGCTTTCCTCATGCTGGGCAGTCCTCTATTGTTGGGCCCTTTCATGCTGTGCTACTATTTCTGAGTGCTCACACAAATGCAAATTTCCCAGTGGGTGCTCCATAACTGCCCCCTTTCTCCTCCTTCTACCAGCCCCACTTACTCCCATTGCACCTGAAGGATCAAACACTTCACAATTAGGAAAACCTCCCTGCAGCTTCTTTCCTTTACTTCTAATTTCCACTGAATAAAAGGCACCAGCCTAGGGAGATCCTTCCTTTGCTTCTGCCTTGCACATTATGTCACAGCGGGCCAGTCAGCAAATGTGCTGATGGCTGGCATTCCAGGTAGGTCAGACCTTTCCCATTGATGATCTAGTGCATAGTCAATTGTTTATAAGAAAAATATATTTGTCATTCAGGTGACCAAAATATATTTCACATATATATTTGGTCTTTGTTCATAGTTCCCAAAACACTTGAAATTTACTAAGTGTCGACAGTGACAAGTATCTCTTGTTATGTTAATGAGGTAACTTTTGGACCCCACCTAAAGATGGGGCTGTTTGCTAGGGAAACCAGCCCTGCGATAAGAGGTACAGTGGCCTCATATGAGGGAGAAGAGCTGGATGTTGAACTAATTATCAATGGCTAATGACTTACTCAATCATGACTATGTAATGAAGCCTCCATAAAAACCAAAGAGAACAGGGTTCAAGGGCAGGGAAAGGGTGACACACTTGCAGAGGGTAGTGTGCTTGGAAGCTATGTGCCTTTTCCCCACACTTTGCCCTATACATCTCTTCCATCTAGCTATTCCTGAGTTATATCCTTTTCTAATAAACCGGTAATCTAATAAGTAAAATGTTTCTTTGAGTTCTGTGAGCCACTCTAGCAAATTAATCCAACCCAAGGAGGAGTTTGAGAACCTCTGATTTATAGACAGATGGCCAGAAGCACAGGCAAACCCTTGGGTTTGCGACTGGTATCTAACGTTCGGACGGACTTGGGGACACAGTCTTGTAGGACTGAACCCTTAACCTGTGGAACTGATCTATATCTGGGTAGATTGTGTCAGAACTGAGTTACCTTGTAGGATACCCAGTTGCTGTCTGCAACATTGCTTATTGGAGGTATGGGGAAACCCTCCCCCAGCTCCTCACACTGAATTTGGGTCCAAGAACACTAGAACCAGTGTTTCGTTTAGATGAGAAAATGCCATGGGCTGGTGAAGAAATGAGTGTCCTTAGTCCTCTTGCTAAATTCTAAACATAATCTCTTCTTATCTCTTAGTTCCATTAAAACCATTTAAAGTCGGCAACAAGCATAAGTGTGACAGTTCCAATGAAAGAGTAAATAGGGAAAGAGAAGCTAAATGCTTGAGATGTTTTGGGTGAGGTTCATGATGGTTATTATTACAAATTAAGCTCTACTTGTAACAGTGAAACATTCTGTTTTGCTTGTGTATATTGTCTTTCATTTTGTTTCAGTTACGTAGGTAGCATTATGGAGGTTTTAGGTTGAAACGGATTGACACATTAACAATTACTAGTTGTCGAATTTCTTTAAATCATCCCAAATCATTTTCTTGCATTTAACTGAAAGATTGAAATTAAACATGCTATCCTCCATGCTCTATGTTATTTTCAATTTTTATGGCAGATTAAAATACTATGTAGCTTGTATTTATTCAGTCTTCATGGCAGATCGTGAAAGAAAAGTTTATGCAGAGAGAGCATTTTAAAGTATAATAGCTACCAAGATAAAAAAGACAACAATTTACTTATTTACTTATGAAAATGGCAAGTAGAATCTTCTAAATTGTAGTTTTTTCTTATGAGATTCCCAAAGAAACTCCATAATAACATTTGCAAATGTTTCCATAAGAAGAAAGTTTATGAAACATGTTTAAATATTTATGGAATGTTAAAAATGAGGCATTAATTGGCAAACAACTTAATTAAAATGCTTTCTCAAGTAATTAGCAACAAATACTTCCCTATCTGTTTTGCATGCCATTTGTCTTGTGTTTGTTAAACCCGCCTGTCAGTCAAACTTTGCTTCAGGTAATTTTTTTGCTCTGTGGGGAAAATCTTCAAAAATTACATCTGAATTTAAAATATTTTGATTATCATTTTTATCTAACAAATTCTCTTTTTCACTTCATCTTCTATATGTCCCAGTAAACCACCATCCTGGGAATTTAGGGCCTGAAGATGAAATTCTGCATCAAGGCATTACTGAGTTTCCAAAAACACTCTCCAGAGAACAAACTGAATCAATCTAGAATCAACAAACAGTGCAGTTAATTAATGAGAACACCATAAGGGAGCTTTTTTAAACAATGTTGACGGCTGCTGCCTCAGGACCGGTAGCACCAGAAGTTATTGCTGGTTTGAAAGAAGTGACTCTTAGGGTTCCCCCAAGGCACCTTTTGCTTACACTAGCTATTTACCACAACTTTCCCTTTTATTTGCACCCTTGGGGAAGTACACTTATTTCCTAAATTACTTTTTAAGTGATGCTTATTCCTGCCAGTAGCCTGAGATACAGAGTGAAGGTACCAGAGAGTAAACGAAAACAGGAAGCAAGTCTGAAAGAGCACTGAGCAAGTCTACAGAAAAATCCTTATACTGTAGCATTGTTTTCCAAACCACAAGTCCTGAGATGGCACGTAAAGTGTGGGGGCTTCTTCCCTGGGTCTGGTTTAACTCCAGGAGTTTAGAGGGGAGAGCAAGGCTGGGAGGATGCCTCAGAAGCAGGTGGTGGTGCTGGGTGAGAATGGTAAGGAAGACATAAAAACTTCTTTTGGGCTGGGCGCCTGGGTGGCTCAGTGGGTTAAAGCCTCTGCTTTCGGCTCAGGTCATGATCTCAGCATCCTGGGATCAAGGCCCGCATCAGGCTCTCTGCTCAGCAGGGAGCCTGTTTCCTCCTCTCCCTGTCTCTCTGCCTGCCTCTCTGCCTACTTGTAATCTCTCTCTCTGTGTCAAATAAATAAATAAAATCTTAAAAAAAAAATTAAAAAAAAAACTTCTTTTGGGCAACAAGCCTTATTAAAACTAAGACAAATAAAAGATACTTAAGCCTTCTAATAAAGTCTTGCTATGTCTGGGTGTTCAAAGGCATCAATCCACAAAACTTCTTGTCCACAGAATGTAAGCTCCTCAGTCAGGTACTTGTTTGTTCTCTGACTAGTCCTAGCTGCTAAAACAGTGCCTGGTACATTAGTGCTCAAAAAATAGCTGTTGAGGGGTGCCTGGGTGGCTCAGTGAGTTAAAGCTTCTGCCTTTGGCTCGGGTCATGATCTCAGGGTCCTGGGATCGAGCCCCGCATCGGGCTCTCTGCTCAACAGAGAGTCTGCTTCTTCCTCTCTCTCTGCCTACTTATAATCTCTCTCTCTGTCAAATAAATAAATAATATCTTAAAAAAATAACTGTTGAATGAATGATTAAATGACTAATGATTAAAGTAGTAGAAGTTGGTAAGAGAATATCTTAATTCTGCCAGTAATTCCCTCAGCATCTGACAGGTACTTAAAGACATTCTTTGTTTTTAGAAGTAGCCATTTGCCATCAATGTCTAATGCATGGTACAAGAAATAAGACCTATAAAGTTGTCATTCAACAAGTATTGATATAAAACCTACCAGATGTCATGTATTGTACTAGACTTAAAGATAACAGTGATTAAAAGACAGATTTGGTTCCTACACTGGGTTCATAGTCTTATTGGGAATCATATATTAATCTAGTAATCATACCAATATATAATTCAGAAAATGTGATAAGTGCCCTAAAAACAATATTGTGTTCTATGAAAGCATATGAAAGTTTCAGAAGACTGAAGTGGTTATATAAGGCCATTTTTTAATGTGATGAAAATATTTTTAAAAGTAGATAATTTAAGTAAGATGTGGAGTTTAGAGGTTCACGAAACTAGAATATTCATTTCTACATCTTTTCTTGCGAATTACAATCTCATCCAAACCTCTGAAACAGAGTTATTCAAGATGTCAGCTGCTTCAACTATGTAATGCAGTTCCAAAACTTTCAAAACTTGTACACCCACATATGACTATTTTAGTAGAACAAGTAGGCATTAAATTCAGTAAATCTTAATTTCTTTTCCTATAATTAGGATTTTTAAATATCTTAGGAAAAAGAGAAGATTAATCTTTTAATTAATGAATAACACAATATACTTGCTAAACTTTTTACTTGAAAAAGTTTGTTTTATATCAAACAATAATATAATAGAAAAAATAGATACTTATTAACTGCTTTCTGTGCACCAAGAACAATGCTAGATTTTTTATTCACATTTTTTTTTAAATAGGCTCCAAACCCAGCATGGAGGCCAACGTGGGGGTTGAATTCACAACCCCAAGATCAAGACTCTGAGCTGAGATCAAAAGTTGGATGCTAGGAGACAAACCATAAGATACTCTTAATCTCATAATGGGGGGTGGGGGAATAGGGATAGGGATAGGGTGGCTGGGTTAAGGACATTGGGGAGGGTCTGTGCTACAGTGAGTGCTGTGAAATGTGTAAGCCTGATGATTCACAGACCTGAACCCCTGGGGCAAATAATATATTATATGTTAATAATTAAAAAAAAGAAAGAAAATTTGGATGCTTACCGACTGAGCCATGAAGATGCCCCTCTTTTATTCACTTCTAATATTCAATTATATTTTAGTAGTTTAATTAAATTAAAAATCTGGGCTTCCTTTCCAGGTAGGATCTGTGTTTTCATATTGTTCATTTATTTTATTTTATGTACATAAGAATGGATATGATGAAACATTACAAATCAGGGTGATAAATATTTTTTAATTTAAAAAAAATGTATAAAACACATAGACAATACTTTTACCCTCAGTTATATTTATCATTTTGTGCCCAATGCTTAAACAGTGCTGAGCAAATGAAGGTGCTCTATTATTGAAAAAGGTGAATGAATAAATCATGTATTCAAAGATACTTTAATTTCTCTCTCTCTCTTTCTTTCTCTCTCTCTGTGTGTATGTGCGTGTGTGTGTGTGGACATTGAGGAAAAGGAGACAACTGTTGGTATCCTAATACTCACGCTTAATTCTTTTTTATACAGGTTGTTTGCCACCTAATAAAATTGAATTTCATTACCAATAAAAGTTACCAGAGTTTTTTAAGAACATCTTTTTAAAATTAACGGTGCCATAAGAGTTGGACAAAACAAAAAGACAAAAGAGCAGCTTGGATTTTTAGGCATAAGCCATGGTGGACGCAGTCAAACGTTGGAGAGCTTTATGACAGGATATCAAACTTTTTGCAGTACTGATGTGAGGGGACGAGGAAAGTCTGTATAAATTGCTGCTTTACTCCACCTGTCATGTCTCTATTCAGAAATACCTAACTGCTTATGTCTTGGTGAATTTGGTACTGCTCTTCCCTTTGGCATTCACACAACTTCTTGATCTCTTCTACAAGTTTGGGAATTCTAGATGATAAGGCAAATTATCTAAACTACTGTGACATTCAGGTCACACTTGAATTAAAGATGAAAAAACAGTAACATGACCTGGACACTCACACATCTCTCTGATTAAAATAGTGTTTTTAAAGATAGAAACTTATCTACTTGGCCTCCAAGGAATCTAACATGTACCACTTGCTGGACAAAAAACTGAAAACCATAGAGAAAAAAATAAAGGTGTCACAGAAAAAGAGACCTGGAGATGATGAGTGAAGATCAAGGAGTTAGAAAAATAATTTTTAAGGTGACAATATTTAGGAAATGCATAAATAAAGTATTGGCTGAAACAAGCATTAAGAAAACAAAACATTAGGGACACTTGGATGGCTTAGCTGCTTAAGCATCTGCCTTCAACTCAGGTCATGTTCCCAGGGTGCAGGGATCAAGTCCCGCATTGGGCTCCTTGCTCAGTGAGGAGCCTGCTTCTCCCACTGTCTGCTGCCCTCCCTGCTTGTGCGCACTCTCTCTCTGTGTCTCTCTCTCTCTAATAAATAAATAAATAAATAAATAAATAAATAAATAAATAAATAAATAAATATTTTTTAAAAAGAACAAAATGTTAGAATTGCATAAAATGAAGACTATAGAAAAATACAAAGGATATAGAATGTATTAAGAATAATAAAGGAGGAAAGGATTAGGAGATTATTTTTGGACTCTTTCTTAACATTTATAAAAAACAGTGACTATGGTGAAGGGGAAGCTTAATGTAATGGTAAGAAGCAATGAAAATGGACAGAAAGCAAGTATGTTTTGACAATAAAAAGTTATATTTCTATGAAACTAGTAATGACTAAACCTTGTTCTCTTCTCCAGTAACAAATCACAAATCAAGAAATTAAATTAAGTAGTAGCAGACTTTCAGAGGAACTGGAACATTTAGCCATAGTATATTTTGGTACATAATATTCAGTCCAAAAATAATGAAGCAATGTCAGACACCAGATATAATCTATTAAAATAAAAAAATAAAAGTATTACATGCAATAATCATAATCTCTATGGAAAAGAAATATTTTTTGTAGTCTGTGAATGTTAGTGGATTAAACTAAATACCCTTAATCTTAAAGTAAAAGTTCTCCAGAAGTTTCATATGGCAAGGAGAATATCTAATATGCTGTAATTCTGAAAAATCAATCAAGTTCTATATCATTCTGTAGGTTCATTTTTATTGTGACAACTACATTTAAGAGCCTAGGGCTCTGAAACAAGCCGATCTAGTCTCTTATTATAGGCTGGTTTGTATGTGATCTAAACCTAGAAGATTCCCTTTAGCTCACAGTAAGTTGTGAGTGATGTTGTGGATTTGAACCAAATCAGATTCCAGATAGCCTCTTTCTTTGTGGGTGACTTGCTCTTTTCTAGAATTCTATCGTTGGGGCTTGGCCAGAATTTAGCCAAACTCTATGGTGGCAAGGACATCTGGGCATTTACCTCAATGTGTTCGACACATTGTCAGATTGAGAGATATATGTGCATCGCAGAATGGAAAGTTTTGGTTTCATAGAGCATTGGAAATACCTCCTAAGAAGAGAAGTGTCTGTTTGAATTAGATGGTTTCCAGTTAAACAGATGGGGTACCAGCCTCCTGGGTTTAAAACTGGCAGAACCTTTTAGGGCATTCAGTAAAAGAATCAACAGTGTTTAAAGAGGAAGCAGAAACACTAGGGTCAAAAACATGACATATTTTCGCATGCCAAATAATAAAGTTAACATATCTACAAGTTAAATGTGCCAATAAATTTGATTCTTTGCCAAAGCAAAATTATATAAATTAATGGAAATTTTAACTTTTTCTTGGATTTCAATATTTTTGTCCTGCAGTCACCCAAGTTAGCATAAAAATTTCAATTTTATAGAAAACTTCCAGCTTATTGAGGTGTAAAGTTAGGATTATCCATGACAAATGTTGGTCTTTTTCTTCTACTATTCAACCAAGTCTCCAGCTATAAGTAAGTCTCAACAAAGAGTGAGTTCAAATTGATTTAATCATATATTGGCTACTTAATATGATCCAGGTACTATTCTAGTTTCAAAAAGTTATTAACACTTAGTTCCTACCTTTAAGGATTTACAATCCAAGATATTAGTTCTCCACATTATTTTTGCTGTTTCCACATTTATCACATGGGCAAGATATTCCAGAAGTGAATTCTAATTTAGAGGTATAACCTTCTTAAGAGTCTGACACACTATGGGGATGCCTAGATGGCTCAGTTGGTTAAGCAACTGACTCTTGATTTTGGCTCAGGTTATGATCTCACAGTTGTGAGATAAAGCCCTGCATGGGGCTTCATGCTGGGCATGAAGCCTGCTTAGGATTCTCTCTTCCTCTCTCTCTGCCCCTCCTCCTGCCACTCACTCGGGTGCTCTCTCTCTCACTCTCTCATTAATAAATAAATAAATAAATAAATAAATAAATAAATAAATAAATAAATAAAATAGAGTCTGACACACTATGGATCCTCATATCATTTAGATTCTCATTTGAATATAATTGATCTAGTAGAAGGAAACCAACCTAGAATCTAATAGATGTAACAAAGGCTTTCAGGTGCTATTTAGAAATCTGAATCAAATACAATTAAAGCAAGGCAGTGAATTCATTTTTACACGTGTTCTCTTAGATTTTTTTGGGATATCCACATAGACTATCCAGCATTCTACATATATTGAATTTAGGAGACAAATTTTCATTGGACATACAGATTACAGTATCACCTACATATATGTAGATATTGGAGTTATGAATGCAGATAAACTTCTGTGTGTAAAAAACATACAGAGCAAAACAAACAAACAAAGAAACAAACAAACTTATGGCAAAGGAGTCCAAGAAGTATGTCATGAAAGTCAAAAGATGAAAGTACTTCTACAAGAGAGTTGTAGAGTTGTAATTTTAAATGCAGAAGAGATCAAATAATACAAGACTTGAAAAAGAATGGACTGGGTGTAGCAATTAAGGTATATTGGCAATTTTGCCTAAGCAGATTCCTTAGTGAGGTGAGGAAGGAGCTAAAATTTTAGAGAGAAATATGTAAAGGTGAATTTGAGGAATTGGTGGATTAAAAGACTATCTTTTTTGTACCTTGACTATGAAAAGACAAAAAAAAATTCAAAATAAGGACTAGAACGGTGCTTTCTTTTTAAAGATTTTATTTATTTATTTGACAGAGAGAGAGATCACAAGTAGGCAGAGAGGCAGGCAGAGAGAGAGGGGGAAGCAGGATCTCCGCTGAGCAGAGAGCCCGATGTGGGGCTCGATCCCAGGACCTTGGGATCATGACCTGAGCCGAAGGCAGAGGCTTAACCCACTGAGCCACCCAGGCACCCTGAGAGTGTTTAAGTTTAAGCAAAACATTGGGGGAGGAGAATTATTTGTTGGCTTGCCTGCTATTTTTATTTAATTAAAATTAACTTTAGCAAGATTATTAGAAAGAACTAGTTAAAAGGGAAAACAGAAAATCCAAGAAAGAAGAAAACACACTTTATAGAACTCCCCTCCATGATAACAAGGAAACTGAAAAGAAGCAAATTAATAAAAAAAGAAAGAAAAAAAGACATGTTGAAGCTAACACCTTAGCAAAGCCCTAACTTCTGGAGACAAACTGAAAGATGTATCACATTTAGGAACAAAAATGTTTAACAACTAAATAGAAATTATTCAGCCAAGGAATTAAGATCCATCAAATACATATTAAAGACATTAACCTTTGTATATCCAACAACATTGTATTTTAATACTAAAGCAAAAGGTGTTAAAAATATAAGGAGAATTGTACAAAACCATGGTGGTAGTGGAACACTCTAAAAAATTCTTCTAGAATTTGGTAGATCAGAAATCAATCAATAAATAAACATACAAATGATTTGAATAACAGGTTTGATTTTATACACATGAAATATTACAAAATTTAATTGTATACTAAAAAGTGAATCTTCTTAGAAAAATAAGAACAATGAAGATGAAATTTATAGAAGAAATATAAATGGATAATGTAAATAAGAATCATGTCTAACCTTAACTGTTAATCAGAGATATGCAAAATAAAAATGAGACACCATATCTTCTCTACTAGATCTAAAAAGACTGAAAAACAATAATGCCTAGTGATTATGAGAATATGGGAAGCTATGAAGTTATTTACATTACTGGTGTGAGTATAAATGGGTATAGTTTTCTATAGAAAATCTGGCAATAAAACTAAAGTTTAAATGTTCACACATTTTGGTCAAGAGATTCCACTGCTCATAATTCCTTCAGGAAATAACAATTTATAGGTGAACGTAGAAGGATGTTTCTTCCACTGATGTTAAAAGAGTCAAAAGTTGAAATCAATAAGTTTAAAAAAGACAGCTTTGCAAACATGGATGAGAGTCTATCAACTATTTATGTACTGACATGGGAAAATGATAACAATAGATTATTAAGTAAGGAAAACAGGTTGAGGGAAGAATAGTAAATAAATTGTAAACCCACTTACATCAATTAAAAATTTATATGTACATATGTAGTAGCAAGTAATAGGTTTTTTTTTTCCTAAATTACGTTTATTTGGGGAGTTGCTTAAGTTTCTCTTAGGCAAATGAGCTGTCTTTAATTCAGTTAAGGTTATCATTTTCTTTCTTTCTTTTTTTTTAATTTTATATATTTATTTGACAGAGAGAGAGATCACAAGTAGGCTGAGAGGCAGGCAGAGAGAGAGGAGGAAGCAGGCTCCCTGCTCAGCAGGGAGCCCTATGCGGGCCTCGATCCCAGGACCCTGAGATCATGACCTGAGCTGAAGGCAGAGGCTTTAACCCACTGAGCCACCCAGGTGCCCAAGGTTATCATTTTCTAGTAGACAAACACAGTTGTCTCTTAGGTCAACAGTTGCACGATATTCATATCTGCTCCCTGAGGTCTGAAGGTACCTAGACCTAATGAGATGGACCAGAGTTGCCTCATCAAAGCCTATGGCAGGGAAATCTCCTGAAATAAAATTACCTCAAGAAAATAGTGAATATGAGCTCATAAAGCAGGGCTGAAAACAAGAATCCCAAGATTTGTGGAGATTGTCCTAGCACAGCTTTTAGCTGACCATGGAAACAAATTAAGACCTTACCATGTAGGTGTTTGTATTCCAGGAAACTATGGAATAGAGAGGGAAGAGAGGTGCAAGGAATTTATTCAACAAATATTTTTTGAGAGCTTCCTCTGTGGAAGCTACATTTCAAGGTACTTTTGATATAACAGTGAACCAAAAATACACACATCCTTGCCTTCATGGAGTTTACAGATGAGAGAAGTAAAATAATCAATAAAAAATTAACTTACTATATTGGTGACACTAAGGTCTTTGGAGTGAAATACTGCCAGGAGTGCTGGGGCAAAATAGGAGTGTTGCTATTTTATGCAAAGTAGTCATTGACAGGTTGGTAAGATGAATTTTGATGAGGCACCCAAAACAAGTAAGAAAATAAGCCACATGGATATCTGGAAAAGAGGATTGCAGACTTGAGAGAACAGCAGAGCCAAATGCCCAGGGTGTGTTTCTTATACAAGGGACCTAAACAGGAGGGCACATATTGCATGGAGCACTGGGTATGGTGCATAAGCAATGAATCTTGGATCACTGAAAAAATAAAATTAAAAAAACAAAAGCAAGAACAAAAACAAGGGACCTAAAGAAGCCAGTGAGGCTAGGATGAAATGAAAAGAGGTAGGTAATAGGGGATAAGAAATAGGAAAGGCCAGTTCATGCAGGGTCTCCGAGGCCATTTTTAGAATTACTCTGCAAAGGAGAGGAAGTCATTGGAGAATTCTGAGTATAGGAGAACATCTAGTTGAGGTCTGCACTGAGAGGGTTATTCAAAGGACAACAGTTGTCTGCACAGGACAACAGTTGTCAGCCACATTCACAAGGTTATGGAGGATGTCCTTCAAGAGGCTACTTGCAGAAAACTAGAGCAATAGCTAACTTTTAAAATAAATGAGTAATTTTTTACATGTGTGGAGAATGACTTTAAGTCTCCCATAAAGTTTTAATCTTTTGCAACAATCATGTTATCAGACAAAATAATAAAGTACAACAACAAGAAAAATATAGTAAAAGAAAAGTGCAACATAGAAAAGAAGCAATGATCAAGATTATACAGAGAAGATTTAAAAAAATATGATGAGTACTGAGGAAGGACTTGGTCAACACTGGAAAATAATACATCTCCCTAAAAAGATTGGAATTGAAAACAGAAGTAGAAATAGATGTGTTTTTAGGCATAGTGATGGGAGATTTGAGGAATTTCCGTTAAGATACCCTTAATCTCTTCTGTAGCATATAAAAGAGGTTAATTTGCTTAGAGAAAGATTCTAGATGTTGGGGTTGGGGACTTGAAGAGGTTGGCAAGCATTTGAAATAGCTGTAATGGGAAATGGTGCTGAGAAGGCAGCTGAAATTGAGAGCCATAAAAATATAATGTCACCATTGCTCACATTTATGTGATTTCCTCCCGCAGCCCCCTAGCATCTCAGAAATAGAAGTAGAGAAGGCAGATGTTTGGATTAAACCAAGGTTCTGAATTGCAGTATAACATGGAATAGACTCAGGAAGACTCTCTTCTGGCCATGATGTGCTAACAGGGACTAGATTTTTCCCTCACACCTTAAACAACTACAAATGTAGACAGAATACATGGAATAGTAATTTTCAGACAAGTAACAGCCCAAAACAGTGATACCTGAGAAAAGGAAACAAATGAGGTGAGAACTAGAGTTGTCCAAGTTAGCTTCCCAGGCTTCACTACAAACAGAAACCCTGTCAAAGCCCAGAAGTCTGGCTGAATAAAGGAGACACAGGTGGAAATTCAGGAAGGTCAAAATTGCTAAAATTTGTTGGGGGTAGGGGGAACTCAGAGGAAGAACTGCATTGTGATAGCTTCCAAGATCTGCAGAGAGTTTCTCTTGAATGTTTGTCTTAGGACTGCTCTGCACATGCATGAGAAGATAGTGGCAGAGGTTGGTGAAAGAAGTATAAAGAAAAAAGGGAATAAGTGCAACAACATCTGGAGTCAACATGAGTTGGGAAGAATCTGTGTTCTAATCAGCCAGACTGAAAAGACCTCAAAACATAAGAAAAATCAGGTGTGTCTAGAAGGACATTGCCTTGGTAGTGGGGCTTTGAATATGCCCCATAAAATCTTAAAAACAAACCTTAAAAGAAGCAGACTGACTCCCAGTAATGTAACTATGTTGCAGAACAAAGCCTAAAATATTTAAAGAAATATGTTATAAAATTTACAATGACTAACATCTAATTAAAGAAACTTTATTCATGCAAAAAAAGCAGAAAATAGAGCTAAATCAATACGTTTAGAAAGAGGAGATAAATTAATATGTGTAAACAGACACAGAAATGAAAGCATTATCTATTATCTATCAGACACTACTTAACACTCTCAGATAGTATTAAATCCACTAGCTCAGATATGCTCTCTATATTTAAAAAAAACAGGAAATCATGAACATAAAAAGAATAATAGAATATATAAAAGAGACTTCTACAGTGAAAAATAAAATTCACAAAGATTAAAAACAGACACTGTAGAAGGAATGATTAGTGATTTAGAAGACACAGCAATAGAAACTTTACAAAATGAGAGTCAGAAAAAATAAAGAAATGTGAAAAATGTGGTCAAAAATGCCAAGTGATTAAAATACATGTCATTTGAATCCCAAAAGGCAAAGAGAAGGAAAGACAGAAAAAAGTTCAAGAAATAATGGTACATAATTTTCAAATTTTGATGAAAATTAACTCACAGATACAAAAAACTTAACAAAGTTCAAGCAAAGTAAAGATGAAGAAATCTACACCCAAACATCCTATAATCAAATTGTAGAACATCAGCAGTAAAGAGAAAATCTTAAGTACAATCAGAGGGGAACAAAAAGAAAAGACTCATTATTTACAAAGGAAAAAAGAACGGCAGCAGAATTTACATCAGAAACCACACAGGTCTCAAGACAATGGATCAACATCTTTATAATAGGGACTGAAAACATGTCACCTTAGATTTCTATACCCATCAAAAATGTCTTTCAGAAATGAAGGTAAGACTTCTGGCTTCCACTTTTGATGCAGAAAGCCAAAAATAGTGTCATTCTCATCCTTACAATAAGAAAAAGAGCAATAATCTACAAAACATACTGGAGAGCTGAGGTCACAAGACAAGGCACTAGCCTGAATTCTAAGGAGAAAATTACGTCCAGAAAAAGATGGGATGAGACTTGCTTATCTAGAAAACACACTGAGGATTATACATACAGGAAATAACAATTTATGTAAAATTTTTAATAGATTGCTAAATGCTGAGTGTAGGCTAGCATGAAAGTATGGAACCCATGGAAGCCACAGACACAGGAAAAGGATTAATCCATTGTCAAGCTCTTTCCCCACAGATTCCACCATGTCCTTAAAAGGTTGGGAACAGGAAAAGAAAACAGAGAAAGCCTCTTGTATAGAGGTCTAGAAGAGGAGAAGAGAAACTACTGTTTTTGGAAAAGTCTCAAAGCTGTCATGATCCTTCTATCTTTTCTCCCATACAGAAAAGAAAAAGCAAACAAAAAACAAATAACAACAACAACAAGCAAAAAATAAAAATTAAAAAAAACCTGAAGCCACTGATGAAAGAACATATATTACTAACAGGACATATGTGAATACCCATGAAAGGTAGAAGAAGGGAACAGAAAATAAAACTCTTCTACCTCTGAGGGAAAGGCAGGAAAATATTGTGAGTTCATATCATTAGAGGACTATCACTGGAGGAGGAGCAGGATCCTGAGAAGGCCCACACCCTAAGACCCAGGTACACCTGCTCAAGGGACATAACTGCCTAAGATGGAGTCTCAGCCAAGACTATAGAGAATTCTCCCTTCTACCAACACCTGGCTAACCAACAGGGTCAATGTACCAGAAGTCTAATGAGGAGGTTCCTTATGTCCACTGGCTTACCAATTTGAAGGTTCTTCTTTGGTTGAGGCAGATTCATGGGATGGGTGGAGACAAAAAACAAAAACAAAACAAACAAATAAAAACATTGAACAAGAAGTCATTACAAATGCTTTTTTTTAATCCTCTTATTCTGCCCTTGAAAAATTACAGTGTCATTTTTTGTTTGCAAAGTTCTCAACAATATTCCCCACCCCCCAATGGAATCGGGGCCTCAGAATTAATTGCCATGCATTTAAGTGATGTATTGTAATTCAAAGATCTTCAAATCTTTACTTAAAATCTGTCATTTAAAATAATTACCAAAGAAAGGAATATTTATAAATATTCGGCATTATATATCTGCACCCTATTACGAGAAAACTTCAATTCAAATGCTAATCTTCAGGGTTGGTCTTATGAAAAACTGTGACAAAGCAAAATTTGTCACCACCAGTGGCTCTTCATGATCCTCACACTTGCCTGTCATTTCTCACCCACTGGAATGACCAGCACCATTACACGGCCCCAGGCTACCTAGGCTCCTTTGCTGTAGCTCTATACTGGCCTAGCCTTCCTAGATATAACTGAATCACAGTCTTATCTTTCCATATTTCCTCCATTCAAAGAGCCTCAGTGGCTTCTTGGTCCTGAAGAGGACCTCTTTCTAACGATATTAACACAGGGAGGAAAACTGATTAAATCTATTCATATAAACATGTTAATGACCAAAAAAAGTAGAATGTCTTGCCTATCCCCAAAGCACATATAATTTATTGGAGGTTATTCTCTTAGATAAATGGAATTATCTTTGAGTGGTAGAATGTTATACCTTTGAAGACTAGCAAGGTAAGGAGTTGGAAAAATGAAATTTTTCTTTTTAGTATTTTTTAAGATTTAAGTTTCTAAAGGTTTTTAAGTATTTAAGATTTTTTAAGGATCTTAGGATTATGAGAACATCTCAATGAAGTAAAAGTCTTGGGTAAGAAAGGCAAAAGACAAAGCAGTTTAGTAGATTTGACTCCTTGAACACAGCTAGACTTTTGATCTACAGCAGTGAAAATTGATTGTGTGTGTATGTATGTGTGTGTTTGCATGGTTTTGTTTTTGTTTTGTTTTTTAATTAAGTAGGTTGTTTCATAGAAAGCCTAGGGAAAGAAGAAAACTCCAAGAAGTTTGGTTTGTAAAGCACCAATAATGTTTTTTCATTAAAGAACAATATATAGGGGGGTGGGAGGGTAGGGATAGGGTGGATGGGTTATGAACATTGGGGAGGGTTTGTGCTTTGGTGAATGCTGTGAAAGATATAAGCCTGATGATTCACAGACCTGTACCCCTGGGGCAAAGAATAAAAAAAAAAAGAACAATATATAGAATTTTCATCTGACATATTACCATGATGAACACAAGAAAAAATTCTCTTTTTGGCTCAAAGTTAGGGAACATACTAATAATAAATATGTAACACTTGTGGAATTCTAAGAGATGTCTAAGAGGCATTTACAACGAGTCTGTTAATTTTCAAAGTAATTACTCCACTTTGTTTATATGCAAAGTTTGTAGAGCACACTTAAGAGGGATCTTTTTTTCTTCATTATTTAATTGCTCACAGACTCGCATGGCTGGAAGGAACATAAAGCTCTTGCCATAACTCAGTCTTACCCAGGAAAGACTAATCCAGACTGAAGAAAACCTATCTAAACCTGATAGGAAGAAAAAAGAGAACAAAGGAGGGTCCTCCTTCCTCTAAGGAGGAATGGTGAGAGGGATTAGTGAATTTTTTTCAGATGCTCTGTTTTACTGGTTCATTTCAAATACAACTAGGAGGACCTTTTTTTTTTTTTTTTTAAGAAACAAAGGAAATTCCCCCTCTTATGTTTTAGCTTTTATATGTTAAACATTTCTCTTTATTTACAAAATAATACACAACATCATGTCCTTCACTATGGTGAATCTGAAGGAAAAAAAAGACATGTTCCTTGCCTTCAGAAGCTAAGAATTTGTTAACAACATAAGTTTCAGGGGATTGACCGCAGCGCATTGATGGCCGAATTAGTTATCCTGTTTTACCCTCAGTTTTTCCATAATTAGAATAAAGGCGTGAACTAGTTAATTTTACCGTTCCTACCAGCTTTAACATACTAATACTGTTTTGTTCTATTCTAGTCTTTTCTCAGATCTCTGATTTCATTAGTTTAATGCTTTAAGTCCTAAAATAGTTAGTGTAATATGGAGGGACCCAGTATAAATGAGGTTTATGTGGAGTTATAACCTAGTCAAACCCATTATGTAATGATAAGGTAGTGAATTTGTTTTGCCCCATTCCTTCACCTAATAATACACACCGATTACTATTTCCCACATATATCACCCAGTTTAGTCACATTTCATGCTTAAAATCATACACCAACGCTTCAAAAATTAAATTAAAAATTAAGAAACTGGGCGCCTGGGTGGCTCAGTGGGTTAAAGCCTCTGCCTTCGGCTCAGGTCTTGATCTCAGGGTCCCTACTCAGCAGGGAGCCTGCTTCCTCCTCTCTCTGCCTGCCTCTCTGCCTATTTGTGATCTCTCTCTGTGTGTCAAATAAATAAATAAAATCTTTAAAAAAAATTAAGAAACTACTATCCGGTAATTTAATTTAAGCTTTGGAATTTGACTATGTGTGTTTACTATAATGTCTATGATTATTCATGTCTTCCAGGCATATCTTCTCATATTATCCGCAAAAGACTTACATCTACGTGGAGATGCTGAGTGAAAACCGGTAAGAAGGTTCTCAAATCAATATCTGGGCTTCCACCTTGAGAAAGCAGAAAAAAAGCAAATTCATCCAAAATAATCAAAATAAAGGAAAAATAAAGATAAAAGAAAAAATAAATAAAACCAATAATGGACAGTAAATAGAAAAAAATAATGTAACCAAAAGCTGGTTTTTTAAAAGATAAATGAAATTGATAAACCTATAGCCAAACGCTCCAAGATAAAAGAAGAAAACACAAATTATCAATTTGAGGAATGAATGTGGAGATTATCTCTATAAACCTATGGACATGATAAAGACTATAAGAAAATATTACACAAAATTTCAACATACATGAAATGCACAAATTTCCTAAAAGACACAATTACTAAAGCTCATTCAATAAATAAATAAATAAATAAATAAATAACCTGAATACTCCTATACCTTTCAACAAAAAATTTCAGGCCCAGATAACTTTACTGGTAAAGTCTATGAAACATTTAAAGAAAAAACAGTCAATATTCTAGAACTTTACCAAACAATGAAAGTGGTAGGAACACTTTACAGCTCATTTTATGAAGCCAGCATTACTCTGATATTACAAAGATATTATGAAAACAACAATAACAAAACTATGGAGCAATATCCCTTGTGAATATGATGCAAAAATTCTCAACACAATGTTATTCAATTGAATCTATAAAAACAGGATGACACATAATAATCAAGTGGAATTTATCTCAGGAATGCAAGGCTGGTTCACCATTCAAAAAATCAACCAGTGTAATTCACCATGTAACAGCCTATTTATTTCAACAGATACATAAAAATCTTACCTTGCACCATAAACAAAAATTAACTCATAATGGGTTATAGATTTAAATGTAAAATTTAGATCTAATCCACACTATGTCTAAACTACGCTAAATCTAAAATTATAAACATTTTAGAAAAACATAGAAGAAAACCTTTGATTTAGGCAAATATTTCTTAGATAAATCACTAAAATCATAATCCAAAAAAGAACAATTGACACATTTGATTTTTATTGAAACTAACAACTTCAGTTCTTTGAAAGAATAGAAAGATAAGTCACAGATAAAAAGAATGTATTTATAAATCACATTATCTGATTAAAGACTGGCATCAGAATGTATAAAAAGGCTCAATCACCAAAAACAAGAAAAAATCTAATTAAAAAATGACAAAAGATTTAAACAGATATATTATCAAAGAGATACAAATGGCAGAAATACACATGAAAAGATGGTTAACATCATTAGTTATTAGGAAAATGTATGTTAAAATCACAGTGAGATTCCACTACACACCTATTAGAATGATTAAAACTTTAAAAATAAATAAAAATAGCTGACCATACCAAGTACCTATGAGAATATACAGCAACTAAAACTCAGTTCTATTTGGAATACAAAATGGTGTGGCCACTTTGGAATACAGTGTGACACTTTCTCATAAAGTTAAGCATATATCTACCGTATGATCAAGAAATTACATTCATATGTGTTTTCCCAAGAGAAATGAACATTAAAGCTCATACGCAAAATCTTTTAGGCAAATACAGTAGCCTTATTCATAAACAGTAAATCTGAGAACAACCCAAATGCCCTTTGGTGGTGAATAAACAAATTGTGGTACAACTAGACAATTATTTATTACTCAGCAATAAAAAGGAGAATACTATTAATATGAGCAACAACATGAATCAATTTCAAATGCATTATGCTAAATCCAAAAGTCACAGAATGTTAGACTCCATTTATGTGATGTTCTGAAAATGGCAACACTATAGGGACAGATACCTGGAGGCAGAAAGGGGGTTGGCCTTAAAGGGCATGAGGAACGTTTGGACTGATGGAACAACCTTGACTGTGATGGTAACTGAACAATATATGCATGCATCAAAGCTCATAGAACTGTATACTCGAACAACTGAATTTTACTGTATGTAAATTAGAGCTTTAATAAAGCTGACTGAAAAAACAGTTAGCTGTGCAGTTCGTTACAAATACCTATACGCCAAATATTTTTGTACTTAAATTTTTAATTGACATAATAAAAAAGTGTATATACCACTTGACTGTAATCCCTGTTCTTGGAACATTTGATACATATATTAACTGGCAACACATGGAGACATAAGTATAAGCGTGTCTACTACATCATTGTTTGGATTAGGGAAAATCACCAAATTAATTATTAAAAATAAAGGACTAACTGGTAACCATTAGGGGATGCATACTAAATATGTATATATATACACATATACACACTATGGAATATTGTGCTTTTATTTTATTTTTTTTAATTAATTAATTTATTTGACAGAGAGAGACAGCGAGAACAGGAACACAAGCAGGGGAGTGGGAGGGGGAAAGCAGGCCTCCCACGAGCAGGGAGCCTGATATGGAGCTGGATCCCAGGACCCTGGGATCATGACCTGAGCCAAAGGCAGATGCTTAACGACTGAGCCACCCAGGTGCCCCAGAATATTGTGCTTTTAAATTGCAGAGTAATATATACAGTATGATCCCTTTGGGGAGTTAAAAAAGAAAGAACAAAAGAGGAAGAAAGTGAGAGAGAGAAATTATTAGCACAGAAAAAAAGGTATGAAATATACACCTGACAACATTTGTCACCACAAGAGGGTTGATTTGAAAAAAGATGAGAGGATTACACATTTCTGTATCATTTGACTTTATAATAATCATAAATTGCTTTTGGAAATGAGTAAATCTAACTTAGTAATAATAATTAAATGAAGCATCTTTTTTAATATCATACCAAATAGAGTTCATATTAGTGAAGTTAACACCCTAATATTAGGTACAGTGAGCTTTAAGGTATTAGACTACTAGCAGCATCATGGTCAAGAGCATGGACTGTCAAGTCAGAACCTTCAGTTCAAAGGCTGTTCTACTACTGTGAGTTGTGTGACTTTAGGCAAATTCCTTAACCACTCTGTGCCTCAATTTCCTCTTCTACAAAATGGGGATAATAATAATAATGTCTAACTTGGGATTTTTGTGAGGATTAAATGTGTTAGTAGACATACAACTAAGTGCAGCATTTGGTATATAGTAAACACTCAATAAATGTTTGTTGATATGGAACAACCTTGTGTTCCATACCTTCACAATACTGAAGTAAAGTATTTGATTTGGACTTGGATTGCTGTTTTTAGTAGTAAAGACTGAGATTTCAACTCATAGAATCTGAAGGAAAGAGAGTAAAGATCATACTTACTTTATTTTTTTTATTCTTTATATATTTATTTTTTTAAGATTTTATTTATTTATATGACAGAGAGAGAGAGAGATCACAAGTAGGCAGAGAGGGAGGCAGAGGGAGAGGGGGAAGCAGGCTCCCTGCTCGGCCGGGAGCTCCTGCCGAGCAGGGAGCCTGATGCGGGCCTCGATCCCAGGACCCTGAGATCATGACCTGAGCTGAAGTCAGAGGCTTTAACCCACTGAGCCACCCAGGCACCCAAGATCATACTTACTTTAATTAGATTATCGAGTCTAAGCAAGATTCTTTTACTTTCTTATTCAAGGGAAAGAAAAAATTAAAAACTCCATAGAGTTCTCCACCATATCATTTTAAAAAAAATAAAACTTTAACAAAACCGTAGCAATGAAATTGTCTTTTCACAAAAAGGTCAAAGTATTCTTTACTCATAATCCTGTATATTAAGCCTGACACTTTTTTCTTTTCTTCACCTCTTTATTCAAAATTGTGGCCAGGTGCAGAAAAGGATTTGAGTTAGTAGAAGGGAATTCACTGCCATCTAAACTCCATATGGTCGCAAGAGATACCAGAAAATGAAAGAAGGTTCAGTCAAAAAGACACTCGCAGTAAAACTGAATTTTTAAAGCTACATCTGTCATATTATTTGTGCCACATGAATCATTTGGTTGCAATGAGGACAAAAGGAACTCAGTGTTAGGAGTGCAGGATGTGTGTGTATGTGTGTGTGTGTGAGCCTTTCTCACAGAACATATGTTATCCCTGTCGGATTCTGCCAAAGGTGAAGTTGGACCATGTAATAAAGTAGAGTGTTACGCAATCAAAATGTTGGGGTTTAGTCCTCATCTGAAGTAAAGTATTTGATTTGGACTTGGATTAGGAGGCTTTGTTGACATTTTCCCACGACTATAGAAAAAAGATGTTTTTCATCTTTTCCAAATGAGTTCCTCTTCTTTTTCCCCCTCCTTCCCTTATTCGAGGCATTCAACAACAAGAAGGGAAACTTTGCAGACAATAAATGCAGCCGAACCATGAAAAAAATAGAATAGAATGGCTCTGTGACTCTCATGGTGTGGCTACAGCTAGGCAGATCCTAGAGAGTTGGAATCATATCATCCTGAGCATCTGCACCACTCCTCCTTGGAGAGCGCATACTAATCATCTCTCTTCATGGTCAGTAACCACATAAGGACAACACCAGACGATGCCAGTGGTTTTGGTCCTGTAGCATTTATATGCTTCCCTGCAAAGATAGTCATGCCAGATAATATTCGTCAACCTTGTCCTTGGTCTTCTCTCCTGATTGAGGCAGATGTTTATTTTCCATCTGTACTATATGTCAGTGCAACTGCAGCTTTCATCTGGCAAAGGGTGCCTGTAATATTATGAGGCCATCACATAAGCTGCTGGAAAGATTACTCTGGTGAATAAAATCAGTTTATGGCTAAAAACATTTATTCTTCATTTTGATAAGCGCTTAACAAATGGAAATTTGCTTTCTTACACTTTTGCCAAGCATAGGACCATGTTTATTTCTCGCTATATGGGTCACGAAGGATTCCCAGCTGTTAGCTAGAGTCAGTTGTGCATTGCTGCACTCAACAACATCTGTTTCACAAAAACAGTCTCCAGCTTTTAGCACTCAAATGGAGGTTATACCATATGCCGGCAGACCACTTAGTTTTTACCTTGGGAACTAACTTTACTCTAGTCAAGGTAACAGAGGAAAAACTGAATATTTAAATGTTACCCGGCTTCAGTCACATCTTCATGTGTGCTTGTCATTTCCAACTATATATAGTAAAGTTAGTTCCAAGCATATACCACAAGCTGTTCCTCTGTTTAATTATTAATTGGAAGAAAGTTTGTTTGCAAAACAGTTGAAACGTATTTTGTGATAGACGCTGATGTTGAAAGTAGTGCCATAAGATGATTTCGCAAAGAGAGCATTCTTTTAAAATGTCGATTAACATTAGCTACGGACAAAAGCAAATCAGGCTTATAGCCCCTAAGTAACATGGGACATTACAGAAAACTACAGTCTACCAAATATTTTCTTACCTTGCAAAATAGTCTTCACTGCTGAACTTTTGTCTTGGTTCCCTTATCTTAGCCTATTATACTTTTTAAAAGAAAATAGAATTGTGCCTTCGGTTTATTTTGTGAGAACATAAAGCTTAAACAAACATCTATTCAAATGAATATTGGTTTTCAAATCTATATCCCTGTTACCAGGGTCCTTAAATCCCTACAGAAGAAACCACACTTGTTTCCTAGAGGCCTGAAAATTGTTTATTGACACTGATGATCTAATGCAGCCTTACAAGTTTTTCATAGGTAAAGAATATTTTTTAAATAATACTAAAGGACATTGAAATCCTATGTCTTAGTTCCAAAAATGAAGACATTTACTCCTGTTTGTCTCTAAAACCCTTTCCAAGTGATATGATTCTACAGTACATAATGATTACTCAAAAAAGGTTATGCTTTTATCTCCATAGGCTAAAGTATTAGTTTTCAAAGATTTCCTTGATGCTATGATAAATGCTAAGAAAAGAGAGTTTCCTGAATTGAAACTTTAATTATGATGTCAGACGATCAAGAGGACCTTATCTTGACCTCAATGGGGGAAGACCTTACATCTCCTGATTTCATTTTCAGAGAAAGTAAGGATATGTCTATCTGGGAACTGATTGTCCATAGAGATTCCAGAACAACCAAGTTAGAAACTATTCAGTAATGACCACACTAATTATTAGGTTATTCTTATTTTCCATCTGTGAACTTGCACATAAAATTATAAAGCCTTCCCTGGATTAATCACACAACTAAAAAGGAGAAAAAAGATGGGTTGTTAGCATGTGCAGGTTATTCCAATCCTTAACTTTGTCATCTCCTACTTTAGAGAATTGCCTGTTTCAAAAGCTAAGTCAAGTCTAGCCCCACACAAAAATGTTACTTTACCGAAGTTCATTTTTGGTCCCCTCTGCAGCTGAACCCCTCTTTGCCTTTCTCAAAACTCCCTGAAGTTATCTTTTGAGTTATACCCAATGACTTCACTTATCAACAAAACTTTAGTGAAATGTTTGCTGGTAAAATTAAAGCACCCTGACTTGCCAGAAATGGTGTTATTTTTACAGGTAAACTTGGGAAAAGGAATGGTGAGGATGAAAGTGTTAATGGAAAAAACAATAAGTAACCTTGTCTACAACTTGGCTTTGCCAATAAGTACCAAAATGACCACTGTGACTTTTAGCTGCCCCCAACTTGACAGCTTCAGTTATAATGAATAGAGATTCCAACACAGTAGTACCCAATGGAGCCAAGGCAGGAAGAGCAGATAAATTCTACAGTGAACTTAACTCAGGCACTAGAAAACAGAAATCAAACTTATTCTCTCCATCTCTGTGAGACCAGGGATGTCTTTGCTTTTCTTTGCAGCAGTATGTATAATACATCGAAAAGACATGATCGTGCACTGCAGGAAATGCCTGTGCAAAACTTGTCTCTACACAACTTCAGTCTCTAGTGTAGACGGTGTTCTGATTCCAGATTCCAAGGAGGGAGAACCTGATCAGTCCAGGTGGAGTTGTCTGTTCAACACGGATCTCCACATAGAAATAACATGGAGGAGAACCTTGGCTCTTCATTAGAAGTTATGTGGAGTAAACAGCGCCCAGAAATGAGGTTGTGGACAGAGAATGCACTGTGGTAAGCGTCTCTTATACAACCTTTTCTTGGAGGTGTTAATGAGCACTAACTTGTCTAAAGCTACCTTTGAGAGACAGCTTCCTGTTGTGGTTGAGAATGTGGACTCCACAGCACCACCAGCTGGAAAGGGCTCCAGCACTCTCCATACAACTTAACCTCAGTGCTTTGCTTTCCTGACTTATAAACTGGGTATTGCCTCCCTCGTGGGCTTGCTGTGAGGATTAAACAAGTTGCAAAGCTCTTAGAATAGTGCCCAGCATATAGTAACAGCTACATATGTATGTAGAAATGTTACTTTAAAAAGATAATAAAAATAAAAGCACTGTGGAAATGTAGTAAAATACCAGTTCTCAGTAACATAAATTGTACAACTATTTCTTGATCATATTTGGCACTAGGGATACAACCCTTCCTTGAGGAAGATATAATGCTAAGAGATGGATGTCATGAATGATTGTAGGGTATGAATAAAATCAATCTATGAAATGCAATTATAATAAAAGGAGAAAAGAGCTTAAGATCTAAAATTTGAGAATCATTACATATACTTTTTATCTCATTGTAAATATGACAGGAAGGAACACTGCCTTTGCATTTGTTTGAGACATTCTTAGTACTCTGTGGACACTTGATAAATGTTAATAGTGAGTGTCACCTAATTTAAACTTTCCTTGCTGATAAAAAATAAATGAATCTGGGCGCCTGGGTGGCTCAGTGGGTTAATGCCTCTGCTTTCGGCTCGGGTCATGATCTCAGGGTCCTGGGATCGAGGCCCGCATCGGGCTCCCTGCTCAGCGGGGAGCCTGCTTCCCTCTCTCTCTCTCTGCCTGCCTCTCTGCCTCCTTGTGATCTCTCTCCCTCTGTGAAATAAATAAATAAAATCTTAAAAATAAATAAATAAATAAATAAATAAATAAATAAATGAATCTTATGTCATCTAAACAAAATAGTCATCACTAAACAGTATTTTATTTGGTTATTTTCCACTAATTAAAAATTGAAAAATTTTTAATTTTTAATGGAATTCTAATGGAAGAAAGAGGACATTATCCCTCTCAAAGAGATTATGTTGCTTAGATATCATTGTGGCAAATATGCAGAAATCAAAGGACAGTTTTCTGCCAGCTAAAGAAATACATAGGGAATATTAATTAGGAAAAGGGTATGATGTAGAAAGGGGATTGGGAGTGAAGTTTAGGGAGGGGACAAAGGCTGTCCACGTGAAAGAATGGAATTTAATAAGCATTACTGAAGTGCTTACACTGCAGTTCGCAAGTTGGTAAGTAAATCTCTTTTTTATTTGCAATACATTAAAATTACCTCTTAAGGTGTCTGTCTTGCACACGTGCCATAAACTCTTGGAGGGCTGAGACTATGCCATCTCATCATCCCCACATCCCTCTTCTCAATGTGCTCAAACATAGAAAGTAATCAATGAATGTGTTGAACTGAACTTGATGTACAGTTTTATTGGAGTCCGAACCCATAAGGGGCCTTGAAGAAGGACATGCTGGGACATCAGCACTGAGCCAGAGGGGAAGGAGGAAGTAGGGATATCTTATTGAAGCTGATCTGGGTGTAAAACTGAGCCTCAATAACAGGTCGAGTGAGCATGACAAAACCAAGTTTGAGATCAACCAAACATATTAGTCAAAAGATTGCTAACTGTGAGAGGAGCATGGGAACAGAAGTCCCAAAGTGGGGCAATGCTCAATATCATATCATGGTGACTGAGGCTTGTCATATAGGGCAGGATGCCAATGAAGGATCAGGATTTTAAGGGGCCCTGGGGAGAGAGTGGCATGAATTAGGCAGAATATCAGAGTTTTGACCTGGAAAACTACAGTTCAAGTTCAAATCCTAGTCAAGGAAATAGAATGCTAACTAGAAAACATGGGAAGAATCCAAGTCTGGACAAATACCACGAGATTTGGGGATGATCAAAGCTGGTGAATTCATGGGCAACTAGGATTCACCCCAGCTTGACAAGTGCCAGGCTTACAAGGGAATAATAGCCTGCTAGTAATATACCATCGACCCTGATTCTGACCTGCTCAAGAGCTGGGTGAAACAGGTTCTACTTACAAAACCATGAGAATTTGAGGAAGGCAATAGCTAATGTATGTAGATCACAATTCAGAGAAGTTAATGCACAAAATCAGAGGTGACCTGAGTTCCTCTTCAAATTTAGGGCAATATGGAGGACAAAAGAACACAAGCCATGCTAGTAGAGAAAACAAACTGATAGCTTGTGGAGAAGATTGTTTATACTGTGGCTCAACTGTAGGAATGGGCAGTGAAAGAGGGAGAAATGGGAGGGCCACGCTGTTGGTCTTAGGAAAAGAGGGCCATGTGGCATTCATAGCCTCATATGTCAAGATCTGGATGGCAATTTCATGGCTAACATATATAAAACATAGTCTTTACTTCCCTGTGGGATAATCGTACTCAACATAAGCTATGCATCATATAATAACTTCCACTATGAAAAAAGCCTTCAATTCACAGTACTTTTTAGCCATGTTATACAGATGCTCTCTTCAGATGGAATAAATTTTAATTAAAGATACAAGAAATGAACACGTTGCAAAGGCTTAATAGACCTTTTATGGGAAGATTTTATTTATTTATTTGACACAGAGAGAGATCACATGTAGGCAGAGAGAAAGAAGGAAGCAGGCTCCCTGCTGAGCAAAGAGCCCGATGTGGGGCTCAGTCCCAGGACCCTGAGATCATGACCTGAGCTGAAGGCCAAGGCTTAGCCCACTGAGCCACCCAGGCGCCCAGGGTTAATAGACCTTATAGAAACAAAACATTTCATGTTTTCAAAAGTCAATTTAGTTCTTGATTTAAATTAATCCTCCTGCATTTCAACAACTTACTGAATTCAAACAGTTTTGTTGAGGGAATTTGGTATTCTCAGAATTTAATATGTATACGAGCAAGGACATTCCCCAAAAGCCACTTAGTTATTTATTATACATTCATGTGTTGTATCGATTTATTTTTTCTAATTAACAATCAACTGCAATCAAAAGAAAGGATGAGAAACAAAAGACAATCTAAGATAACAAGACTCACTTTTTGAGGCTCTTGAAAAGAACTCTGGGAAACATTAGTCTTTACTGTTAATTAAAAATAGTCTTAGTTCCCCAAGTAAAAAGAACTCATAAATGTTTATCGCTAAATAACTGATAAAAACTAAGGGTAACTTCTTCAGAAGTTCTAACAAAATCATTTCCTTCCGTTTTATTATCAGTCATGATTATGCAAAGCTCTGAGCAAATTTAAATTTTGTCATTGACAAACTAGGATTGGGGTGCATCATTGACTTTCTTTGCATATTCTATTTTTAAAAATACAGAAAAACCTCCAGAAGTTCTTTGTGTGTGTGTAATTCTTCTTCCTCTCCTCTTTGTTCCCAAAGTATTCAGAAATAGAATGACCATATAATTTATTGTGAAACTAAGGAAACTTTTCAAAAATAAGAGGAGGCGTTGCTAAGAATTATTCTAGGACAACTGATATGACTGGGATATAGTATTGCCCTATTTACAGAGTACTGTGAATTCATCTTTTTCTTATCGTAACTGTAGAAAATGATTTATAAACTTCTTAGACCCCATTTGAAAATTATGTATAAAGAGAACTGCCATTAGCAGCACCATGCATTTTTATCCATGAACATAAAAGCTGCAAAAGATAATTATAACAAATACATTCTTGAACCTTGACACAGTCACCTGTTCCCCCATTCATTTATTCAATCATGGGATAATTATTGAGAACTTACTGGACTTGGGATGTATTGGTTAGCAAGACCCACACTTCACTGCCTTGTGAATCTATCACCTGGTGAGCAGACAGTTAGGAAATGTGGATATAAGTTTAAGGATGGTTCATGGTGTCATGCCAATACCTAGGAAGAGCACCAAGCCCAGACATGGTATAAGGGAGTGTTTGGGGCAGCTTCCAGGAGAAAAAAGAACTTGATGATTTCATATTAAAGTGAAGGGAGGTCTACAGGGATGGTGTGTAAGATGAAGAAGGAAAGGAGGGACGAAGAAGTTTTCAGACAGACAGAAGAGCAAGCACACAGGCTCTGGGAGAGATCAAAGGAACTAAAGGTAATTTGATGTAGCTGGGCAATTTGCTGGGGCAGAATACAAAAAGATAGCAAATCATCTAGGGCTGAAGGAAGAGACTAATTTGGAACTCCAGGCCTGAACTGGGCAAGAAATAGCAGTGACCTGAATTAAAGAAATGAAAATGAAGAGATTAGACCATTAGATTTGAGGGAACTTCCAAATACCATATTGTAGTCTTCACATTAGGCAGGATCAAAGAGAACATTGGTTCCCAATGTCTAGATATTTTTAACTAGGTATTTTTGCCTATGAGATCTAAAGTGGTTTTGGCTGCAATGGCAAGTGTGCTGAACCCATAGCATTGACAGATGATATCTAAAATTCACATCCCATTGGGGAGAAGCTCCTTCTCTTCCTCCAGACCTAAGCACCCCACTGTGGGCCTTCCATCATCCTTAATCCCCAGTTCAGGGTTGTAAAAAGGTTTCAGTTGTTTATTTTATATCTCTATCTTTTGTATTGCATTTTGAAAGAAAATTAATTTTTTTTAAAACAAAAGTATTGTCCTGGGATATCTAACAATCCCTTGAAAGGTTGAAGCTCAAAGGCAAGTGAAGACCACTGTGAAGTTATCCAGGACATGTTCTATAATTACAACTGTAGTTTGGATGTAAATATATAAAATGTAATATTAATCAGTTCCAAGAATGAATACTTCACTAGAAGGCCAATGTCACGCACAGACTGAAACCATAAAAATCCTGTGAGTTGCAAACTCTTCTCTCAGTGACAGACAACTGAGGACAGAGACATAGCTCCTTAAGTTATAGCTCCTCATCACTTACTCCCTTCCTCTTCCTTCGATATTTTCTCACACAACATTGAGACCCTTCCTTTTCCTTTCACATACTGTCCCAGTCCTGACTTCAGTCTGTTACTCTCTCATGACATATAGTCAAATGGCAGCTGGAGAATTAAAAAAAATTGTCAAAATCATTAGTTACTAAATGGTCTTTCAGGTTTGGTTCTGGCAACATAGAAGGCAAAATATTTCCTAGATTTAATCCTGCTTCTTTCACCAGAAATGCATATATGGATCTGCATATATATTTTAGTATAGTTCTGTTATAGTACAATTAAAAACCAAAATTTTTATTGAACATTCTCTGTGTGGGGGACCCTGTGCTAGATATTGGTGTTTGAAGGACATTACTGCTCCTCTCTTGCCTTTAGGGAAATCACAACCTGGTAGGGGAATTACAACATGTCATGAGATCATACACAGACTAGGAAAGGTGTTAGATGATGTTCTGTAGAAGATTCAGAAAAACCCTTTCTTATGAACTTGCAAATACTTTTGCCAATTTTTTTAGTCTCAGTTCCTCTTCCATTGGTATAGATAGGGGTATGTGTGTGGATGCATACCTGGTAAAAAAAAATGTTAGGGGTTTTCTGAAGAAAGTCAAGAAATGAAAGAATATTGTGATAAAATATTACTTGAGCTCTAAAGGGTCCCTAATTTTCCATGATGTCCTGAGGTCCATCAGTTGCTGCCTCTGTCTTGATCAGGGAGAAGGCTCTCAGGCCCCTCTAATCTGTCATGAAATCATTTTTACAGACCAGTGGCCCTTCCTTTGTCTGGGATCCCTGGCCCCATAATAATCTGATGAAATTGGAAATCCTCTCATATGCATCTTTAATTCCCATCTTCTGGCAGAGGGTCTAACCAAAAAAACATTTTAACAAATAGGAGAAAGTAATGATAATAATTATCTCTTATTTTAAAAATAAATAATATTAAATAGAAATATTAACTAAATAAAAAATATAATATCACCTGATATTTATCATTTAGCATTTATGAAGTGCTTTCTAATTGCAAAATTTTTTTCTAAGGAAAGTGTAGCTAATTGAATCTTCACAGCAATCTTTGAGGAGGATTTTATGATCTCCCTTTTACAGATAAGGAAACAGGTCAGAGAGGCCGGGTATCTTCTTGGCATGAACTCAGAAGTGATAAAAATTCACCCTCAGACATTCTGACACCAAAGCTGGTGTTCTTATCTATATTAAGGAAGAAATGAATGAATGAATTAAAATCCTTTCCAGTAGACTAAGGTTCAAGCTGTATCTTTCTTTTTTTTTTTTTAAGGTTTATTTATTTATTTACTTGAGAGAGAGAGAGAGAGAGAGAGAGAGAGAGAGAGAGAGAGAGAGAGAGAGGGAGATATCACAAGTAGGCAGAGAGGCAGGCAGAGAGTTGGGGGAAGCAGGCTCCCCACTGAGCAGGGAGCCCGATACGGGGCTTGATCCGAGGACCCTGAGATCATGACCTGAGCCGAAGGCAGAGGCCTTAACCCACTGAGCCACCCAGGCACCCTCAAATTGTATCTTTCTTTAGGTTCTTCTTAAGTACTTACCTAAACTTAGCTAGGAGATCATAATTCAGATTTTCTATAGTTCAAATTCACCAGGAAACAACTTATGCTTTTCTACAGCTAAGGAGAAAAAAGAAGAAAGAATGCGATGAAATCTCAGCTTACCTTATTCTATAGATGATGAACACCAGTAACTTCCTTATAGGTTTTTTCATGCATCCCTGCTTTTAAGAACAAAAAAACTGTCCTGTGATTACCAAGGCAAATGTTCCAAACCCCTAAGATAAATAAACCTCACAATGGAGTTATTTTTAAAGACAGGTCATGTTCTGAATGGACATTTCCTTACAGAGAAATGCACAGTATTATTAGATTTTTGACTCCTTCTTTCTTCCCACTTGGTATTTTTATTATGATTTGTTCCTGCCCTATTTTCTCCATTTTTATAGTTCCCTATTACTTCCACTTAAGTTCTCCCTAACCTATAAGCTTTCTATAAAGAAGGCAGGAAAGATATTAAAAATAAGAGAATTTTCCAGGTGGGTTCTCCCAAGCTCTCGACTCTCTCGTTAGAGTAAGAATTTTACAGTTACATCTGCATGGTTCTTTAAAAAATGAAAAGGTATATATAAAGGGGAAAGATAGGAACTAGCTTAAGGTATGTCAGCACTCTTCGTCACCATCATGCAGATGTGCAGGGGTGTTAGGGAATGGTACAAAGATCCATGGTGAGATCGATTATGAGTGCACCTAGAGCAGAACATCCCAACTCCCTTTATAAAACCATCAAAAGCACCTGTCCTTCCAAAACTGAAGATGCCCTTATCTATAAATGTGCCAGGTTAAAAGTATTCGTCCCGTATTTATATACTGTGTTATAGTTTTCTGGGATTCAATTAGTTAACAAGAATTAAGGGGAGGACACAGCTCATTATTGCTCTCTAAATAAACAAACTCTAGTTGAAGTAAGACAAGGTGGCAAAGGGGAAAAGTCCATTTCATTTCATGTTGTAAAATTGCTCTAGCAGTTATATTTTTATTAAGATTCTCTAATTTTTATATTTGCTAATTAGATAAATGCTGTCCAATACTTATAATCTGCAGTATAAACATCTGTATGGAATTATTAAATAAATTATCTCTGAGTGACTTCTGCTTACAGAATAACATTTTGCATTATTTTTGGACTAAGAAAAATTAACCATGTAAACTCAATTCAGGATTTAAAAAAATATATATATATATTTATTTATTTGAGAGAGAGAGTGTAAGTGCAAGCAGGGGGAGGGGCAGAGAAAGAGGGATAGAGAGAATCTCAAGTAGTCTCCTCTCTGACCATGTAGCCTGACACAGGTCTTGATCTCAAGAACCTGAGATCATGACCTGGGTGGAAACCAAGTGTCTGACACTCAATCAACTAAACTAACCAGGTGCCCCTCAAGTCAGGATGTTTTTAAATTATCTTTCACTTGCCTTCATCCACTTGCTATGAAATAGGAAGGACAGGAAGAAAAAGATGCCTAAATATTTAAAATTTAAAATCTCCTTAAAAATTAGAAAACTGGCATTTGAAATTATACCCATACTGGATTAACCCAAGGTATAATTACAAGGCAAATAATGTGTCTGGGAGAAGTCATCCTGGTTCTTGAATTAGTGTCATTGTTTTACATATGGAAAGATAATAAATCAATATCTTAAAGAAAATAGGACCGTTTTCTTCCCATGGGAATGAATTGAACCATATGAAGATAATTTTGTGTAATGTTTGTATCATTAAAAGAAATGTTTACCTAATTAAAGAAATCCTTCCCTAGAAGACCTATATATTTCTAAGCCTGGAAACAAAATAACTAGCTCTTAGAGCAAGGAACTCAGCAACAAACTCACCACATATTCATCCATCCAGAGATGGATACTGAACATCATGTATGCACCAGAGCCCTTCCAGGCATGAGACATAGAGCAACAACAAATAGGTGAGGCCCAGTAGGGCTGAGATACTCATTAGGGAAGATGCCTGATAAGTCACCAGATCAGCAAGGCAATTTTAGTAGGTGACAGATTCTACTTGGAAAATAACACAAGATCCTGGGATAGAGTGTCTAAGGGAGGCTAAACTGAATTGAGAAATAGGGAAAGACCACTGTAAGAAATAGGATTTGAGTTGGACCTACACAGTAAAGAGTCAGCTGTGCAAAGATCTGGAGGAAGAGCACTCTAGGCAGAAGGCAGAGCAGGTAACCAGATTGGGAGGTGGGAGTGGGCAGCAAGTCAGAGGAAAATCAGAGGGAAATGAGTGAGCAAAGGCAAGAAATGATGCAATGAAATCAAGGAGGAAGGCAAGAAATGAAAGCAAATATCTTCAAGCTAACAAAGATTTTATTGATAGGTAGCTCATTGTATGTATAGAGTCTGGCATCAGGCCTCCCTCTAGGGCTCTGCGAATTGAATTCAGCCCACCCATACACAAACACCCTGACGATAAGTCCAACCCAATGTCTCTCAAATTTGTCAAGATAATGACTATATTCACCTTTTTCTACATGCCCATCCTCAATTGTCCAGCTGCCCCCCTCAGCACCTAGTCTACCAATCCGTAATTCACCCCCAGACTCCTTGGCACACCTAACTTTAAGCAACAGCGCTTTTTTTTTTTTAAGATTTTATTTATTTATTTGACAGAGAGAGAGAGAGAGATCACAAGTAGGCAGAGTGACAGACAGAGAGAGAGGAGGAAGCAGGCTCCCCTCCGAGCAGGGAGCCTGATGCGGGACTCAATCCCAGGACCCTGAGATCATGACTTGAGCTGAAAGCAGAGGCTTTAACCCACTGAGCCACCCAGGTGCCCCTCAGCAGAGCTTTCTAAGGCAATATTTTGTCCTGGGTTTCTGATTTCAAACACTACTGGCTGAAAAGAAATACCCCTTTCCTTAGCCCAGGGCCAGAAGGGACCAGCATAGCCAAAGCTATGCACTCAGCTTCCTGCTGAGTGAAGGGAACTGGAGAAAAGGAAGACCCCCCCCCCCACTTCCCACTGTACCCTGGTGACTGCTGGATGGAATGAAGGAGATTTGGGCAGGAAGAATGGCCCACATAGAATAGAATCCAGAACCACAGGAGGCTGGGAAGGACAACAAATGCTAGTAGAGGCAAAGGCCAAGGCTGTGGCCTGGCATCATGACCCTGTTCTTCCTCTCCATCTCACATGGGATGTAGCTTTGTTTAATGTAAAAAGTCCTGTATTTTCTCTGGTGAGGCTTACTGTTGGAAGTTGTTTCCACCACTAGAATATAACCAACAAAATCTATGTTGTACTCAGCTTTACACTTTCAGTGGGTAGCACATAGTACTAGTTGCTTAAGTAATATTTATTAAACAATTAGAGGTATACAATGATTTGTGTTCAATGATGTTCATCACAGCATTATAATGGAAAAATCAGAAATCGCCTAAGCATCCAAAGATGAGGTCAGTTATGGTACAATCATGATACACAGTATTATATGATTAAAATTATATTTCAGAAAAACATACATTATATAGAAAATGATTCATAATGAACACCTAAATTTAAGAGGATATAAAATGTGTGTACCAAGATAAAATTACAAAGAGTGTGTACACGTGTGAGAAAGGGAGGATGAAGGGAGGGGGATTAAGAGAGAGAGAGAGAGAACACTTTGTATCTTCCATTTCTCTTCCAGATTTATTTTTCACTTTACTCCACAGGGTGACAATATAGTCTGGTTTGCTTGGGACATTCTCAGGTTATACTTATTGTCCTGGGATTTTGGCATTATGAGTAACTCATTCCTTCTCACTTTCAAAATGTCGTTATTTTCTCAATAAATTTTAAAGTCACCTTAACTCTGCATCCATCCAGGAGGCCCTGCCTATGGACAGTGATAGCCTGGCTTCCAGCCAGGTTGGTCCAGGAGGAGCTCCGCTATGTGTTGACTCATAGTGGGAGGCCAAGGAGGTGCAAGACTTTATTCCCCCAGTTTCATCCCTGCAAAGCCTTTCTGGGGCTGTTGTATCTTTCCACCAAAAGACCAGGCAGCCATCTTCACACAGTTTCTCCACCTCCAGGTTCCAGGAACCTCTTGCTCCCATTACCACCTTAGGCTTCTAGGTACTAACAGGTTCCTGCTATCTGTACTGTTGTTTCTATTTTCCCTACAACCAACTCATATCTTTGTAACTAATCTCTTTATGAAACTTTCCTCAGATGGTCCCAGTGTGGGTATGCTGTCTATGTTCTGCTGACAACCTGGCTGATTGCTAGGTAGAGACAGCAACAGAGAGAGGCATAACGACAGAGGAAAAGGGAAAAGGGGTAATCAAAACATTCTCTGTGGTTATTTTGGTGGGACAAAAATACAGGCAGTATTTGTAAAAGCACTCTGTTTGTGCTTTTGTTTTGAAAGTTTTCTAATTTTTCTCTATTTAGCACGTGTTTAGTGTTTAGAGAAAAAGTACAAAATAAGGTGCAAATTTGTTGAAAAAACTAATAAATTGTTGAAATACCCTTTTTTACCTCTAGAATCAGAGTTCACGTTCAAACATGATTCATGTTCAAACTCAAATGTGACGCTTGTGAGTATATGCTCATTTAAAGAACATTGTTATTATACTTGCCATTTATTGAAATATCACCATGACGGTCTCTCTGTGTTCATTATTTAATTTAATCTTTACAACAACCAAAAGGTAGATGTTATTAATTCTGTTATAGAAAAGAAAATGAAAGCTCAGAGAAATTCTGTCACCTGCCAAAGGCCATTTAGGTAAGAAGAAGCAAAGCCAAGATTTAAACCCACACTCTCAGCCACTGTACTACACTTTCCTCCATAAATAATATAGACATGAACATAGACAAATTAATTAAAGCATGACACAAATTGCCTTTGAGAGCAGAATGTTCTTTTGTTTTAAGAAAAAAAATTAATTGGCCTTTTGATTATGCAAAGCAAGAAAAATTCTATTCTCCTGTCTTTAGAGAATGGGTCTTGGATAGGAGAGTTATGTTCAAGAATACTCCTGTTAGCAGTGACCCCCAGAGCTTAGAGACATGGTGACATCTAGAATTAAAGAGAGAAGTTGCCAGCAGGCTACCCCTGGTAGAGAGGCCAGGCTTCTGAATTCTGAGAATCCTATCTACTAGGTAATGTTTGCATGTTTTCCGTGTTGTAATACCCACTTGTTATTCCCCAGTCTTCTCTATATCTAGTTAAGTAGTATGGTTGGTTCTCATCTAGCCTGAAATGAATTAACTGTAATCCATTTCCTCACTTAGGATAAAGTGACTTAAGGAGAACAGGAGAAAGCCAGCAATGGTATGGAGCAGTGGCCCAGAGTGAGACTACTGGCTGGGGCCAGGTGATCTTCAGAACCCAGCTTTGGAACATTTACACATTCCCTGGGAATTCCTAAAGATACAGGGGGTGACAAACCTGGTGAAAGACTGGATTTCCTGCAGTTAAGCAAGATGGTGGTACTTGCCACGTTGAGTATAAAACAGGAAATGTGACCTCAGTTTGTGATGAGTTTTTATGAGAATATAAATACAAAATATATTTGTATCTTGGCCAATCTCATAAATTAAAAATTATTTATCGATTTAGTTTCTTTGATAATTGAGGATGGTACTGAGACAGAACCTTTATTCAGATGTTTATGGGCAATATGTATTCATTTTAATGTGTTCTACTACTTTTATGGTTTTAGTTTTTAAACTGGAATATTAATACATCTGAAACTTATTTCCAAATTTTACCCACTTGTCTAAATTCCACTATTGATTCTAAACTTTCCAAAATGAATCGAGGTATCCTCTTGTGGAACTTTAAAGTATTATACGGTTGATCCTTGAACAACATGGGTTTAAATTGTGAGAGTCCATTTATATATGGATTTTTTTTCAATAAATACACTATACTACTGTAAATGTATTTTCCCCTCCTTAGGATTTTCTTGATAATATTTTCTCTTCTCTAGCTTACTTCATTATAAGACTACAGTATATAACACATATAACATGCAAAATATGTGTTAGTTGACTTTATGTTATTGGTAAGGTTTCTGGTCAATACCAGGCTCTTAGTAATTAAGTTTTGGGGGAGTCAAAAGCTATACATGGATTTTTCACTGCATGGGAATTAGCACCCCTAACTCTCATGTTGTTTACGACTCAACTGTACAAATATGTATCTGTTTTTCTTTCAGCTTTCCTCAAATTTATGAGAAGATTTATTGTGCAAGATACATTTTCAAAAGATTTCTGAGGTCAAATAAGCCCAAAAATGATTGTGTATAATAACTTCTTAGAAACTCACAATGTATATCGGTAAATTAAACGTCATGAACATCCTGACTAATACCTTTAGATAGCTTACAGACTTGGAGTTCCTTGAGGCACACCTGTAGATACTGCTCTAGTCTTTCTGTTGATTTGTCTCAGTATTGCAATACCAACAAGCAAAAATTAAGTGGAATTATCATTGCTTCATAGTAAATGCTACTATGTTTTAGGGCAAGTACCCCTAATTTTCACCTTATTTTAAAAATCGCTTTGGCAATTTCAAGCATGGTCTTGCTTATCAAAAAAAATTAGAATAATTGTGTTACATTCTAAAATCTCCCCCATTAGTATCCTCATTATGTTCACATGAATGTATAATTAACTGGGATAAAACTTGCATATTGAAAACAGTAAATCCTCTAACTCAGAAACTTTGTATTTCACTCAATTTATTTAACTCTGTATTTTCCATCTATAGTAAGAGATTTCAGTTTTCCTCACATAATTCCTACACATTTTTGTTAACTTACTCCTAAATATTTTACATTTTGATTGTTATTAGAAATCAAATTGTTACCCATTATTTTTAGTGTGACTATTAATATCTAGATATTTTTATAATATCTATAAAAATATCAATACTTTTATATTACTTCATAATCTTCCTTGTTATCCAACATCCATATTAGTTCTAATAGTTCTTACAATTGATTCCCTTCTGTTTAACAGAAAGAAAAATAAAAAATATACTTGTCAGCTAATTTCCAGTATCTATATGCATTATACATTTTTTCTTGCCTTATTATATTGGATAGAATTTCAGGAGAAAAATTTGTCAACAGTGTTGATGTGTTGATAGTCATACATTTGCCTTACTCCTAATTTTTAACAAATGACTCTAATGATTATCTACAACAGAGGACAACAGACTAAGATAATGATGTGGGGCCAATCTGTCAAGGGATACTGTGGTTTTCCTCAGACTACATCCTAATTAAATTTGCTTTACATAGCAACATTACTTTATTTTTTATTTTTTTATTTTTTCAGTGATCCAAGATTCATTGTTTATGCATCACACCCAGTGCTCCATGCAATGTGTGCCCTCCTTAATACTCACCACCAGGCTCATCCATCCTCCCTCCCCCCTCCCCTCCATAACCCTCAGTTTGTTTCTCAGAGTCCACAGTCTCTCATGGTTCATCTCCCCTTCCAATTTACCCCAATTCACTTTTCCTTTCCTTCTCCTAGAATCCTCCATTTTATTCTTTATGTTCCACAAGTAAGTGAAACCATATGATAATTGATTTTCTCTGCTTGACTTATTTCACTCAGCATAATCTCCTCCAGTCCCATCCATGTTGATACAAAAGTTGGGTATTCATTCTTTCTGATGGATGTGTAATATTTCATTGTATATATGGACCACATCTTCTTTATCCATTCATCTGCTGAAGGTCATCTGGGCTCTTTCCACAGTTTGGCAACTGTGGATATTGTTGCTATGAACATGTGGGTACATATGGCCCTTCTATTCACTGCATCTGTATCTTTGGGGTAAATACCCAGCAGTGCAATTGTAAGGTCATAGGGTAGCTCTATTTTTAATTTTTTGAGGAATCTCCATCCTGTTTTCCAAAGTGGCTGCACCAACTTGCATTCCTACCAACAGCTAAAGAGGGTTCCCTTTTCTCCACAACTTCTCCAACACTTGTTGTTTCCTGTCCTGTTGATTTTTGGCCATTCTAACTGGTGTAAGGTGGTATCTCAATGTGGTTTTCATTTGAGTTTCCCTGATGGCTAGTGATGATGAACATTTTTTCATGTGTCTGTTGGCCATTTGTATGTCTTCTCTGGAGAAGTGTCTGTTCATGTCTTCTGCCCATTTTTTGACATAATTATCTGTTTTTTGGGGCATTGAGCTTGAGAAGTTCTTTATAGATCTTGGATATTAGCCCTTTGTCTGTCATTTGCGAATATCTTCTCCCATTTCGTGGGTTGCCTCTTTGTTTTGTTGACTGTTTCCTTTGCTGTGCAGAAGCTTTTTATCTTGATGAAGTCCCAAAAGTTCATTTTTGCTTTTGTTTCCTTTGCCTTTGGAGATGTGTCTTGAAAGAAGTTGCTGTGGCTGATGTCAAAGAGGTTACTGCCTATGTTCTCCTCTAGTATTTTGATAGATTCTTGTCTCACGTTGAGGTCTTTCATCCATTTCGAGTTTATCTTTGTGTATGGTGTGAGAGAATGGTTGAGTTTCATTCTTATATACATAGCTGTCCATTTTCCCCATTTATTGAAGAGACTGTCTTTTTTCCACTGGATATTTTTTCCTACTTTGTCGAAGATAATTTGACCATAGAGTTGAGGGTCCATATCTGGACTCTCCACTCTGTTCCATTGGTCTATGTGTCTGTTTTTGTGCCAGTACCATGCTGTCTTGGTGATCACAGCTTTGTAGTAAACCACAAAACAACATTACTTTTGTTAAGCAAGAGGGAACTCAATATGACATGACCAGGAAAAAACTGAAGAAATCAAATTTACTGATTCTTTCATATACTTCCATATATCTTCATCTCAATTACCAAGCACATATATATTCAGATCTAGGCACTAAACATAAACAAAAACACCAGAGGTGTTTCCAGTCTTAAAAATAGTGCTTCAACAACTAAATGTGTATGTACATCTTTTCATGTGTGCCACGTGTGCATGAGAGTATATTGGCAGGATATTACCTTATCCCTGTCCTAATCCAGGTCTTTGTCTTTATTTATTATCACACGAGGTCAATACAGAGTATCATATAGTATCTGTCTATTGGGTTAACTTAAGCTCTTGAGTTGGGGTACAAGGCTCTAATGGTCTGAGCCTATGTCTTGCTCTAGTTCTCAGTTTCATGCTCTACCTCCTACCTGTACATGCTCTAACTCCTATCTCTACTTGTAGTTCCCTGCACACATCCATATGCCATGCTTCTGCTCAAGTCTCTGTGCAGAATGCCTTTCCCATCTTTGTCTACTTCCCCATCAGATTCGACAGAGATGGTACCTCTTTCAAGAAGCCTCTCCCATCTTCTTGTCCTCTTCTGCTGTGGTCAACTCAGGTTAATTTGATCTATCTGTGGTCCAGTAAGACTTGTATCTATTTCTATTACTGCATTTAGAGTGTTTTTATAAGCAGGTGCTATAATGTCAATGAACATGAGGTCAGTGGCTATGCTTTATTTTGTATTTGTATTCTCTGTCCCTAGCACAGTGCTTGGCATATAGAGAGTGCTCATAAGAGTTTCTTTTAAACTAAAGAAAGAAACAAAAACAATGGTATTTTAAAAGTAAGTTATTCAAATTTATTGTTCCTTTTTAAGAGTTCTGTTGCCACTTATGCACCAGGAATCACATATCATTCATGGATCAGGAATCATATCTGAAGTATTTTTTTAAATTTATTTATTTGACACAGAGAGAGAGGTCACGAGTAGGCAGAGAGGCAGGCAGAGAGAGAGGGGGAAGCAGGTTCCCAGCTGAGCAGAGTCCAATGCGGGACTCGATCCCAGGACCCCAAGATCATGACCCGAGCCGAAGGCAGAGGCTTAACCCACTGAGCCACCCAGGCACCCTCATATCTGAAGCCTTAAGCTTGTATTATTTTACAACTCATATTCCTGATGTTTATTCCTCTAAATCATGTCTTAAAATGTTCACCTATTGATTAAATTCCTTGGGGAAATATTATACATGTGGATAAGTTGCAATAAATTGCTTTTCACAAAACAAAACTATTTAAAGCTCTTTTTAAAAGGAGAATTAATCTTTTTAATTTAATATTCATAATATTTCATATTAGATAGTGATATTTAATCATTTAATTTAGTCACAGCATGTTAAAAAGAGTTACACCTAACTTGGGCACTAATGTTCAATGGATTCTAGGAAAGCAGGAGTCTATATACTGAGAATTTATTAAACATTTATTATGTATCATGCTTACAAACTTAATCCTCAGAACACCTCTATTAGTTGAGTGCCATTATTCTAATTTTACAAATGAGGAAATTGAGTCTCAAAGAGGTTAAATAATTCTGCTTCTTTTTAGGAGTTACATTTGCCAAAATAAATGAGCTTCTTCATAAATGTCTTCTACTTCCTCATCTTACATCTGAAATCATACCTTCTGCATTCTAAGAACTTCCCTCTTTTTCTTTTCACTAGGAACTTCATTTTAAAAGGCTAGTTTATGTAACCAACTATTGAGAAATCAGATAGGAAATGAATTTGTTATACTAGTTCGCTCTAAGTATGCCCTTGTGAAAGACAGGCAGATCCATGATGATTTTAGACTCTGAGCAGCATTCACTGGTCACTTGAATAATGCACTCAGTAGATCCTTCCTTTAACACATGAAGTCTTTCTTCACTAGAAATACTCTGTATGTTCTATACAGAACTCAAATATCAGCAAGCTTTATCCATCTGAAGCATAGTTAAGACACAGAAAGCACCCAAAAGTTCTTTGATCCTATTTAGGGACATATTAAACAGAAGACAGTACACTGGATTTCATTCACCTTGCTGATCTGCAAACCTCCTTTCCTTACAGGATATTAACTCCTATGTAGCACTTGCTTTTGGCAAGTTTATTTGTGTTGTTTTAAAGTCCATTTCACATAAATAGCAGAAAATAACTGGAGAGAAAAGCGGCCACTCCTTTCAGATACACTGACAATCACAAGAGATGGCCATTGAGAGCAAGGGAAGATACAAGGAAACTGCGGAAGCATGTAAAGTGCCAATATCAATTAGCAAAGCATTTAAGGTACGCCTAGTATCAACCTATTAGATTATCTTTCAAGTTGAAGGGGAATGAACCCTCTTACACTGCTGGTGGGAATGCAAGCTGGTGCAGCCACTCTGGAAACCAGTATGGAGATTCCTCAAAAAATTAAAAATAGAGTTACCCTATAACCCCAGCAATTGCACTAGTAGGTATTTATCCAAAGGATACAAGCATAGTGATCCAAAGGGGCACATGTACCCCCAATGTTTATACCAGCAATGTCCACAATAGCCAAACTATGAAAAGAGCCCAGATGTCCATCAATGGATGAATGGATAAAGAAGATGTGGTATGATTATACAATGGAATATTACTCAGCCATCAAAAAATGAAATTTTACCATTTTCAACAACATGGATGGAAGGCGGTATTATACTAAGCAAAATAAATAAATAAGTTCTTAACTTATGAACTTAAGAGTGTACTTATGAACATAAGAGGGTATTATGCTAAGGAAAATGTCAGAGAAAGACCATTATCATATGATTTCACTCATATGTGGAATTTAAGAAACAAAACAGAGGATTATAGGGGAAGGAAGGGAAATATAAAAAAGGCAAACCATAAGAAACTCTTACCTATAGGAAACAAACTGAGGGTTGCTGGAGGGGAGATAGGTGGGGGGATGGGGTAACGGGTGATGGGCATTAAGGAGGGCAAGTGATGTAATGAGCACTGGGTCTTATATGGAACTGATGAATCACTGAACTCTACCTCTGAAACTAATAATACACTCTATGTTAATTAATTGAATTTGAATAAAATATACATTTTTTAAAAGATGAACTTTCAAGTCGAAATGTTCAAGTAAGGATGTTAGGAGAACAAGAACTTCTTGAACAAGAACAGCTTCAGGTCAGGATTCTGTAAACTGGTCCTCCATTGGTAATGACATGTCAAAATTGCAGTAAAGCTGTTTAAGACAAAGTATAAAGCAAATCTTAAAACAATACTATAATATTACAGGTAAGGAGTCACAGCAGATAACAAATATGTTTTATTTTTTTTTTATTTTTTTTTTATTTGATACAGAGAGAGAGATTACAAGTAGGCAGAGAGGCAGGCAGAGAGAGAGGAGGAAGCAGGCTCCCTGCTGAGTAGAGAGCCCGATGTGGGCCTCGATCCCAGGACCCTGAGATCATGACCTGAGCCGAAGGCAGGGGCTTTAACCCACTGAGCCACCCAGGCGCCCAACAAATATGTTTTAATTAAAGGAAGCAATTGATCTCAAACCGAAGCTTGCAGCAAACCTAGCCCTAGACATTAACTTCACAGGCAAGGTCTTCTTGAACATGATTTACTTTCCTCCTTTCTCAAGTTTGCCTGAGGCTAAATAAATTTCCTCATCTGTTACTGTATGGAATAACTGTTGTGTTGCTTTAAAATAGCTGTTTGGTAGGGCGTGTACATGTATCTTTGTGTGTGTGGTTAACTAAATTTTTTTGTGGCAAGAAACCGCTCTTGCTGATGAATTGATTTCATTTAACCAAATTAACTCTGTTAGTTACATGAAAGATTAGGCACTATTATCTTATACTGGTATGCAGAGCGCTACGCAGAAGTAAGAAATGTACATTGAGGGCCAATTACATATGGAGAACTACCGATAATTATGAGAGCTAGTTAATATTTCTGAATTATTAAGTCTGACAGCATAATCCTGCTTTCTGTGTTGTTTAGTCTATTGATACCAGATGCTTAATGCATAGTAAAATGTGACAGTGTAATAGAAGTTAAGGCTGTTCTGCAAAATAAAGAAAATTACGGTGTGGAACATGAAATGAAGCAGGCAGAAGCTGAAAGTTAGAATTGGCTTTAAACAAAAGGGTGACTGTAAGTCTGAAATGTATTGTACCTTATTTCTGTGTGCATTGGTGTATGGATAGAGATTGCCTTCCACCACAACAACTGGTTAGGGATTACCCCTTCTCCTATCATGGTTACTCTTTGACAAAGGCCATTTAAACAGGGACATAATATTACACCTTCCCTCAAATGCTGAAACTGCTGAGTATCCCTTCTACCAGCTCATATTCCAACGTCACTGGAATTTTCTCACCTGCAAGGGCATTATTTTAGGGCCATTGTCATTTGCCATCAAGCTGATGTTTAACATCAGTTCAGTGAGGGTTTGATCAGCTTTTTTTTCTTAAATACTCAAAACCAGTTCCTACAAAGCAGCAGGTAAGTGAGAACCATGTACATGACTACTTTTTTTTTTAATGCTAGTTATTAAATTCACTTGGTGGCACAAGGGAGAAAAATTCACGAGGGCCAATCAGCTGTGATATAGTAGAGATGATTATAAGAGAAGATTAGTATTCCTGAATTAATTCTGAGAGTACAATTGCGATGTTTTCTTATTTCTTCTGTTGATACTAGATGTTTAATACAGAGCAAAATGTGACGGTAACATTACCTGCTGTACATGTGGTTAGAAAACACAAAAAGTACATGTTATCACTGTGACTATAAAGACATACATAACATATACGACAAAACAGATGTCTTCAAGATTTACTATCATTTGAAGTAGGTGAATTCCCCACAGAAAGTATGGGTAAAAGGGAATTTTCTATGACAAACTGGATTGCATTTCATTTCTTGGATAATAAAATGTGTCACTTTTGTTAATTGGTATTATTAGTTGCAGAGATGACAGGATGTGATGTATCAGACTCTACCCACATAAACAGAAATTTCAGTTGGTACCAGCCCTGGTTTGTGAAATTTCTTGATGATAATAGTTAAATAATGATATAAAATATGCTAAGTATACTACATGTATTAACTTAATCTTCATAATGCCCCTGTGAGGTAGGAACTATCATTGTCCTCATTTAACAGATTAAGGATAGATACAAATAAATTAAGCAATTTTCCCAATATCACACAGATATTAAGTGACAGAACTGAGATTTGAAGCCAGGGGATCTGGTTTCTGAAGCCACAGTCTTAAAGTATACATTAATACTATCACTACCCCCAACACCTGCATTTTTCCTCTTTCTCTTACCTCCAGCCTAACATTGTTTAGAACACAAAGTCATGACTCTAGCTGATGGGGAGAAGTAGAAAGCCTCTATCTTCTTGCTAATAGAATCTGGGGGGGGGGGAGATGCAACTATTATCACAGGCATACATTTTTGTATGCTCTAATTCCTTAATAATGGTTTATGCTTCACGCATAAGTGAGCTCTTTCTGGTAAAACAGGATCTCTTATTTACCAGACCACTCAATTTTGCCATCATTCATAAGCTAGAGGCTTCCTCAATCATCAAATTTCAATTTTAAAAGAACCTAAGCAATCATGGAAACAGAGATGTCTTGAACTGATGCTAGACCATAGCAGTTAGTCCTACACAAATGACAACAGTGGTTGTGTCAGCATTTGTTTACCTTGAGATAAAAAAAATACAAAATTCCCAAGAATTCTAGGTTGTTTAAATAGAAGACAGTCAAATTCCGTGGGGTTTCTTTTGCCACTTACTATTCTAGTTTTAAATTCTGAAAGAGGGCACCTGGGTGGCTCAGTGGGTTAATGCCTCTGCCTTCGGCTCAGGTCATGGTCTCAGGGTCCTGGGATCGAGGCCTGCATCAGGCTCTCTGCTCGGCAGGGAGCCTGCTTCTTCCTCTCTCTCTGCCTGCTTGTGATCTGTCTCTCTCTGTCAAATAAATAAATAAAATCTTTTAAAAAAATAAAAAAAAATAAATTCTGAAAGATATTTTTAGACAGAGAAGATATTTTCTTAGCAAGATATTTTAAAGAAAATAATTGTTTTGTACTTATAAGGTGATAATAATTCTTGTTCAAATTTGTTTTTACATAGTTTATATTCTTACAATAATTGTCATCATAATTTCTTTTAGGAATAGGAATGTCCTTGCAAACAAATGTTATGAAAAAGAAGGAAAGGTGCATTATATAACAAAAGTTTATGCATTTAGTTCTTTGATAAAGTAAAATTTTTCCTGATAATACTACTATTATCTTATAAATTTGGATGTTTAAATCTCTGATAAAGCTAAAGAAGAGTATAATTGGAAATTTGCAGAAATAAAAACACAGTTTGAAAGTGGATATCTTCTAGAAGCTAATGATATGTCATAGAATTTGCACATTTTCTTAAGCTTTCTTTAGAGAATGTTTACTTCAGCCAGAAAAAAATTAAATTATAATTTCTCCACTTTTTATAAACTTCATTATCTAGTGCATTATACTACTAGTTGACAACTTTGAGAGAAGGTAAATTATTGAGATATTTAATCCGTTTTTTCACCTGAGGATTTTCAAGCACTTTGTGACCTGAGGATATTATTTGGAAGTGTAGAGTCAGTGGGCGCTTGGGTGGCTCAGTGGGTTAAAGCCTTCAGCTCAGGTCATGATCTCAGGGTCTTGGGATCAAGGCCTGCATCAGGCTTTCTGCTCAGTGGGGAGCCTGCTTCTTCCTCTCTCTCTGCCTGCCTCTCAGCCTACTTGTGATCTCTCTCTCTCTCTGTCAAATAAATAAAAAAAAAATCTTTAAAGTGTAGAGTTGGGTAGGGTGTGGTGTATACTGGTATACTAGAAATGAACATAATGTACTCTCAGTACTTATGGATAAAGTTGTTCTCAAATAAGATAAACTAATGAAAGTTTGATTATTTAGAAAAATACCTCACAAATCAAAGTCCCCAGAAAATCATGTTAACTTTACCTTTAAAATGTATCCAGAATTTGACTACTTTTTACTTCAACCTGCCAGGCAACCACTTGAGAGTCTTTTTGTATTCATACCTAGTCTGCCAAGAATGTGAAGCCCTGACCACACCTCACTTGAGACACGTTTTAGGATTATATTTGCAGTGAGCAACTTGAAGGGATGGGGCAATGTCACCCTCCAGGACAAAGAGCAGGTTTACTTACTGCCTACTACTATAAAAGAGATGGATTTCCTTAGCTCAGTGTTCCTCAGCTGCAACACATGCCCACCAATTATGTAGCATTCATCTGGGCCCATCCATAATGCCTCCAAGGGACTTGGCAGGACAAGGCGAACCAACACAAACATGAAGCTCACGCTGCTTGTTATGCCATGAGTAATAAAGTCCTTTGTCTCTGACCCAAGAGTCTCATGTCTTCTGCCAGAATCTATGAAACAGTTTCAGTTTAATATATTACTGGGAATCCGCCTCGGGCAGAGATACTTGAGAATCACAGCAACAGGCCCCTCCCCCAGAAGACCAGGAAAAAAAAAAACATCCAAAGTCAAGTTCAAGAGTGCTGAGAATTGTGGAACTCCAGAACCAAGGGAAAGCAACACAGACAATTCATGGCTTTTTCCCCATGATTCTTCAGTCATTCAAAGTTAAATTCATTGAATTTTTTTCTTACTTTTTTCTTTTAAATTTTTTCCCTTTTCGTATTTTAATGTTCTTAACTCATATCTTATCAAGACTTTTTAATCTTTTTAAAATTTTCATTGTTATAATCATATTTTATCCTCTCATTGTTTTTAACCTTATTTTTTGTATACTTATAGGGTCTGTTCAATTCACCAGTCTAATAGATAAAGATAGATAGATAGAGATAGAGATAGAGATAGAGATAGAGATAGAGTCATAGACAGACATAGATATAGAAACAGAAATAGAAAATATAGATATAGGATTTTGTTTTATTCATTTTTGTTTTGTTTTGTTTTTGTACGATTTTGTTTTCCTGGGTTTTTTGTTTTGTTTTGTTTTGTTTCCCTCTTTCTTTTCTCCCCAGTTCCAGGTCTCTTCTGAATAGGTTAGTGTATATTTCTCTGGGGTCATTGCTACCCTTTAGTATTTGGTTCTCTCATCCATCTATTCTTATCTGCATAAAATGACAAGGAGGAAAAAATCAACACAAAAAAAAAGAACAAGAGCAAGTAATGATGGCTAGGGACCTAATCAATGCAGACATTAGTAATATGACAGAACTAGAGTTCAGAATAATGATTCTTAAGATGCTGGCTGGACTCGAAAAAAACATGGAAGATAATAGAGAAGCTGTCTCTAAAGAAATAAAAGACCTTTCTGGAGAAATAAAAGAACTAAAATCTAACCAAGCTGAAATTTAAAAAAAAGCTATTAATGAGGTGCAATTGAAAATGGAGGCTCTTACTGCTAGGATAAATGAAACAGAAGACAGAATTAGTGATTTAGAAGACAAAATGTCAGAGAAAAAAGAAGAGGATGAAAAGAGAGACAAACAACTACTGGACCATGAGGAGAGAATTTGAGAGATAAGTGATACCATAAGACGAAACAATATTAGAATAATTGGGATCCCAGAAGAGGA